>JAWMRA010000130.1:2359236-2648452 GCA_035584735.1 Pseudotriccus pelzelni | reverse complement strand
ACACTTCCAGGGATGGGGCAGCCACAGCTTCTCTGGGCAACCTGTGCCAGGGCCTCACCACCCTCACAGGGAGGAATGAACTGATGCAGCCCAGGATACAGCTGGATCTCCGGCTTTCCTCCTCTTCTTCCCTTGCAGGCCCAGGCACCCCCCAGCCTCCTCTCCCCCTCTCCCAGAGCTCTGCTGACTCCGAGGGATCCTAATTGCCTCCCCTCAGGCCCGCAGATGATCATCGCTCAGCATCATTTGCAGAGAGGCCAATCTTTAAATTATTTTGGGAGCTATAATACTTTATTCTGTAAATGTTTACCCTCCAAACATCAGATGTGTCAGCTCCCAGCATATTTTGGGAGCAATCTGCATACGAATGAAAGGGAAATGGATCCTTTCCCTGTGACACAGATGCACACAAAACTGCCAAAGCCTTGGATCCAGACACTTGGAAGGCATCGTGTCGCTCCCCTGATTTATCTTGTGTTGTTCCAGCCGCAGAAAATACAACCTTAAATAATTTCATAATTTTTGATGTCCAGCTTTTATGAATTCCAAGGGATGTTTTGTGGGAATGCTTCCCAATCGGCTCCTAATTTGAGGGAGGTTATTTGAAATACGTTGAGTACTTTTTTTCCTCCCTTTACAGATAAAACAGCCCCTCCAGGAGGACATGGAAGCGAATAACAAGTGAGGGAGGAAAACTGGAAAACTTAAGGCACAGGGTAAAGATGTGATTTTTGCACACTACAATATTTTTTCCTGTGGAATGGCAAGTCCTGCAGCATGAGGAATATTCCTTGTTCGAACCCCTCCATTAACCTCAGCCTTGAATCTCTGGGGAGAAGCGTGCTGTCCTTTGCCTCCTTTGCTTTTGTTTTGCACCCTGTTAGGATGATTCCCAGGAAGGGATGGACTGGAACTAAACTGCGGCTCTCTGCAGGGTGTCTGAAGGCTTTGCAGCCCCGTGGGAGAGACTCTGGTTGTTGTTTTGAAGGAGAATAATATTTGAAGTGAGGTACTCACAGAACTACGGAATGGTTTAGGTGGGATGGGTCCTTAAAGACCATCCACTTCCACCTCCCTGCCATAAGGGATAGCCCAGGTTGCCCCGTCCAGCCTGGCCTTGGACACTTCCAGGGATGCCACAGCAAGTGAGCTGCCTGTAAAGGACCATAGGGAATCCTGTGCTTCCTCGCTTTTCACTCCTCACTGTTAGGGCACCGCTCCTACACAGATGGTCGCTCCCCAAAAACCCCGAAGGAATCACATCAAAGCATTTTCCACAGGAAAACTAAATAAAAAAATGGTTTCATTCCCTAATTCCCACAAATCCCTCGATGGCAAGGGGATTTGTTTCCCTAAGGAGGTCTATTGCCCGTTGATGGACAGGGCTGCTGGCCACCACCTCAGCCCCCACTGCTCCTCCCTGCCTCTGCCTTCTCCCAGATGGAGCTCCAAAGATGGGCAAAGTAATGGAAACTCGTGTTTACAGGGAGGATGCAAATACTGCATATTGTGATTTATTCTAAAGGTGCTTCAGACAATGGATAAACAGGGCCGTTCATTCTTTTCACCAGCAAAGTTATACAATTTGATCAAAATGCGTGGTTTCAGGCACATTTTCTGTAGCACAACCCTCAGCCTACCCAGTATTGCACTTCTTTGGGGTTGAATTCAAATGCAAAGATTGGTTCTGATTTAATCTTCATGGCACATAGGAAAAGAGGGAAAAAAAAAGTAACCTGTGTTAAGCCCTTATTAGCCGTAGATTTCAGCAAGTTCATAATATATTTAGTGAGCAACGGAGGAACATTTTTACAGAAATTTTTCCATCTGCTACACTGGGAACCAACAGCAATTAATTTAGAAAATATTTACACATTTTGCTTTGCAGTCACTCTGTGCTTTGAAATTATTTGTAAGCTGATAATTCCTGTAAATATTTATTTGTAGAGATAGTGATTTGGCCACCCATTAGGGAATAAAATAGGTTTCCTTTTCCCTGTTTGGGCAGCCACTGTCAAAAAGATTATGGTGTCTGTCTTGAGATGGAATCACAAAATCATTGGGTGGGAAGGAATCTTAAAGACCATCCAGTTCCACCCCCGACCACAGGCAGGGACACCTTCCACTAGCCCAGGTTGCTCCAAGCCCTGTCCAAGCTGGCCTTGGGCACTTCCAGGGATGGGACATAGAGTGGAATAATGGAGGCAGCCCATGGCTGTGGGCCTGGAACTAGCTGAACTTTGAGATCCCCTCCAACCCAGGCCATTCCAGCATTCTATGATCCTACAAGAACAACCATTTAGACTCTATTCTATGAAGAACTACTACAGGCATATAAATATTCCCCATACAGGTGCACATCTCCTGACACTTTTACCCGTCCTCCCTAAAAACACCAAAGCGCCCTAGGCAGACTGTGAGGCCACCAGCCTCCTTGGAGCTTTTCCATTCCCTCAGCCATCAACGCTCTGGGCTCCCCTTCCTCAGGCAGCACCAAATCTCTGCTGGAAGTCTGGATTTAGTTATATGTCAAGTGTTTTCCCGGAGTGCTGTTTGTGGGAGAAGAGGGACTGGAATGGTTGCCACAGCTGAGGAGCACAATCTATTTTGCTTCTTTGTTATAATCAGGAACTTTGACCAAATATTTTTCTCCAAGCCCTAGGCCAGTGAAATTATTTAAGATTTCAGTCGAGCAGGGCAATAAGGGCATTGTCCCAGCTCAGAGGGATGGCTGGCATCTGCAGCCTCTCTGCACCGCTGTTTATGATACACCTCATTTCCTTTAATATAAAGCCAATGCCAAGCTGAAGTTCAAAGCCCGTGAAAGTCACATTTTCCTCCACAGGGGAAGAACATTTGGATGCCCAGGATGGTTTCTGTCCCCTCACACCCACTCAGGTGTCCCCCAGCCACACCTGTGGCTCCCTCTGGACATCCCCTCCTCATCCTATGTGCCCTTTAGGTAACACCTGGATTTTCCAAAGGCTTTCCTACAGCCACACGGAGCTCCTGCACTCTCTAACCTCCTTCCTGTAGCTTTTCCATGCTTTTTGTCCGTGTCACGGGGGATTTCTTACCTCTTGGGGCATCTTCATTACCTGAGCGCGCCCACAGCAGTGGAACCCCAAGCAATGCAACGCCAAATGACAAGGCTGCAAAGCCCTGTGCTTAATTTCACAGTCCAGTTCCTCAGTCTGGAAGACAGAACTGTGTCTCTCCTGCAGCCTCCAGCCTCCCAGGCCCACGCTGTTCAGCAATTTATACTCATCAGCCACCTGGCACACGTTTTTATGGATCCAACTTCCAGCCTGGAGCCTAATAAAGCATCGACAGGCAATGCAAAATTTATTAAAAGCTTTAAAAAGCCCCTCTCTTGCTGCAGGCAACAAACATTTTGTACCTGTGGTGGCATACACACAAACAGTACCTGCACCTGAAACACGAGTTCACGTAAGAAGGGTGAGGATTTGGGGAATACCTATAGCAGCAGATTTAGGCCCCCTGTGTTTTCTCCAGCCTCTCCATCCTCTCCCAAATGCCACAACGGACCTGTGGCTTCACAGCTCCTGCCTTTGCAGGGCAGCTTTTCTGACAAGCTACATGTTGTTGTGAGCAGAATGCAGTCCCTAGAGCATCAGGCTGTCCCTAGGATGTGTTTTCATCTCCTTTGAAATGATTTGTCCTGTACATAAGCAGTCAAACAGCACAGTCTGGCAGCGGTTAATATCCTATGTTGTGCATTGAAATGCATCCAGAACCTCAGAAGAATCATTCCCAGGGCTTTTGTAAGGAGCAAGGTCCA
The DNA here is from genome assembly GCA_035584735.1 of Pseudotriccus pelzelni. Taxonomy (NCBI): domain Eukaryota; kingdom Metazoa; phylum Chordata; class Aves; order Passeriformes; family Tyrannidae; genus Pseudotriccus; species Pseudotriccus pelzelni. Next base: position 2,644,650 of record JAWMRA010000130.1, on the reverse strand, counting down.
GGCAAGCAGAATTCCTGTTCAACCTTTCAGTGCAAACTCACTTTTTAATTTCTTTTTAAAAACATTGCAGAATTCGTTTGGGTTGAAGATGGATGTCACCGAGAAAAGCAATTCAACGGTGCCACTGATGCTTTGAACAACCTTCAAAGTTGCCTTGAGGAGCGTCTTAATTTATCAAGAATGACACACTACTTGTGATATTTGGTGAACCATCTGCACCTTTCCAGAGCTAGGACAGAGGAAAGGAACACACTGAAGTCTTAAGCTGCCACCTGTCCCTCAGCATTCACTGTCTCACTACATAATTTATTCCACACAATCCCTGTTCATCTTGCAAGGGAACATAGCAGGAAAATGCGTTCGTTCCCCACCCAGGAAGATAAGGAATTCCTCCGTTGAAAAAACAGGATTTTAAGAACACGCACACCTTTGAAAGGGAGGATGCAACAGAATAAAGGGGTAAGACATAACCTTGTAGGTCTTACAAACTTGCATACTGCAATCAGCTCTGCCTAAGGTCACCCTTATTTGCCAAGGCTGAGAGGAGAAGAACTGGTCATTTGGGGTTACGTGTGCACACCTGGACATTATTCCCCCATCCAAAACGAGTATCTGCCTGCACACCCTGGTTCTAACTTTATGTCTCGTTTCCTTGCCATCGCTGACTCTTTTCCCAGCCGCGTTTACATCCCGGATTTGAAGCTGCCACCGCTGCAGCCCAGCAGCAGCTCAGGGGAACAGGGGCCCGGCCCCGGGCACAATGCGCGGGCTGCAATTTCATCCCCGGGACTGGGCTGCTCCGCTTCAATCGCGCCTTTGTGCCTCTGGCGCATCAACAGCGGCGGCCGCTGAATCGCCGCCTTGTCTTCGGTTCCAGACGGCGCTCAGCCTCACCCCGGACTTCCCAGCGCATCCAGGGCGCGCTGCGGGGAAAAGCCAGGGCAGCGCCGGGGGAGAATTCCTGCGGAGCCGGTGTCACTTAGTGCCCAGCCGTTCCCTGGGGCAGCGGTGCCACCGTTCAGCCTCCCCAGACCCCCGGGTGCAGGGCAGGACAGCGGTGGCTGTCACAGGGTGCCGCGGGCGGGTTATTTGGGATGAAGAGGACTGGAAACGGGAATGATCCCTTTCTGTGCTTCCGTGATTCACCCCTCTTGGGGTGGAAGTTCACCCTGAGCGGTGAGTACCCAGGAGCAAGGCTGGGCCCGGGTTACATCCGAGGGAAAAAGGACTGCTCGATCCTTGGAGACACAGCACCATCCCGGAAAAGAGCTGCTAGGATTTGCCAGGGGGATTCCCTGTCAAAAAAAAAAAGAGTCATTTCACACTGTCCTAAGGAAAAATGAATAGTATCGCTATCTTCTCCCAGCCTTCAACTCCACAGCCAGGCATATTAATGGCTGTGGCTTTTGCCTTCTGCTCCCAGAGACTTGCACAGCCCAGGACATGTAAACATGGCAAATTAGCCGGAAGACTTGTCTCCTAAACCACAAGGATCCTGTGGGAGAAAGGTAACACGTGGAAGACTCCACTTGATTGATTATAGAGGTCGTCAGGGGCAAGGAAAAGGACACTTCAGAACGGCTCAAATCCCAACTGAATTACCTACTAATAACACACAGTAAAGTTAACATAACCTCCAATAAAACCTCTTCCCAGGGAGGCAGCTCCAGCTCTCTGGGAGGTACCAACAATGTCTGCTTCCCTTCTTTAGTTGTCTTCTGTTTTGGGGGGATGTTTGTTTGTTGACGGGGTTTTCTGAAGGTCATACGGCCCCGAGAGGCAGCAGAATCAACACTTTTCCCAGGGAGCTGGATGCTCCTTCCCGGCTCCCACCCGCGATCTGACGCCAGGTGGCAGCGCAGCCCCATGGACCGCGGCGGGAGAGGGGGATTGGAAAAGGGGAGGAAAAAGAAAGACGAAGGAGAAAAAAGCGACGGATTTCTAACATGCTGTCTGCGGGGAAAGCAGCGCTGCGCTGGGAACAGCTTCCGTGGGGTGATTCTGCTTCCAGATCCCAAAAAAGCAGCTACAGGGACCGGGCTAGCACAGAGGACATGGATGCATGGACACTCACACAGCTGCAGACATATGGACAGGGAGGGATGCACACATTTGGTACTCCTTCTCAACCCCTCAAAATAAATAGTCATTTCTAAAGAGAAACACAAATCAACACTAAGTTCCAAGAATTGCCATAAGCCGTGATTTTGAGATTCCAGGGAAAAAGCACTGGCTTACACTGAGAAGCAGGTTTTGCCTAAGTTTAGGCCTTTTAAAATGCCCTTTAAAAGCAAAATAGCACCATTCCTGAGGAAGGCCATCCTTGGAAACAGATAGAGAGAAGCTAAGGTGATGCTGGGAAATACAGAAATATTTCCAAGGCCAGAAATGCCCAGAATTGAAGTGGAAAGGGATTTCCAGCTGGCAAAACCAGAAAGCATTTTCCCCTTGTAACCCCATTTAAACTATGGCTCTAGTCCCCCAAAACTGAAAGAGAAAATTCTTAACCTAAATCATAGAACAAATCATGGAATTACTGAACGGTTTGGGTGGGAAGAGACCATAAAGGCATCTAGTTCCAAGGCCCTGCCATGAGCAGGGACACCTTCCACTAGCCCAGGTTGCTCCAAGCCCCATCCAACCTGGCCTTGGACACATCCCTCTTTCCCTGACAACTTGTACCCATGTGGTTTTATCATCTCACAGAACAAATAATCCTTTGGCTAAAACACCTTCCCAAACTCTTTTCTCCATCCTGTCGCTGTGCAACCTCAGCTCCTCCCAGCCTTTGTCTGTGGTTGCACTGAACGAGCTGGGACTTGGCCTCTCCTTCCCTGAAATCGATCCCTCCAGCGTCAACAAGCCGAGGGGGGTCAACAATGCCACGAGCAAAGAGCAGCACTCCAAGGACTGAGTGCTCAACAGGCCGCCCAAAGCAGGTCTGTGGAGTCTCCTGCCCCAGAGATAGCCAAGGCCATCCGGACACGATCCCGAGTAACACGCCCTGGGGAGGTGGAGGTGAACTCCTGCCGAGCACAGGTTTCTCTGGGAAGTGGTTGTGTCTCCGTGTTTCTCATGGAGTGAGGCCAAGCATTAGGAGAAAAATGCAAGCAAGAGGCAGCGAGGGCAGAAACGCTTCAGCAGGTGTAGGAATACCGTTATTTAGCTCAGCAGAACTTCACAAAAACTGGCAATCAGGAATGTACTGGTTGGCTTTGCACGGTTGGTACCTGGAAACGGATAATAATCTCCAAGCACAGCACCTGACATACCTTTTCATGGTCCTGCATTTGGCAGGGACTGCACAGGGTGTTCTCACAGACCTCCCAGCCTGAGAACTCATTGTTTCTGTGCTGGGAAGTTCCTGAACCATGCAGACACGGGAGGCGGCAGGAACTATCTCCTGGCTTCCAAACTGTGAATGGACACTGGAGGAGCACCTCCAACCTGGCCTTCATTTCACAACGATCATGGTGATACATGTAACCCAGCCTCTAATACAGTTGAGAAATGGGGAGTTTACAGGCTCAAGGCTTGGAAAAAAAAAAAGAATCAGTCTTAAGAGAATGGTCAGAATTATACATTACCTAAATCCCTTCAGCCTGACTGATAACATTTGAACCTGACCCGAGCAGCTGGGCACCCTGCAAGCCAAGAATGGGATATATCCTGAGGATTAGAGAGTGACCTAAGAAACTAATGGCAAGTTGGTTACAGGTCTAGGAATAACATGTCCCAGCCAAAGTTGCTTCTATATGATTTGTTCAGTGTCAACTGTTTGTTACTTCTAGAAGGCTGTTTTATCCATAACAATACTTGAAACTTCCTAACTAAAAGCCTTTTTTTTTTTTTTTATCCCCACACTCTTAATTTTCTGTAGCAATCCCACCAAGGTGCCAGGCAGAGGCTGGAATGTTTCCCATTGTTGGCTCAAAGTGCTCTTCCCTTGACAACCAATATATGCTTTAAAAAAAACCCAAAGAAAACACAAAGGAAAAAAAATTACAGGAGCTGATGAGTCTTTTAGATGCCACACACAGATGTGAAGTCCTTTGCCTTTTCGGGAAAAACATGGAGTCAGAGTCCTTGCTCCACATTAAGTGTCATTCCTTACCCATTCCTTTCTCCACTGCTCCATCTGCTTTTGTAAGGCCGCTCTGAAAGAGACAAACAAACAGGGAATGACCTATGGGGTTTATTTCTAACCTGGATCTTCCCACAGGTTTGGTTTATGGTGCAGCCCCACCCAGAGAGACGTGTCTGCACAATGAGGAGGCAGAAGTTGCAGCCCATGGCAGAAGGGGTGGTCAGCTTGGCAAGGAAGCTTGAAAAGAGAATGGATAGAACTCCTGCACCCGAGTAATGAGATCCAGATTTTAAAAAAAGTGTTCCCTTTGCTGCACCCGACAATCACACTCCAATTTCGTATCACTTTATCTACAAATAACAAACCACAGCATTTTTTCCCAGTAAAAGTAGTGTAGATTTTAATTCACCCATCTTCTCGTCACGCTTTTTTTTCCCCCGGCATCGCTGAGAGATCCAACACTGCACCTTCTCCCAGACCACCAGGCAGAAGGTGCTGAGCCAAGAACAACAGAAAGGACCAGTCAGATCAACATTTCTCTCATCAGGAAGCTCATGTGTGAGCTCACAGTGTTGACAGGTCTAATCTGCAGTGAAATCAAAGGACCAAACTTGGAGCTCAGCTTGGAAACACTCCCTGGGGCGGGTCTACCTTCACCTGAAAGCCAAGAAAGCCCAGTGGGACATCTGGGGTCCACAGGAACAACTCAAACCTTCCATACAAGCATTGGTAAGGAGCTACTGGATGGTTATGGCATCCTTATCCCATAAGGCGAGTTAGCCAGCAAAGGAGTATCAGGAGGGTGGGTAAATGCCAAGGGGGCTTTGGGAGTGTGGCAGATGAACACTTGGCATCCTCAAAAACTCCACACACAAACCCCAGAAAGGAAGGCTGCTACTCTGAAGAAGGAAAATACAGAAACATCCAGAAAAGAGAGGCATAAGAGATTAGAAAAGCAGGGCACAACAGAGCAGAGGCTCATAAATATGGGCAGACATGTTAATTCCTTACAGAACTCTATTTTTTACATATACATTTGCTGTCTTTCTGACACAGAGTTTTCTCAGCGGGCATCTTCTGGTGCTGAAAAACTCTTATCCTTGCTCTAAATCTCATGGGAGCCGAAGAGGGGAATTTATTTCAAGCCTGTATCTGAGATTGCTTCTTAAAACTAAGCAGCAGAGATGTGATAAGGTGGTTGTTTGTGACTGGAATGAGAACATTTTCTTCCTTTCACGCCACCCAAGGAAATCAGTGCATCTTTCTGTAGGGAACCTGGAAAACTGAAGCTTTAGCCACCCTGTGAGAAATACGAGTAACACAAAGACATCCAAGACGATACAGCTCATCTCCAACAAGCCTCCCAGCCATTGTCTCCTCTCCCTCTCCACCTCTGCCCTTTCTGAACACCTGATGTAATTCTGCATTTTGCTGTAAAACCAGCACAGATAAAACACGTGTTGTTTGTATCTCTCCCAAGTTAATTATTACACTGCACAGCCCCACAGGTTCAACACCGCGTCAGGTAAAGTGGGACAAGGAACTCTTCCTGATTTCAAAAGGAACAGCTCATTTTCTCTTGCAGCCCTCTGTGATTTCCCCAATCTCAGCTCCAACCATTTCTTTTCCATAAGGAAAAATGCCTGTACCTTAGTATTTAGCTCTATCATCCCACTAAGTAACCTGCCAGTTTCAGGAGGTCTCTCCTCAGGATTTTATTTTTTCAGACTAGAAGCATGGATAATAAATTAAAATGTTGAGCTTCAGCTTGTCCCAGGTAATTCTTAAAGATGCAGGAAGGCAGCAAAGTTTAAAATAGTATCTAACCCCAGTAAAACTTTTTGTTACACAGGAATCAATCACAAGGAAAAGATGACCATCAAACACGCACCGGAGCAACTCCCATAGCAGGGAGTTGGAACCAGATGATCTTTAAGGTCCCTTCCCTCCCAAACCTTCTAACATCCCAGGACAGGCAAATTTATTTTGAAATCCTCATAATTTTATAACGAATTCTAACGAGATTCTCTCCTTCATAAAAAAAAAAACAAACAAACACAAGAAAAGAAAGGCAGTGGGAAACCCGTGCCTGAAGCTACCACTGCAGCACAGCCAGAACATTCAAGGTTTGCCTGTAGAGGTAGATCGGAATTTAAAACTTTCAGTAACATTCATGGAAAACTACAAGCAGCAACATAATAAAGCCAGTTTAAAGTGTGTATCTGCAGGAGAATCCACGGCATCATAACCTGGGGGTTAGAGAGAACAGGGCTCCGAGCACCAGAGCAACATCTGGTTGAAAAACACCACTGTGGGCTTTAGATTATGACTGCCAAAAACCTTGGTGTTCACCTGTAACGAATCACAGTCTATTGTTTCTTGCTCAAGTCATCATTCCTCACCAGCCTCAGCTCTTACACCCAGATATGCCATTATTCCATTAAAATATAATTATACCAGCATTACAAAATCAGTTAAGGCAGTGCAATTATGCTCTGGTTTTAGGGTGATGGTTGTTTTTCGTTTAGAAGAGAAAACACCACCCCCCTCCCAAATAAACAAGGTTTAGGTGTAATTTTCATTAGGATAAATAAATTCCAAGTGTGGTATTTACCAAAGAGTGAATTCAGTTTCTTTTAACTCTGTCTTCTCTGTTCAGTGCATAATAACAGGTGAGTAAAGCCTCAGGCTCACTGCTGTGATGGAGTCTGGAGTTACACATGTATTTTTAAACACTTTGTTTTCCACATTCCTTCACCAGTGCGGCTGATTTCAACACTGGCTGGGCACCAACACTAATCACTGCTAAATTCTGTGTCTTAAAGCACAGGAATATTCACTTGCTATAGCAAAGAGAGAAGTGAAATCACAGTATCACTCATACCTGAACGAGAAAGTTGAAACACAACTGGTATTTCTTTAGATGCGGGGGGGAAGACACATCAGAAATTTGCCAATACAATTAAAGCAGCAACTCCCTCTTCCTGCAACAGAACTGCAGCATGTCAGTACCTACAGAAACCATCCAAAAAATCCATCATCTCATTCAGCGTCACTGGGAAAAACCTTTTAGTTCTGCTTTCGAAGAAATAACATGTACCAGTTTAAGAAAAAAACAGACTTTGCCAGGGACATCCAGAAACTGCACAAAATTTGAACTGCCTTAGAGAAATCTAGTTAAGCATTTTGCCTTATAATGGATTCAAAGCTCCTACAGGAAATAGATCTACATTCACCAAAAAATTGGTAATTTCTGATTTCAAAAGATGTATCACCCCCCACAGTACATATTGAGAAAAATCACGTGCATCTTAGTTTCACTCACATTTATGTGCACACACACACCCCCCAGGTGCTTTGAAACAACCACCTCTCAACTAAACAAAAACATACTCCCAACCACAGAATTTCTCTATTAAATCCATGTTTATTGCTTAAGTTTTATCACAGTGGAGATTAAATTATGCTTAATCATCCGGTCAGTGCTTTTGTACCTTCTTTAATGCCAAAAAAACCCCCTCCCCCACATTTGAACCAAGTCATTCATACACTCGAAGTCTTCTCACCATCCCACCATTCATCGCCTCTGTGTGCTCCTTTAGTTGCCACGAACTGCAAGATTGTAAAAAGGAATAGCTACTAGGCTTATTTATAATACCATTTTCTTCAAGTATTCGGAAAGCAGTACAAGTAGCTGTACTGTGTATTAGAAACGTATCTGCACTGTTATTTTATTGCTCTAGGACCGAGGCTCCTGATGGAATGACAAGCGGAATATTGCATCACTGTGTATGAAGATGAGCTCAGCATCCCATCATCATTTCCCAACTCCTGCCGTGTTAGTGAGCGACACCGGGTAAAAACGGGCATTCCTCCCTTTCTCCTTCAAGGCAATGGGATCTCGAACTACAAATAAATAAAGCGTACACTCACAACATGTGTAGTGCAAAATTCCAAGTAAACAGAATGACACGGAAATAAAACTCATAGTTGCCAACTTTGGTCGAGCAGGGCAGCAGCGGTCCCGCGCCTGGAGCGCATCCCACCCTCGGAGCACAGCCCGGCGCCCCGTGTCGGCCACAGTGATTGGAGGAGATTGTTGCAGGGATGGGGTGGGGGGGGACACATGGCCACCTCCTCCCCGGAGCAGCAGCCGGGCTTCATCCCACACCTCTGCCCCGGGCGGCGCGGCTGGACACCCGCCCACAGCACGCAATTCCCATTGGCAACTATGCGGAACATGGATTGCGTGGCCCAGACTAATGGAAGGTAAGATTTTTGGTGGGTGGGTGGTTGTGGGTTTTTTGTTTGTTTGTTTCTTTTTTTTTTTTTCCCCCAGATACAACCATTGAAAGAGAACAGCTACAACATTGCGATTCCAAAAGAACTTGGTGAGAATTTAACATTCAACTCTAGGGGGGTGCGGGGTGTTTGCTGTGGGTTGGTTGGTTCCTTTTTTAACAGACCCCAAGGAGTGGTTCGATTCTGCACAGCTCCGGGCCATTACAAAACCTCCTGCACGAAGCACAGGGATAGATTTTCCTATTATTTTCTTTATCTTTTTCTTTTGTTGTTGTTTAGTTTGTTTTTCTTAATTATGCAGATCTACTTCCCACACAGCCGTATTTTGAACTGGAACAGAACTCCCTAATATTTCTGTGGCATAAATTACATTATGCAGAGAAAGGCAACAAATGAAATTTTGTCTAAATTAAAATTAGGACCTACTGTAGACTTGCTCAAGACCCTTTTCTCCAAAGTACTGGGAGTGAGCAGAAGAGTCATGCAGCTTTATCACTAAAACAAGTACATGTTTTTGCCATTTTTCTTCAGTGCTCAGTAAGATTATTTCTCTCTTTTTTTTTTTTTAAGGTCTGTGTTCTCTGTCGGCAACTTGCTATTTCCTGCATAAAGACTGGGAAAAACTTTGTTTTAAACAACATTCTTACACAACTTGTTGAACCTTCAACAAAGAAAACACAGAACTAGAACTAGAGTTCTCTCAGCTAAGAGGATGGACATATTAAAATAATAAAAAAATAAAAGGAGAACACCTCTGCGAATAAAAAGGAACTTCTCATTTGGGACACACAGATTGAGTTTTTAAAAAACTCAAAATTCATAAATATGGTCATCATATAGAACTTTTAGATAATTAAGGCTTCTAAAAACTTCAGTGCCAAAATAACCTCTCTGCATCAGTATTAAGAATAAAACATTTTCCATTTTAGGTTGTGCTTGCTTGCGCCTTGTTTTTTCCTTTTTTTTTTTGTTTTTTTTTTTTTTTTAAAGACTTCTTTTAGTTCCGCAGAATTTTGTCACATAATATTACATACCGAAGGGGAGTGTTAGAACTGCTTACTGAGGTTTGGTTTTGGTTTGTTTTTGTTTTGTTTTTTTTTAAGTAGTGGTTAGGCTAAGTTACAGCGATAAAATTCGATTACTGATCTGATTCGTTACTACTTTACACAGGGGGGGCTGTTGGCTCATTTCACCTTCTTTTCATGCTTGATGTGGCCATTCCTCCGGTACCTGCCGTTGGGGATCCCGTTCTGGTAGTGTCCGTTCACGGCGCTGTGTTTGTCGTTTGACCACAGGTGTTTGCTGTGCTTGCAGACAAACTTGGCCACCCTGGCCAACACATAGTAAAGTAAGGCAGCACCCACTAGAAGGACAAAGGCAATATCCAGTAAGAAATACTGAAATAGGGAGATGCTGTAAACAGCAGCACGTAGATGCTGGGCTCCATTGTGGCGGAGGATGTAGTTAATCCAGTACACAGTCCGGTTCACGGGGTGGCCAGGCTGGTCCTTGTGGATCTCAGACAGCCGCTGCGCCCGCTGCCGGTAGCTGGGGGAGAAGAAACAAGGAAGGGGGGGAAAAAAAAAAAATCACCATGTAATGCTATTGTGCAACTGAACGGCTGGAGAAATGCAGGAGGGCGAGAAACCCGGCTCTGGTTTCGCAACAGACCACTTCCGCTCCCGGAGTTTCGCCTAAAACTTTTCATTTTCATCCCAGCCACTCACCATGTCAAATTCCTCCTCTCCTCCCTGTAGGGTCAGCAGATTGTACACACAGGACTTGCCTTTTCACTAAGGGCAATTGCACAAGGGCAAGGTAAGGCAACTGATGTTATCAAGGTCTCTCTGCACAGCCCCCCTCACCACTCCTCTGCTGCTCAATCCCTACAGGATTCTCCTTCCCCAGGGCAGGCACCACTGGAAGACTCTGCTCCCAAGAAAGAAAGAACCATCAACAGCACCATACTCCAAAGTCAGGGTTAGCCAGTACAATATACTGCCAGCTAACACCCCACTGCTTTTCAGCTGGAGGTGGTCTCAACAACAAAGGTGTTTAAAACTAAACACTCAGAAACAACTCATGAAATGACTCTCCTCACACAAGGATTGTTGAATAAACTTATTTGCTGGAATTAGAAAAAATTCTGGAACTCAGCTCACAGGCTTGCGCTTACTCCCCCAAGTAACAAAAAAAAAAAAAATCAGACTGGAGTCCTCATCCATAAAAACTTGTTAAAATATTGTCATTGCAAAACGACAAATTGACAAATTCGTGTGAATGCAAAATGACAATCCTGAACATAAGATAGGTATTACTAACTAGAACAGGAAAATACTTGAAATTTTTTTTTTTTAAATCAGATCATGGGACTTAAGAGTCACTCTTGGTGAATACTCCCTTTTTAAACTACAACACAAGTCGTGTACATGTATCTTGCTCCAGGCCTCTGAGGCAGCACAACAGCCAGGCTGGTAATAAGGAATAATCCAGACAGACACAGAGAGACCTCGGTCTGCAACACGGAAAAGTCAGGACAGGTTTGTTTCTGTAACCTCTCTGCTCTCTACGTGGCAACTGCCCCAAAGAACAAGTGAGAGAGTTGAGTTTTGGTAGTGAGCAACGAGCCCAGCACCTACACAGAAACCTCAGCCCTGGGTAATCCTGGGAAATGGGACAAACAGCCACAGACTTGCCCCAGCTGTACATCCAAATAAAGCCCAACATGCAGTTTTTTCCCCCCCTTTAGTCTAGTCTTAGTGAACCCACAGAAAATCCCTCATGCCATACCTGGGATCATTAATAACTTTTACTAGGGCTTCATACAGTGCATTCTCAGTCATAGTCTTCCAGTTGAGCAGTATTCCCATGCCTTTGGCCTGCACACGGGTCATGGTATCGTAATGGTCTCCAAAAAGGGGGATCCCCACCACTGGGACCCCATGGTACATGGTTTCAAAAATGCTGTTCAAACCTCCATGACTAAGGAAAGCTTTGATGTTGGGGTGACCTGAAAACAGAAGAGGCATTGAAGGTTAAAAGATACATTTTCATCTCCTTATTCGATAACTCTAAAGTTATTGAAGCACCTGGGTACAACATATCTGTCAGTGGTCCTCTGGCTGAAACTCGGGCAGGGTGAAATTAATACAACTTGTGCTGAAGTCCTCCCCAAGCCCACTCTGCTGGAATTCCTCATGCATTAAATCACTTCCTTATACACTACAAGAGGGAACAGCCAAAGCAAAGAAAGTTCTCATGCATATGAGTCATCTAAAATGATTAATGGAGTAATTAATACGCACTTCTCACTCACAAGTAGCTGCAGGTGGTGACCACAGCAAGTTTAGCAGCACAAGTGAGTGAGGGAGGGCACGTCTGAGGATGAAATACAAACTATTTAAATGCAGGACAACTGAGGTTATGCTCTCTCTAAAGCCTCCTATGCCTTAGTGCAGGCCAGCAAACACTGACAACCACAATAACAGCTCCGTGGAATGGAAAAAAATCACACTGCCTCAGAGCACTTCTGTAACCAAAACAACCCACCTGCTTTAGAAGTCATTTGCCTAATCACCACCTTATAATAAATACTCCAGCTGACACACAACACACACACTGATGTTTAATGCATTCATCAGCACCCACTGGAAGTGTTCTGGGAACACGTAAACATCCAGGTATCCTGGAGACAGTTGGAAATATTCCGTGGCCTCTCGTATCCGCAAGGGACTCAGCTATCATCTTGAAATCCTAATTCTAGATCCTTGCTCTCTGACTTGCATGACAGAAGTGATCCTGCCTTTATAATAACTGCTCATTCAGCAGAATAATTTTAGCAGAGCCAACTGAAGTCAAGTGAGAATAAGCAGTGTCTGATCAAAACAGATACTCACCCAGGAGGTCGTTCTGCGGTAACCACTCAATCAGCTTCGTGTTGTTGCCTAAATTCCTTGGTTTGTTCCCGGAAAACCTAAACCAGTGAAAATCAAATGGAAGCCGGAGTTATCAAAACCTCCAAAATGACTACTACAGGATAGAGCTGTTCTGTGGCTGCTCGCTCCATCAACCCACTCAAATATTCTGTTTACTGGAGAGCATTAGAACAGTTACTTAAACAATCACCTACACATTCCCAGCTAAGCAAGACTTACTTAGGACTGGCTTTTACATTCCGTATGTATTAGTAGAAGATTATTTACACTAAGTTATAGAAAAGCAACTAAACAGCGGTTTGAGATCCATAATCTGAAGTGTATCAAGACCTACAAAGATTTCCCTGATTTATCACAGTGACCTAAGACTGTCACCTCTCTCATTCCCAGAAATATCTGGTATAAATCCACCTGTGTCCAACACAGACAGGGGCCAGTGATCTAAAGAACAGAAATGAACCCAATCCCCCTAAAAAACTCCAAGCCATGTTTGACTGACAATATTTAGGTATTTAATTTTGGATCTCAAATCCCCACCAGGGTAGACTGACTGCTTCTCTCTCCCTAAGACCATGTCTTGTACCTTGTCCCAGAGACACCTTCCCATTGTATAAATCATGATGGAAAGAAACAGCAGATGGGTTCCCTTATCCAAAAAGCCATTCAGCAAATCATAGCTTGCAGGTAACCAAAAAAAAAAAAAACCACCATAATGGAAAAGCACTAAGGAAACACTAACCAAAAACCCCATTTAATTAATTAAGAAGGCTTCAACTGATGTTGTTTTTGTGTTAAAAAAAAGCTATCCTCGAGAGAAAAAAAAAAATCTGTTAGAATTGACTGACTTACTACAAAAAATGATTACTTGTACAGAGAAATATTCCAGGGAAAACACAATGAAAGGACAGAAAAGTAGCAAGATCAACTGGGACCTATAATTAATTGAAAGCCAAGCAAAGACAACGTAATGGCTCTACCCCAAACCAAAACTTGTACTACAACTACCACAGGTCCTGTGCCACAGGCTGAAGAATTCCCATTTTCCTGTTCATTAGTGGGGTTTGCTACTTCAGTTACACACAGCAGTGAGGACACCCCTTAAGAGACAGCAGGGAACAGGCTGCTAAATAGCCTGTTAACACAACTCCAGCAGCAGGGCAGCAAGGCAGGAGTTGTAAGACACTGATTATTTAGCAATAAATGGTTCACATGAACTCCTCCAAATTAATCACTGATGCTCCACGTGAAGCAGAGCTGACTAAACAGTTTTGGGGTTTTTCCAGCGAGCTGACAGCACCACTCAAGATGTTTTCAGAGCTGAGAAAGCTTATTACTGATTTTGACTCCTGCAGATTTCTCTCCCTCCAATTCCTCACAGAAAACAAACAAAAAAAAACCCACACAAAACAAGTGAGAAAATCAATAATGAAAACCTGTGTTCACAGATGAAAGTGGAAAAGGAGCCTAAAAAAGTGAGGGTAAAGGGAAAAAAAGAAGAAAACATATAATATAATAATCAGGATCCACTCTCGAGCCCCAGGGTGGCTTTTTTATCAAAAATGATGACAGTATGTCACAGACGTTATAACCTCGGATTCTTTTCACTGTCCCCAATCCTTCCAGGATATCAACTCAGCACAGCAATGTAACCTATGCTTTATCCTGCAACAAAAACAAAACAAAAAAAAAAAACACACACGAAAAAAAATCGTTGCTCCCCCTTACTGCCAGGGAATTGCACTGTTCCCACGAGGAGCGGCCTTCAGCAGAGTCAGGTCCTCCGTGCCACGCAGGACATGCCAGTTCCAACCTCTGCAACTCCGAGTTCACAAGGCACAGAGGGAAACAAGCCTGGTGTAAAGCGCCCCAAGCACCTTCCCCACGGCACTCACCTCCAAATAACCCTCTGGGGCAGCCTGGCCAGGGCATGTGCCAACTTGTTAGCGATGTCTTCTGACAGGTACTTCACTCCAGCCCCAAAGGAGACGAGCACAAAGCCGTTCTCATTAGCACCATTCACCCACGCCTGGAGATCCTGGGGAAGGGAAAACCGACACTGAACACCACGCAGGCAAAGCACACAAACAGGGAGTAAACAGGGCTCAGGAAGAACGGTTGTGGGCTCCTTTGTTGCTGCACAAGCCACGTTTCAGGAGTTGCAAACGTTCCAGAAGTCACTGGGAACAATGACTGGATGACTCAATCTGTGGCACAGGCCACAAACAGCAAAACCCTTCCATGTTTGTTTTAGCTCCCATATTAACCACTAGTGATTTAAGACAATCTATCCCTTCTTCACTGATCAGCTGACACATGCACTCAACAAGTTAACACATCACATTTTAACTCAGCAAAACAGGAAGTAGTAAACATGTCATAGTAAACACATCCGTGTCGTAGTATCAGCCTGGAAGCACAACACAGGCAATGTGTGAATGAAGCTGGAAAGTGAGAGTACTTCAAAAGCCTTGTTTTGCTTTCTTTTGTACGAAAATAATAAACACAATTTGAAAGAAGCCAGAGCTCCAAAAAGCACTTTCAGTTTGCGGAATGTGAAGAAGGGGAAACAAAAAAAAACGACCCCAGAGACACACAGATTTATCACTGGGATGAAGAATATTTTGTCTTTCTCAGGACATGGTTCAATTCTGGTCTCACCAAGTGTAAGCACAAGCCTGCTCAACACCAGTCGAGCAATAGGAAGTGAGCAAAGAGAAAATCAAGAGCCCTGCTCACAATGCGCCTCTTGTCCTGGGAATAAATAAGCAGGGCAGGCAGGAATGGAGTAACACCGTGCTGTCGGGTCCCAGCACAAAACCTGTCCCGCAAAAAGCCCCACAAACCCCAGCATGTTACACTGCTCTCTGCCGTGCAGCAAAAAACATCCCCATCTTCTCTACAATCCACACTTCACCCTTTTCCAGTGCACTCTCTTCCTATTTTTTATTCATGTGAAGGGAGGGGAAGGAGGGAAAGGAGGGGAAACAGCTGTGACCTGCCTCAAAGCTGAATCATTTATTAGGGGCTGAACTTCTGACACAAAAAGTTTCCAAATGGTTTTGTGATTTATTTAAAGCTCGTCCTTGAATCTTAGTTAAGGACCTAAGGCATGCTGCAAATGTCATTGAATTACAGCAGCTGGAGTGGTTCAATTAGTTACATCTTAAGCCTTTTCTTATCAGTTTAAAGCTCAAGAGAAAATAACTTTTTGTGGGCTGTGGGACAAACTATTCTGGAAAGCCCAACATCGCAGCCTTGACTGGTAAGGTTGACCTCTGGATGGAGCAAATAATCCCGGAGGATCCTGGCATCAGGAGGTCCTACCTGTGACTCCCTCCGCTTGTTCAGACACGTGGTTTTCTGCTGCTAGAGATGAGCCTGTTCTGAGCTGAGAAACTGCTCCCAAGGCTACTGCTCCTCTGTGCTTAATTAGAAATTCTGTGAGACTTGACGGCTCTGATGTATTCACAAAGTAAAAGTTATACTTCGTTATGTAAACATAGAGGAGGTATAAAATATTTCCTTGTAACGGAATTTCTAAAATACCATTCAAAAATCTCCAGTACAGTAACAAATAACTATTCAGTACTTTGAATTTTATGTACAGGGAAAAGAAAGCAATTTTACTGTGTACCTTAGAACTAGAGTTACCTGCAAACAGGCTTTTGCATTTGACTATTGTGTAACAGCAAAGCAACCTGCTTTGTGTTATTAGGGCTGGTTTTGGAGCCAAACCTCTGTAATCCTTCCCTTTGAAGGTAATCCCACTGCTTCAGCGGAACATCCCAAGTACAAAGGCGAACCTAAAATCTTCACTGGCAAGATCCTGCCACCAGGCTCCCAAGATGGGATTTGTTTGTTGCATTAAACAGGATTACCTTAATTGCTTACCTGCCTCCTGATCTGCAGCCCCTTTCCAATCTGCTTCCCCAGAGGGGTGCTGGACATCACTACTGTGCACGGGCTGCTCAAAATCAACTACAGACTTGTCAGTATAAGGGCTCTCCTCACATACTTCTGTGTAATTCCTGGCACAACACAGCCTGGATTAAACGGGATCACTGAGCATCACTTGAAACGCAGGAGTTGGGTAAAAATCAGGAAATGGAAAACGCGGAACTTCCACTGACTGCCTCCTTGGAGAGCTCCCCGAGTCCGTGACCTGGCTCAGTCCGTTATTCTCAGGTTCCTTTCACTTCTGATCATTATTTCTCCTGACAGCTTTTTAGCACAGACTTTCTAAACTGAAGATCAAGTGACACCGAAACCAAGTGAGGGGCGTTCACAGGCCAAGACAGATCTGAACGTCCTGGTGCAAATTAGTTGGGCCACGGCACAAAGGCTCAGTATTTCCTTGTACCTTCCTTGTTCTTTGTGTGACATACAAGGTGCAGCAGTGATACAACCGATAAGAAGCAGGCTGTGCTCTTGGCACAAACAGACTGAATGCTTCCACAGTACTACTACTAGAGCTGCGTATTTCACTTTATTTTGCAAAGTTAGGAACATAAACGCAAGAAATATCAGCTTGGAGCGATGCTCCCAGAACCTTAACAATGGAAGAGCACAAGCTGATGCCACAGGACAACCTTGTTTGCTTAAAGTTTCAGCCGCTTTCAGTCACCTTGCCACTCATTCAGACCCTATTAACCCAAACACCACAAGCACCAGCCTCGATGAATCCGCCACTGGCTAGAAACCCTCACAGACACCCAACTCACCCCCTGTGAGCTCACCCCTTTCTTCTTCTTAAATCCACTTACACTTTTGACCTCCAGCTCATTCTGCCTTCCCGATCTAATTACGCTCTGTATGAAAAGGCCCTGAGTCAGGCTGATGAGTCATTAGAGCTGCCCTCATTAAAACCAGCCTGCCCTGTCCGAGCAGCACTTCACAGCTCCTGGCGTGCAGCAAAGCGACCTCCTTTTGCCCACTTGAAATGATTTTCAGGTTTACTGTAAACTCAGGGTGTTTGGTTTGTTTTTTTTTTTTTGTAAAGACAGGGAAAGGAAATCACAACTTCTGAGGTCTAAACTACAGGAGAGATCTGGGGAGGGAGGTTATTACAGGACAAGCTGCATCGAACCTTCCTCACACTCTGTTTCAAACTTTAACCAAACAGAATAGAGAAGGAAACACCTTTAACTTTTGCAGTTAATTCAAGACATGGCCTTCTTTAAAAGGTTCTCTTTCAGTGACTGGAACAGAACACTTCACACTTTTTTTTTCCCCCCCAAATGTAAGTATTTGCAGATTTCCTTTTGAAAGAAGAGACCCTGTCTCAGTTTAAGTCCCAGCAAAGAGCTCCACTGAGGCTGCACTGCCAACTTGACAAACTTACCAGTGACTTGGAAACAGGCATTAGGCTTTCCCCTTCCCAGCCAGGAATCAAACCATAAGGAATTATAACCCCCAAAACCTCGATGAACTCGAAAGCAAAACTTTCAGTAGAAATTCTAACAAAAACTTAGATCAGCCACTCACAGAACTTGTGTACTTCACATACATTAGAAGTCTAACTATTCTCTGTAATTTCACACTGAAAACAAGCTGACACTAATCAAGCATTAAGCTAGATACTTGGATTTTCCAGAAATTTGAAGACACAGAAATAGCTGATAAGTCTGGAATTAGAGAAGTACTTGCCAAACTGACCTGAGGGAGGGAGGCTGTTTTGTCCAGGTTGTGATGGTCAGTAGAGAGGCTCATCCAGAGGATAACTGAGCATCTACAGCTGGGCACACATCTCCCCTCACTGGGAACTTCCCACTTCAGAGGAGATGGGCCCACAGGAAAGACAGCAAACCTGGCAAGCCTATTAGAGCATATTCAGTTCTGTACTGAATTGAGAACTACATTTGCTAACAGAATTTTTTGGTTTCATCCAGTTACAGCTCTGTCGACATCGACAATAAAATATCCCCTAATACATACGTACATTAATTACCATTTTCACTCGAAGCAATGCACGCTAAGGTATGAAAGCCTTAGAGGACTCCCAATTGCAACACTGTGCCCAACCCTGCCTGTTTCCATGCAACTCCTGTGCAAATGCATGTTCTTGGGGGGAAAATAGTGGAAGAGCCTATGCATCCATAGGGAGAAGAAGCACTTATTGATCTGTGCTGTACTATAGGCATGAGCGGGGGGAGGAATAAAGAAATAAAATCAATCTTTTGAGCATGCAGGGACAGCAGTGGCATTGTGGCAGCCCCACTGTATGGGCTTTGTTCTGCCTGGTTCTCTAACTAGCCATTCTTTGCAGGACTGGATGCTGGAGGCACAGCTGGGGCTGGAGAGTGAGGGCCCAGCTGGCAGTAACCAGTGGTGCCTAATACTGAGCTTTGTTTCGCATAAACAAAGTACACAAGTACAAACATAACCGGGTTTAATATCCGAGGCTTTGCCCTGTTCAGCTGCTCGATTCAAATGTGGAATAGCACAAATGCCTGTTCTTCAAATATGGTTGCAAACCACCCTTTCCCCCAAGGGAGAGCACAGGCATCCCATGCAACTTCTCCTATTAAATGCTGCTCAGAGAGCAGACAAAATGAGATCTATTTCAAAATAAGAAGCCACATTAAACCATGTTTAGAAAGGGAATAGTGATCAAGTTACACAGACCATTTTTATATTGGTGTCTGAACTTCCCTGGCATCTTCTAAACTGTACTTCTTATGTGACATATTTCTTCATGAATACATTTTTATTTCAAATTTTACTAGAAGAACTCAGCAACACAGGTGGTTAAAGGTCATACAGATGCCATTATACAGCCTTTACTATCACAAAACAAACAAGATCATATCATATAATCTAGGACTCACAAAACAACCAATCAGTCCACAACAAACCCAGGGAAACACTATCGCTTGAGGCAAAGTAGGATTTGTATTTACTTGCCATGAATTTGTAACTCCACTCCCTCCACGCATCCAGCTTCTTCTGGTGGCTCCCTGTCACACTCCAGAGGTTATTTCCCACTAAGGAAATTCCTGCCTTTCCAAAAATACAGCCACCAGGAAAAAGTGCTTATCCCATTTTATCAGGGCTTCTTCCCTTTCACATCAGCCTCAGTTCAGTTAGGAGCAGACACACTGCTCCCAGTGAGGACCAGATCCTCCCCACCTCCCATTTCCTTCTGGATTAACATCAAGTTCATACTTCTCTTCCCCGGGTTTTATTAGTGACTGATTTTATTAATAGCTACCACATAAGAACTCCATGCAGTAAACATTCACACTATTTTCTCATTTTTGGGAATTCATACCAGCACAGAGTACAGTAATTGCAAAAACCAATACCCTGTACCCACTAAAAAAGCACCCTCAGATTATGGCAGTAGACTAAATCCCTCTTTTCTTGCTGGCTAAAGCCACACTAGCACCAGCAGTTGGGAAGCAAACTAAGATCCAAGCTGTCCTCTGTCAGGACCCCAAGCATTACCAAGTGCACTGTCACCACATATTAATTTAAAGCTGTCGATCAAGTGGTTCCTCAATAATATTAGACACAGATTCGGCCCTGCTGAAATACAGACTTTCCTTTCATGTATTTCACTAGCTATTTGAGATATATATCTAATTACTTGAGATTATATATACACACACACTGTACATTTGGCTTATCAAAATACAGTAGGGAATGAAAAAAGTCTTTAAGCATTCCAATACCTAAAATATTGTATTTTTTTATCCCTGACCTTTGCCTTTTCCCACTAAACATCCAACACCAGAGTGTTCGAGTCCAGTTAACTTTGAAGAGCAATGAAATTCACTCCCAAAAAAACAGTCAGGAAATACAGTCCCTCCCCCAGCTCTGGAGTTCCAGGAGTATCCAGTGAAGCCTCCAGAACACAGTCTACCCAAAACTAGAGGTCAACCAGGAAACTGCAGTGCAAGTACTTCCCTGCTGCAACACTCCCTGTCAAAAATCCATTACTCACCAGACCTCTGGCAAGCTCCCTGGGAAAGCAACCTTGCCTCTCAATGCAATGGGAGGAGTGGAAAAATCAGGAGCTTGTCCTTCAGGAGAGGTTAATAAAACCACTGCATAGAGCAGAGGGATCCTCAGATCCAGGATCCAAATTTAAAACCTTGTTGGTGTTACCCCGGAGGCAACATGCTGTTCAAAAATACCCCAAAAAGCCACTTTCCTGAACACGAACTCGCAAGCACGCACAGGAAGGTTGATGATTATCAAGCGTCAACGCAAACCAAGGTTCTACTGCCCTTTCTACACTGTCAGTAGCTCCATATGTAGCAAAAAACTCTATAACTGTTAAGAAATAAATAGCTTTAAGCTTTTTACTTACTCTGCCTACAGAACATCAAGTCAAATTCAACTACAGCAGATACAGTAAGGAGAAAATTAAAGAGAAACTCAATTTTAAATCCAGACCTCTGCATTACAGATCCTGACATATACCCCCTTCCATAAATCCATATTATGGCCCAATTTAGGTGGGAAATTTTGTGTTCTAGGACATCTGTGCTCTGGAGATGGCAGGAGATACAACTCCAATCTGCATCTTTATTTTAATAGTGACAATTTCTTCATATCCTCTTCAGATAAAACAGCTTTTCTTTCTTCCTGGGGCTTACCTCCTCCCTTCTCTCTTTTTTTATAAGACTTACAAATACATATAAAGTTTATATGTACAATACCCATGTATTTTTATATAGCAGTTACATAAACAGACCACTCACCACCCACTCTTTACCAAGCCTAAGATCAGCTGCCTTCTGATCCTGTGTAAGACGCACATCCTTCACCAAAACCTCCCTGTTTTCCCATGCAGCTTTTCCACTTGGAATTCCCCAGGTGGGCTGTGAACAGCCTGGGAAGGCTCAAGGAGATGCCTCTCCTGAGGATATTAACCACAAACAAACCATCCACTTCACTTAACCTTTAAGCAACTCCAACATCAAAAAAGCTGTCTTGAGCAAGCATTACTTTTAGTCAGTAATATTAATAATTAGGCTTGCTGCTCTCAGATTTCAGCTTTGACCACATTCCAACTCCCCACATTATAGAAACCTGGGACCCAAACACAACATGCTCCAGATATTACAGAACAAAAAAGAATGCCTTTGGAAATCAATTCCTAACTTGTGTTTTTCTGCAGGTTATAAACGGGAAAACCAAGAGAAAAGCACAGCTTGTCATTTGTCCTGTATGAAGGTCATTGCTCAAAACCTGAAAGCAACACTCAGTTAAGCCACTGCATGTTGAAGTCAGTAAGTGTTGTTGATTTGTGTGCTCCAACATGAGCATGATAAATCAGAATATTTTAACCCACAAAA
Source organism: Pseudotriccus pelzelni (assembly GCA_035584735.1). NCBI lineage: Eukaryota > Metazoa > Chordata > Aves > Passeriformes > Tyrannidae > Pseudotriccus > Pseudotriccus pelzelni. Next base: position 2,623,021 of record JAWMRA010000130.1, on the reverse strand, counting down.
GCCGTTGAAAGCAGCAGCTCATTAACCTGGGTGCTGTTCAGCAGCCCAGTCCTACTGGGGCATCTGAGACCGCAGGTTACACATTTATGCCTGTGGGCACCTGCCAAGCTCAGGCAACACTTAACTGTGGGGCAAAACATCAAATGCTGGGGTGGAGGGAAAAGCTTGACCTAAGACATATTTAGAGCCAAAACACACGATCACACAGTTCAGCACAGAATTTACACAGTGCTGCCTCATCTCTATCACCCTTAAAAGACTTTTAGCCTCCCCAGCTGACAAGCACACGCATTTTAAAACAACTCTAGAACTGCTTCACATCACCAGAAATTTACTGTCCAAACAGCTCTGGAAGAACTATTCCCTGCACTTGAAAAAAAAAAAACCAAAACAAACCTAAAATGATGGCGCTCTGCCATGTGCAAAAAATCTACTGCTACAGCCTGCAAGAGCTTAGAAACAATGCCCTTGAATTGGAATGAAGGAGAAAAGTGGGATTTAAGGAACAGAATGTCTCCTTAGTCTTCCACCTCACTTTAAAGATAAATATCAATATTAGCTACACACAACTGTCAGCAAGGCTCAGGGGAAAACAAACAGACAAAACCAAACCAACCCTTTTCAGTGAGGATATTTCAAAGCCATCAATTTGCTCCATGCTTAGATGTTCACAATAACAAGCTCAGATAAGAGACATACAGGGAGGAGCGAGGAACTTACTGCAATTATTATCTGTTGACAGCTATGGCTGAAAGGCCAACTTCTTACTCTGAAATGTGCACACCCTCCTTCAGCCTAAGTCTGGTTTACTCATGGAGTATTTCCCAAGGCAGCTGCTTATAGCACCCCTCCGGTTCCTGCCCTGAGTCAGGGACTCTTATCGAGCTCATTAATGCCTAATACACACCAACCCAGTCACACACGGTAAGTGGCAGAGCACAAGTTTCCTCATTGTTTCTTCAAATACGTGTTCCTTTACAAAGATTCATTCACATCCCTCTGGGGAAGTGCAGTGAGGCAGAGGAGCCTTTTACTTTCCTAATGGGCACTGACGGGGAAATACTGCCAGGGAACACCATGCACTTGATAGTTCAAGTCAGTGATTACCTTAAAGACTTGGTCGTCAGTCTATCTCTAGCTTTTCATCTTTTAAGGAAAATTCTGATCCCTCTGTCCTCTGTGTAATTCAACACACTGGTTTTTGATCCTGGACTGTGTTCCACGTGCACGTAACATTTGATTCGCTTAGGGATAATAGGTACAGCCACTATCATCTCCTTGCCTTTTACCTCTCATGCAAGAAGCATCTTTAAACCCAGTTTAACTAATTAAAACGTCACGCTGACTCCCACAGAGGACGACTAACGCTGCTTGCTCGGAGCTGCGCAAAGGGACCATCAGCCCTCCGGAGCACCGCGAAGGAGCGGAGAGACACAAGTTGTGCTCAGCTCCATCCCCCCGCAACCGGGATGGGAGCGGGGAATGCGCCATCCCCCAGGCATTCCCGGCCGCTGCCCGACACCCCGCCCGTCTGTCCCTGCGAGACCGACCCTGCCGTGCCGGAGGAAGCCGCAGGGCGCCGCAGGGAGCCGGGCAGCGCGGTGACCTCCAAAAGCACCCGCTGGCTCCCGCTCCTTGGCACAGCCATCACTGCGACCGCCCCAGGGACACTGCGCCAAGCGCAGAGCGGGACACTCGCTGCCCGGGAGCGAGCCAGGAGGAGGAGGATCGGAGCCTGGGGAAGGCCTAAGCAGGTAGCACACGGTCCCTGCAGGGACTGCAGCTGCCCCAGCGAGCGCGGTGCCAGCACGGCAGAGCCCCTGCGCGCACACCCTGGACGCTCCGGCTGCCGGCATGTGGCTGCATCTCCTGCGGTCCCCGATCCAAGCGTCCCCCCACAAAGCACAGGGACCCCGCAGGCGGCACGCGCGGCTAAAAGGGAAAGGGATTTACACACCCCCACCTACCGCCAGGAACCAAAATATGAATGCAGATGGGACAGAGCAAAGCGGGAGCAGTGCCTCGTTCCCCCTTCACACACGCAGGGTTACGCGACATGGATATTCAGCATCCACTGCTACGTGCTACCTTTAAAGCGGTGCTTTTGTAACTCGCAAGAGGTTAGAACAGGTGCAGATTCTGAGCATCCACAAAACAGAGCTACCGCATCCCCCCGAATGAAAGAGCTGCCACCCCATAACACTTCAAAACACACTGACCTTCAGCTCCTCTTTGACTGCTAAATAACTCCTCCCTGCCTCTTATTTTTAAGATGCTACTTATGAGCAGAAAACGAGAGCTTTTCGGTCAAGTGCAGGCATTCTGGTTTGGGTAGACAAACTACTTGGTTATTTCGGGTGAGGGGTAAAAAAAGGACAAAAAACTGCTGGCAAGGCAGGAGTGCCACTACTGAGGTGCCCAGGTATCCTGTGTTGACCAGGTATTTTGGGCTTGGAAAAACACCGTTCGTTTTTTTCCTAATACTTCTCTAGGACACAAAGTGCACTAGGCTACTCACAAGCAGTTTTGGAGACTGCAAGAGACCAAATCACTTGAAACAGTAGGTTAAATTTGCCTGCTAAAGCTGTTGTCTGCAGTCACATACCCCTCTTTTCTAATCACCTCTGGGCAGGAGTGTAATTTTATGAGAGCTCCTGAAGCATCACCGGTCCCAGCCCAGCACACAAACGTGAACCAGCTCTGCTTCTGGCTCACCTTAATGCACCAAACTCAAAGCTGCAGAAAATAAATCAGCCAAGGCTCCTGCCTCAGAGCTGCAGCAGGAGCAGGGAACAGCCGCAGCACTCGCTATCCACTTTTAAATCTGCCAGAGCAGAGCCACCGTTCCGACTTTTATCTCGCTGCACAGCAAGCACCAAGTGATTGCCCAGTAATTAACCTACAACACATTTCACAGAGGATTATGTGTGACACCTTAGGCACGGACAAATTCCAGGATAGAAGAGGAATATGTTGACTTTGATATTTCTCTCCTGCACCTTCAAACAAATCTCCTGCTTACAACTTCAAATTTTTGCCTGATAAAACTGAAGACAAGGTAAATAATGACAAATAATTACAGGTTTTTTTTAACCCTGGCTGCAATGAATATTTGCCAGCATATACTCTACGCACAGGTCTATTTCCAAGTCACTATCACTTTGGTTACATTAAACAGAAAGAGAAACCAGACAGTGTTAACCTAGTGCCCAAATTGATCGTGCAAAGATATTTGCTTTTTCTGCAAGAAATAAAAAATATCAGTTTGGAAAAAGAAGAAAAGCTCAATCCAGCCCATCAAGTTTTCCTAGAGGGAATAGGGCTGAACCTGTAGACAGCACAGGGGTACCTTTAGCCTGCTTTCTCAGGATACCTGTGCAGCCTGACCCTTTCCAAACACAGGAGTGTACACACCGGAACAACCTGTTAGAGGAAACACTGTTACAGCCATCTATGATAATACCCTGGAGCACAGACAAGAGAAGTTTTCAGGCAAAAAGTAAAGGCAGAACAAGGCATTTTAACAAGAAAACTGTGGAGCGCTGCAGGTCTACCTCCCTATTTATCACCCAGCCATAACCACCCATTAACATGCACCTCCAACTCAACATCTACCTTTTTATGGACACATGAAGTTTAAGTGACATGGTGTTCTACGAGATTTTGTTCTGCCTACCGCTCACCAATTGTCCTGCTGAATGGAGGCATTCTTAGCTATCAGGTATCAAAGATCACCTACTATACTGTAGTAATCAAACTTAGTAATTAATCTGTGCAGCCAGGATTTCTAGAGCCGGTGCAATCACTGTCACTGTTGCAGTACCTGATGGCCAGCACGTGCCCGGTAGAAATTCACATCTGGGTGTAGCAGTGGGGCCATTTAGGTCAACTCACACCTCCATATCTTGGCCTATACAGGGGTTTTTTTCCACCCTTCCATACGTGTAGTTTTAAAGACATTTTTATTTATCAAACCCAAGGGAGGCAAAAGACTACCACAGAAAACACTAATACCATGAAGTTAGATAGTATAACGTATCAGCAGGCTTCTTTGGGCATGAGTAGTACTCATCCATCCTCCCTCCTTTCCATTCTAACCCACATATGGGTAGAAGCTACCAATGTGATTTCCAAGACTGTTTTTTACCTCTAATGCACCATTAACTATTTTACTCAAAAGCAAAATACTTCCTGCAGCCACAAAAGACTAATTTTGTGGAGTCTTTGTCTCCCAGTTCCTTTCACCACCACCCCAAGCAACTTCCAGTGACTCCGAGAGTATATTCCATCAAGCAACAGCAGAACACCAGAAGCCATTTGAATATCACTGCTTAAAAATCGTCACTCATGACATGAGGTGAAGCAGAAGCCACAGAAACGACTGCAAAAACTCGGCAAACCTTACTTCTGGCAGAGGGCTGGCCGGTTTGGTGAGGATTCCTCCCACGTAGACTACGTTGGGAAGCGTAGGTCTCGGAAACTCCAGTGCTACATCAGTACAAAGCATCCACAGGCTGGATCCATGAACCAAGTCGTACATGGACCGCTCCGGAAGAACCTTGTGTTTCTGCATTATCCGTTCGTATTTTGGCAGAACCAAAAAACTGACTCCAAACCTTGAAATAAGATAAACAACAGTATTTTTAATCCTCTCAAAGAAGTTCATGTGATCGGTGAGCAGCGAGTTAAATTCGGGAACGTAGGACAGGGGAGCTGGAGCGCCCACTTCTGCTGGATACCAGAGGCCAGTGGAAAACACGGCATATTTAACCCCTAAAAGATGGGCTATAACAAATCCGCACATCTCGTTGGGATCGACCAGGAGCAGGTCGAATTTTTCCTGTTTCAGGGCACGCATGAGGTTTTGGTTGCCAACGATCATGTCGCAGTTCTTGGAGTAGTGGTCCAAGATGTCGAACAGTTCGAGGGCTGTCAGTCTCCCCGAGAAGATACTCCTCATCTTGGACTGCAGGAAATCATCCGAGGTGCTGCTGTTAAAGATCCCTGGGTAGCGCTGAAGTCTATAGTGATTAGATGGAGGAATCTCTCTGCCCTCAGAGAGGAGAAACACTGTCTGGTGACCTTGGTCATGCAAGGCTGAGGCCAGAGTCTTGAAAATATAAAGATGGCTTTCAAACATAATTGGCGGCACGACGACGATTTTGGCAGCCCTCGCTATCCCGACGGCACTCCATAGGAGAATGAAAGCTGGAGCGTAAGGCTTCATAGCTGGAATGGGAAAGAAAAGCATTACAGCAACACACAACAGATTTGTCGTCTCCTGGGGAATTTAAAGCAAGTTATCTGGCTGTCCCATGAAAGCTTATCCCATCTCCCCACTTTGAAGGCATCCTTGCAGTGGTCACAGGGAACAAGAGAGACCCCGTTTCAGAGCGCACTTGGCAGTGCCCTGCTTCCAGTGAGATCTGCCTTTCCCCCACCCCTCCCTTTCCATCTGGCTCGAAGGGTAAACAAGAGACCTCTTCCAACACAGACAGTGATATGGCACCTGCATGAAACAGCAGGGAAGCCGAGTGAGACAGCGAGGTTGGTACCCTCCACGCAGATACCACATGCGCCACTTCCCGATCGTAAACGTCACCCGACAGCTCCCAGATCTTCACTCAGCCCTGAAACCTGAATCCTGCTACACTTGTGATTACACTTAAAAGCACAACTGCATCATTGTTATAATTTTTAAGTGACTACGAAAGACGCTAAGTTCAAAGACCAAAAGGCTAAAATGCTGTACTTATTCACACACGAGACCCAAAGGAAGTACTAGTGATTTTCAGTGTATAGGATGCAAGATGACTTAGTACAAATATAACTCAGTTCCTCAATGGAACTTCTACATCCATTTTGCAGACTGAGCACACCACACTTCACACTGCTGTTAACATGATTATGAGCATTCCTGCTACAAGCTCTTGTCTGATAGTTGCCCACAGGCTTCAGGCTGCCCTCCTTCAAGTTGCAGCTCTGGTCTGATTTAAGGATAACATCTTCTGAGGTTTTTCATATAAGCCAACAGGAATAGAGAAGATTAAGATAGGGTTTTTTTTTCTCCTAAAAGGACATGCAAATCCATGCAATATTGTCCTTTATTGTCAACACTGATCAGACAGACGGGGATGCAAAGTCACAATTAGGCAGGAAGAGGCTACCACAGAGTAAGATCCGACTCTAAGTTTTCAAAATGTACACTTTGTGTCTGAGACAAAATGTAGTAACAGGAGGTAGTACCACACACGTGAACATCTCAGCTTCCACTGAAGCACTTGGACAAGTACTTGATTCTGAACCTACTTAAATTAGCACTTGAACATCCACTTGAGCACCAGCTCTAACCTACACTCAAACTGCCTGCACTCAAATTGCCATCCTAAACACAGCTCCTGACAGCAGCAGGCTGCTGGGGGAAGGGAAAACACTTCTTACCCCCGTTTTGCCAATCTAAAACCCTTTATGCACCAGACAAAAGCCAAGTGCATTAGAAGCATAGAGAGAGCATGTCAGAAACTCCTCAGTCACCATAACCCTCCTAGGACAGAGAAACGAGCACATGCCAAACCAAACAATCTGCTCTTTCCTCGTGCCAAACCAATCCATGCAGAAACTCGAGTCTGTTGCAGTGTCTTTTATAAATAAGAAAAACAGATAATGCTGCTGCTCAGTCCTTATCTCCTTACAGTGTAGTCCTATAACTGCCCTACAACCCATTGCTCAGGACTCTTTTTAGTTTGGTATTTTTCCATGTTTTGTGGGTTACCAGCTCACAAATAGAGCATCTCATATTTTATGTAATTATATGTAAAATACTATAATTATATTTACCACATACTAAATGTTTACCATATAGTAATTTGGTAATTTAGGTTTATTACTACATAACATCAAGTTTCTGAAGGAAATCTCATCACAAGCATGTGGAAAGCTCTCTATGCTGCACCACTGTCAGCGACATCAGCAGAGGGCTGAGCAAGTGCAGAAGAGCACAGGCTTGGTGTAGTGCCAACAAGCCATGGAATCATTTAGGCTAGAAAAGGCCTCTGAGATCATCTAGTCCAACCTTGGACTGATTACCACCTGGTCAACTAGACCAGAGCAGTGAGTGCCATGTCCAGTCATTCCCTGAACACCTCCAGCATTCCCTGAACAACCTGCCTGTGAAGTCTATTCCAATACTTGACAACCCTTTCCTTCCAGGAAGAAATTCTTCCTGATGTCCTCTTGTACTGTCACTGCTTGCCTGGGAGAAGAGGCCAACAAGCTTGCCACAAGCTCCTGTCAGGGAGTTGCAGAGAGCAAGAAGGTCATCCCAGGCCTCCTCTTCTCCAGGCTGAACAACCCCAGCTCTCTCAGCTGCTCTTCACAGGATTTACTCTCCAGACCCTTCCCCAGCTCTGCTGCCCTTCTCTGGACATCCTCCAGCACTTCAACATCCTTCTTGAAGTGAGGGGCCCAGAACTGGACACAGCCCTCAAGGTGAGGCCTCAGCAGTGCCCAGTACAGAGGGAGAATCGCTTCCTTGGTCCATGTTCAGCCACCATCAACAGGGCCCTGCTGCAGGGTGGCACTCCTTAGGTAAAGAGTGGTTTAAAAACTCCAAAACCCTAAGTAACGGTTCAGCAATGAAACATCCAAGAAAAATGATTAATCAGACTTGGAAAAAGCCCATTATTGATTCCATGTCCCCATGCTAGAAGCATTCCCACGGTATTGAGTTACTGCTCCTGTCAACAATAGCGAAATTACAAAACCATGAATGGAGGAGCAGGATTGGGAAACTCAGTGTTTCTATCAGCAGCAGAAATCAAAGTCTGCAGCAGCCTACGGGCTACTCGTGATTCAACAGGTTGCCAGTGCCGGCTCTACTCCCATCTCCTGACCCCATACAGGCCCTGAGCACAGCGCAGGAAGATAATCCTTAGCCCTAAGGTGTATTTTCCACTGCCAGGATTATGCACATGCCATCAAAAGCCATGGGAAATACAGCTGTACTTGCCTGGGATGCTGACAGTGCCGCCCCACTGCTTCCTATCCCCATACTCACTGAGAAAATAGCATTTTAAATGGGAATCATATTGCATCTTTTATTCTCTGTGAAGGCATTTTAAAGCACTGCCTACCTGACATAAAAATCTGACCACATACCTACAAACAATTTAACGCTGCCTTTTTTTTTTTCTTCTTGCAGTATATCAATGTCAAGAGATGACAACACACTTCCTGGCAGTCTGTACCTTATGGTATCTTCAGAACTGGTAAAACCATCATAGCTTCTCCAAAACCTATTATGCAACTCCCCTTTTCAACACAAGCACCTTCCACAGCAACAGGAAAATATATGTACAGGCCCTGCCAAGCCATAGGGATATTTAAACACATGATGCTTTTAGAGAAATGCTGATCAAGTGACATTTTTACTGGGAAAAATGACATTGACCTTCTATCGAAGTTCTGGCAGGAACCTGCAGCCTCATCATTTCATGCTCTGGCCAGGCAGAAGCAGGAGCTCGGAAGGCCTCAATTTAACAGGAACAAGGGTAATAGGCCACAGCATTTTGTAAGCCCCCCCAGGCAGAGGGGGCTTCACAGGGGTCAGGAAAACATTGAGGTGGCACTCCGCTGGAAGCCAGCTCATCACAGCCACAGGGACTCTTCCCACCAACTTGCAGTCACGCTCCAGCGGTAAACTCCCAGAAAAAAAATCATTTGCCAAAACAAATAAAAAGGAGCAACAGCCAATGCAACCGCCTTCTGTCCCTGCACACCTGGAGCAGGAAGAACTGTCAAGTGTCCTGACAAAGGACACAAAAAAAGGAAAAGAAAGCCCAAAGCCAGAGGATGATGAGTTCCTCCAGGATCATTGATATAAAACCATTTTGTACCTCTATCTTAAGTCCTCCTTCTTACAATGTGACTTCACTAAATAAGACTGTTTTCGGGTCCGAGCTGGCATGTAACAGCCTTTTATCAAAGGAAGGGAAAAGAAAAATCCAAACTTGCTAAAATTTAAAGAACAGCAAAACCTCCAAGCAACCAACAACGTGCACAAAATGACCACTGAATCAAAGCCAAAAAGCCCTAAAAGCGATGGTATGGAGAAAAAAAATAACATGCAGAGGGGCTTTATAAGAGTGAAAGCACATGCTGACTGCAAAGAGTTCACCTACTGGAGCACACCAAGAAAAAGTTTTAATATTAAAGACAGACCAAGTCAAACATTAAACCTACTCCAACAGTTGCTCATTAAGTTAATCACCTACATGTGGGGTTTTCCAAATGAAAGGGAAAGTGTGAGTGTTACAGAAAACCAGGCACACTCTACAAGACAGCTGACCCAAACACTTATAAATGGGGGGGGGGGCTTGTTTGTTTGTTTTTGTTTTGGGGTGTTTTTGGTTGGTTGGTTTTTTAGGACGTATTTTTCCATTCACCCAGGAGGACCAAGTGGGATATAGAACAAGAAGTGTGACTACACAGAAAACAGTGACTTCTAAGGGAAAAATGAGAGGGAGGATCCTTTCCCCCACATAGTTCACAAAGCTCTGATATTTGAGAGCTGGGCAATGTGGAAATAAACTGAATGACACTTAGGTTTATATAAATTACATTAAAAAGTCATAATGTTTAAATTATTACTATAAGAATTAAGTAGCACTATTTTAGATTAACTCCAATTAATTCATGCAACAGTCAATTACAGTGCTGGAATATGTACCCAAAATGAGATTTAGATTTGCTGCCAATCCTTAGTAATCTGATAATCACTGCATCATTAAAACTTGCAAGCATATGTGGAGTTTTTTTCTGCTTTATACTGCTGGCTGCCTACCTGCTATTTCTGAATGTCTCGGAAAGAACCCCTTTCAAGCCAGCACTATAATTATTGATGTTTTCCTCCCTTGTAGACAGGTCTAGAAGCAGAAGAGGTTCTCCAGCACCTCCATATGCAGCACAGCTTGAATTCAAACTGCTCCAGTGTTTATCACTCTGAAAAGAGTAAACAGTTCCCAGGCACGCACACCTAAGGATATAAAAAGTCCTTTTTATTCACTAATAACACACAACACTCCCGGCTTTAAAGCAGCAAGGGAGGCTTTACAGAGCTTGGGTTCAGCAACACCACTTGCTTTTTAAAGTTCTTCCCTTCCTTTCAGCCTCTCTTTAGGTTTGTTAAGGTTTGCTGAGTTTACCTGGGCAGCCTGAGCAGAACCTCTGCCGGGAAAGGTGCCCTTCATCCCAGACAGCAGCGGAGGAGCAATCTCGGAGCTGCTGCTCACTCGCACCTTCCCCAAAGGGCTCAAATTACTCATTACAATTTAACAGAGATGGCACACGTTAAAGGAGCAGGCTCACCGAGTGGGAATACTAATTAGCACCGAAATGACTACGCCCAAGTGGAAAGCTAACGACGTGCACCACAGGAGTACGATTATCAAAAAGAAAGAAGAGGAAAGGTGAGATCTGTACGCTTTTAAGCAAACCGTGAGTACCACAAACTGCCACCTCTGAGCAGGTATTGTTACCTGATGAACTGAAGCTGCAGCCCTGCCCTGCTACTCAAATCCCCATGGACAGAACTTAAGTTTAACGTGCAAATCTAGTTCCTTTAGCTGTTATTAAACAGTGTTACAGATAAAACACAGTATCCAGCGTTCACAGGCTTGTAAACACCTCAGACAAACACAGAACCAGTTGCATGACCCAAGGCCCTATAAGCAAAGCCTTTTATCAAGCCTGAGATAGCCAGGAATGACTAACATAAAGCACTTAGAGGTAAGTATAATGCTCAAAGTGGAAGAAAGTATTCCAGGACAAGCCAGAGGTTCACTAACACTGGTTACAGCTTGATTCGATGATAAACGTGTACTCAAACCAAATCTTAGCAGTGTCAGCCACAGGGAAACAGTTGATGTTAAGGATGAAAAATATATACAGAAAGTATAAGGTGATGCATTGGTTCTGGAAATTCTGTGTGAGGAAATGCACTGATCAAATCACGTCTGACGGCAATCCCAGCAGATGCTCAAGTTGTCAGACACAGGAAGACTTTAATTAGTGGCATAACACATGACAATAAGGAAGACCACGATCTTCAAGCTCGAAGTGCAACTTGCCTCCTAAACCCTTTAAGCCAATGGTAAAGTACGTTCTTAACCCATAATACTGCCCCTGCTCTGATGTACATATTCCATAGGCAACAGGAAATGCTACTGCATAATCCTTTAGGAGCATTAAATAAATCAGGCCCACAAGCTGATTTCAGGCAGTTTAAGATAAGGAACCAGTTGCTACTAAACAACACACAAAACAGCAGAAATGTGGGAATGCACAGAGCCTTGGGGCAATAAGACGGATATTATCTAGGAAGACTCCCCTAACGGTTATCATACACCCTTCAGATTTATAACCTGAAGTTTCTCCTCTCACACATCTTGTTACTAATTGCTGAGGGAGTGTGTGCTGTGACTGTTACTCTGTGTTGCCATGTTTTAGGTGAGTGGTAAGATTTGGCTTTTAACTACAGGTTCCTTTTTCAATTAAACAGATAAATTAAGAAATTAGTAAATCATGAGTACATGAACAAGAGCAGGCTTTTCAACATAGTACAGTCTCCCAAACAATTACATCTTCCATCCAATAACCGAAGCAGTTCGATGTATACAAGAACATATCCACAGATAAAAAAGAGGAAGATTTACAGGCATTACAATGGCACTGCAATCCTGCCTTACTGTGTCAGCTGTGCAAACAGCAAAGGAGCTGTCAAATAGGGAGTCAAAAGGATATGCAATGTATGAAACTGCTTTTATGAATTTGCGCAACAGGTTCTCTCCAACACTGAGGAATTTTACCTGAGCTTTTGTGTGGAACAAGGGTGGAAAAACAATTCTAAAAATCCTCACTCCAAAGGCAGCAAGGTAGAAGAGACACTTCTCCTTCAAAACCCAGGTTTTACAGCTCGTACACAAATATTTTCAGTAGACATGCTAGTAGGCAGATCTTCCAGAATTTACATGGGAATAAAACGCCTGTGCGAGGCATAATGTCCTATTAAGAGGAGTTTATAGCAGGTGGCCCAAGTGCCATGTTCTTGGCAACACTCTGCCACTGGCTTCCTGAAATAATAAACTTCGAGTCTTCATGGCTATGGAAAACTGTCCTAAACTTCTGAAAACATCAGTCATATCTAAAATGATTGAAAATCCACAAAGACTGTCTTTATTGTTCCATGAATAGGTTCTAAATTTATTCAAGCTTCTCAAGTCAGATTTGGTCTCCTACGTCAAGTCCCTGCATACTTTGAGATTATAACACTGCAGTGCTGACAGCACTCAAGAACTGATTCACCTGAGAGTAAAGGTTTCAGGTCTAACTAAATATTTTCATAACCTGAAGTTACAACACACCAAAGGCACCTTTCACTTGACAGGACCTACACTTCTTAACACCCCGTGCACTAGAAAACAGTGGGCGAACAGTACACAGGTCAAAATATAAACTTTATTGAATGAAACTACCAGTATAGTAGTAGCGAAGTTCAGTCCAACTAATTGCATTTAAGTGAGTTACATGAAGATTTTATAGCCTGTGAAACATAAATCTTCACAGACCTCTCAGGTAGGGGAGCCAAAACAAATCAAGATGTATTCTTGAGGTATTTTAATAACCCAAATAGAAGCAAAAAGAACAAGAAGAGCAAGTTCTTTTCTTTTGTCCTGCTGTGCACTGGGCAACTCAAATGGGGCATTTCAAGATCCTTATAATATCACTTTACATCGTGGGGATGAACAGAGCCCACCACTTAACACACTTCTCCAAAGCCTGTGTGCCTTGGACTGAAGGAACAGGACTCCCTGTGCCAGGGACTCGGATTTCTCTGCACTGGCGCTCTCCATTCTGCAGCTCTGTTCCTGCTGCCCACGATTATCCCACCCCCAGCACCTTGGAAAGATAACTGCTGACTACACACAGCGAGACAGCCATCTGCTTGCAGGCAGGACACTATATTCCTTGTGGAGAGATTTGTCAGGAAAGGTTCTCCCATTGTGCTGGACGAAGGAGACAAATTGCACACCTCCCTCAGAGCTCCTGTGAGCTCATGGAAGATGCATATTTTGGCACCAACATACAAGTCCCTTGAGAGAGTCCCCTCAACTCCTCGAGTCTCTCTCTCTCTCCAAGTACCAAGACCTGAAAGCAAAGTTTCCCCACCCGCTGCAGCGATTTTGCACCAGGAAGTGCCCAGAAATATTGCTGTGGCAGTCAGGGCTTGGCAGTACTAACAGAGAGCAACCAACAGGTTACTCCACATTTCCCAGGGACACCAGTGCTGCTTAAGGTGTTATTTACTGGCCCTGCTCCTGCTGTGTGACCACACTGCCCTGCAGAGCCCAACAACAGAGCAACTCACCACAGGACTAAGCGCAGAAAATGAGAGGAAGCTTCTACCTGCAGAGAGCAGGAGGCACAAGTGCCACAGCAGCTGATGGAGACAAAGATGTCTCCACCAAGAGGTCAAAGCCACCCAGGAGGCCTTTGCTCTCACACTGGCTTCAAAAGACAGGCTGAAATAGCAGCTGAATGAAGCATCAAAAAGAAAAAGGAAAAGACACAGGAAAAAAAAACGAAAAAAAAACCCTGACACTGATTTTCAAGATTTTGATCAGTGACTGAATCTCCTTTGATAAAATGACTCTGAGGAAGGGGCTGGAAGAAATCACAGGGCGCTTCACAGTGAGCTTAATTTGTTGGTGCAACAAGCACAGCCTGTAATTACATGCTACCATCACCCAAGCGTGAATTTCGCCTCATGAACAAGCCTCAGGATCTGAAACAACGTTACTTTTCAACTTCAGCCTGTTTTACTGGGATTTTCTTTTAACTTCAGTAGTTATTTGGGGGGATGCTTCATTTCTCACTCCAGTTGGCTTCAGCTTGGTACAAGCTCCCCCTGGTCACGCCATCACATGACACCCAGAAGCACTCAATGAATTGCTTTGTTCCATTTCTGACTTCATGCTATAGCAAATAAGCACATTTTAACAAGCCACACAAACAGAGCCACAAAGGAAAACTGAGGCAGGTTTGTTTCTGCAGTGGGAAACAGAACTTGGGGAAAAAGTTAAAATACTCGATTTAATAATGTTTCGTTCTTATTCAGCTCAATTAAAATAATTGCAGCAGCACCACACACTCCAGAAACAGTCAGCTTGTTCAGTTTGCTAATCATTAGGTTCTATCTTGAAGTATACAGGTAGGTTTTCTTTGAAGTCAAATACTCTCTATTACTTTCAGATTTGTGTTTTGGGGTGTCTGCTTTGAACTACCTCCTAGCAAAATTTGGGCCTAAAGTAAGGATAAAATGGTGTATGTAACAGACTGATTTTAAGAGAATGACCACATCACTTACTAGAGAAAGAGGGGGCAGAAATCGACTTCTGCTTCATTTAAAATGTGTGAAACACTCCAGTAGAGGGTCAGTTTTGGTTTTTTGCAGTAGTTCTATGGATTTGTAAACACACAAACTTACTACTGATTTCTAGCATCAGTGGTTGACTAAGACTGGAGTGTTACTTCAGAAAGGAATGGTCTAAAGACAAGAGACTGGTGGATTTCCAAATACAATCTGGGACCTCAGTACAATCTGTTCATTCACAAATATTAAGCAAAAGAGAAAACAGATCCAAAGGCTACAGTGGGTCAAGATAAAGATAGCTCACAGCTCCAAGACTATGATTCACAGAACGATCTGGGTGTAAAACCGAGACAAGCCAACAGTAAACAATCCGCACACATCTGTTCCTACCTACCAAAATGGCACTTCCCGGGAGATGGGAAGATCTTCCTCCGCTGCTGGAAAGCAGCTACAACTTCAAAGATCTGGTGGGGGTTTATAACAGAAATAACTTGAGAGCCCATAGCAAGGCTGCATTTAGTTATTTCAGTGCTAAGCAGTTTAAGGCAAAAGTGACTGTTTAATAAAATGTGTAGTCTGAGATGAAGTTATTTGGAATACTCCAATCTTCAAGTGCACTTGAACAAAAATAAAGGGACAGGAGATAACACTGTTCTAAGGACCAGCCAGGCTTCATCAAGGTCTAATTCTCCAAAGCTTTGCTGGTGTTTACAGCACTCCTGTATTCAGGTTTTATTTAGACTACGGTGACTTTGGCCAAGGCAAAGCCTCATCTACGAGATCTCCACGGTCAAGCAAGCTCTTGAGAAAGACACTGCTACCGAGGTTTAACACCTCAGCACACTCATGCTACAAAAAACACATACTTTTCAGCAGCTGTTTGCATTATGATAACTTGGCAGAACTGGCTCCCCAAGCAAACCTACAAAATAAACATTGAGCTGCTTGCACAGCACCCAAGCTCTCTAACAACTGCCCCGCTCTAAAAATCACTAGGACGTATTAATCTGGAACAGATACAACGTCAACTACTACCACAGCTCGAGGGTTTGGTAATGGCAGTGGGCTCCACATTTCCCACTTCACCTCCCAGGCCAGCTGTGCAGCTCATGTTTACAGCAGTATTGTGGCCAAAAGTCCTGTTCCTTACCCAGATTCCACTCAGAGAGAGATGCCTCTTTCATGTCACGCAACACCTAAAGCTCAGAAATGCCTCACTCTGTTACAAGGTAAAGGATTTTTCAGTTTAAACACTAAACTGGGAGGACAACAATGATGTCCTGAAAATAAAAGTAAGGGCAAGTAACAACACCATTACTTTTTAAGCTGGTATTTTACTTTGTTGAAAGTTTCTGCAATTCTTTTTTGAATACCTTTGTTTCGTGAATTGGTGTTCTTGGCATTAAAACACCTTATTCATTTGTCTTAAGTCAAACAGCTTCCAAATTGAATGGGGGAATGTGGGAAAAAAAAAAAACCACAAAACACAAATCAAATTCAACATACATAACTGCATTTTAATCTAAATCTTCACCAAAGCCCTGAACTTCAAAAATTTCATATTTGAAGGTTGTGCTGTAGTTATGCACTCCATCCTTGAGAGTAACCAATGAATTAAAGAACTTTTTCCTGACTGCTGTTGATGCATGGGTGAAAACAATTTCGCCAGTGGAATACAGTGCCTTAAATTAAGGAATTCCAAAGGTCTGATCTTCATACTGTTACCTCCCCTTAGAGAGACAGCCTTAATTTGTTGGGTTTTTTTGTGGGGTTTTTTTTTTTTTAAGTGTTTCAGCAGGGGATCAAGTTTTTCCAGCTCAGTTCACAATCTGAAGCTGACTCAAGGCTTCCCATTTACTCTCCCTTCAGTCACTGAGTAGGAAGGGAAAACAGTCTTAAGTTCCTCAGTTTTTATGAAGCTGACCCATCCATTCATAGGAGGAAAGAAGAGCACAGAGCAAAGAAGAAAGCTCAGCTTGTTTCCCTATACAAATAAAATTATGTGCATGACAAGCGTGCTGCTTAAGAGAAATGGTCCCAACGAACCAGCTTATAACCACAGTTTTGGCTACAAACAATTGAAATACTTCTTTCTTACAAGGCATAACAGGGCCCCACACCCTGAGCATTTTAAAAATACAGACATCCAAGTGTCATAAAATATCAGAAATATTTTGTCAAAGGGTTCAGGAAACCTTATGTCAAAAGTCTTGGAAATTCCCTCCAAGCACAGTTGTCCCAGGGGAAGGACAGAATATTAAATGGTCCTAGTGTGTTTTACTTCCTGGAAAACAGGGAGAAGAGCCCTCTACAATGCCTATTCACAAACACTTGGAGCTGTATCAGAATGTCAGTTTTGAGCCCAAAGATACTTTCTGAAACAACAACAAAAGATTTTTTTCTGAAGACTAGAAATACCAACAAAAAGAGGTGAATTATTTCAAATCCTTCTAGAGTATCAGCCTTTATCAAACACAGTCCTGTTCTCCTCTGAAATACCTCTCTGTAATAATGAAACAGAAATAAAAACATATCTGTTCAAAGTCCTGATCTGGAGAGAAAAGGTATTTCATTTACTAAGCGTCTCATGAATCTGATCTTACAAAAAAGATCAACAGCTTTTCATACTGCTGTGAGATATTTTTCTTATAATTAAATGGCAAGGGACTCAATCAAGATGGATTAAACCAAGAATTTCAGGTACTATTCTAAGGGAAGCAACCGGGTTAAAACAGTGATGTGGGAATAAAGGACTTTAAACAGCCTGAAGTGGAAAACACCAAGGAAAGTAGGGGCAGGCGATAAGACTTGAACCTGGCAGTTCAAGTCAGATATAATGTAGTTCATACTCAGGAAAGTCAATTAGAAAATAATCAAGTTAGGATAGACACTGTTGTTGCATCTATAAATCTAACTGATTGCAGAACATTTCTGAAGTGGTAGGAGTAGTATTCCAGCAAAACACATCCTCTGTGCAAGCCTCAACAGGCACTGGAAAGACATACACAAAGCTATATGCTCAGTGGTATGTTATGGATTATGGTACCTTCCCACACGATGTCTTCACAGGCATTAACACACCCACCACACAAAATTCATTTTCCATTCCTGGAAATATACTGCTAAAAACCAACCGTGCAAATTATACACAGCAGAGAATTATGGCAGGTTCTTACCTTTTCTTCATCATGATCCACAGCACCCCTGGCACTTATTTACTAACCAACCCAATACCTGGAAGAACTACGCAGTCATCATTCCAAAGGGCTGACCTGGATAGCAAACTGTAAAGTGTTTTAGATATGATACATGTGGCATTAAAATTTCAGGGACATGACAATTCTGACTGCCTTTGATTTCTGCAAACAATAACTACGATATCCGAGTTTCTCATCAGCAGTGTTGCCTCAATCACAGCTGCAATGACTGACCACCACTGAACTACCACAGCTAGTACCCATTCACCAAGTTTCAGCTGCCACCAGTGTAGAAAACCAATCCACTGCTTCGTGGCCACTTCCTTTGCAAATCACTTCCCTACAATGCACTCACACAGGCAAGGACAGGACTTTCTCAGAGCTCAGGTGACATCTCCAGAGAAAGGATGCAGGGATCATTTTAGATGTCCTCTCCACCAGCCCGGGTTAGTCCCGGGGGTTTCTACATTCAAACCCTGCTTCAGAACAATGCAACTGCTTACAGCACTCTAAGAAAATCAAATGTAAAGGGGCACTTAAACACTATGGTGATTCTCACCTCAAAGGCAAAATATTTGTAACACATATTACAAAACAAATATTTTCTTTTCTCAGATCCTGCGAAGAGCTTTCATTGACAAGAAGTTTAAGAAGCGGCAAAAATACAACACAAGCATTTCAGGCCAAGTCCTCATTTCCTCGTATTTCCAACTGTAATATTTTCACAATAGCATGAAAGCCATCTCAGAGAACAAGACTCCAGCACAAACTGGTTAGTCTCTTGGAAAGAAAAAAAGCTACTGTAGTATCCAGTGTTCGGCCCGGATCAATGACCGAAACACAAGAACAAAACCTAGGAAATGAGAAGCAAAGGTTAATTGCACACTACATTGTGTTGGTACTTTAAAAACTAGCTCAGCTAAAATATATGTGACCTTGTGCGATAATTGCTTGGAAAAGCAGGCAGGCAGCTTCAGTCCAGAAACATAACTAAGAATTTCTGGGATAAAAACATGGATAGAAAGAAGTGATATCATGCGAATTATTCGCAAAACTAAGTCACCTGGTCATAACATTAAAAAATTAAAAAAAAACCCCACAGATATATACTAATTTCAAGATGTTCGCTTAGGCAGAAGAGACCTTCGGGGATGTCTACGACTGGAGTTACTCCCTGTTCATCCCCGGGGAACTCTGATGAGCGTACAGAACGGGCTGCGCAATTCCCAACCGTTCCCTATTGTTCCGCAGCCAGCGCTCAAGCGAGTGCGTAAACAAGCCATAGGAGACAAGATGCCACTCGCTATCCGCTTAAACACCGCAACTTTATTCACGCGCGGCCTGAAAAGTTCACGCTTGGCCGTTTTCCTCCCTTTTGAGCCCAACGGGGAGGCGCAGCAGCAGCAATTACGCAACGCTGCTCCCTCGGAGGCGGCCGGCATGGAAACTCCGGGAACATCCAGGCAGGGCAGCGCGTCCCAGGCCCTCAGGGAGTCATCCCGGCTCGATGATGTCCCTCACACGGCGTCCCCGAGGCGGAAGGAGGGTGATAACGCAACATGGGGCGGGGGGGGGCGCAGAGCCGACGGCGGTACTGTCCCCGCCGACAGAACCCCCGCCGCGGCGCTGCCATGCGGTCACCTGGGGAAGGGGCAGAGCGCCCCGCGGGGCCGAGAGGCGGCCCGAGCAGCGGTGTCCGAGAGGCAGCGGGCCCTCCCCGCGCCCCCGCCGCTCCCACCTTCCCGCCCTCGGCGCCCCGCGCGCGCCTCCGCCGCGGCGCGCGCCTCTTTCCCCTCAGGGCGGAGGAGCCGCCGCTGAGGGACCCCGCGGGTGAGCGCTGCTCCCCCGCCCGCCCGCCCGGCCGGCCTTCCTCCCCTTCCCTCGTGGAGACCAAACTTCCTCAAGGCGCAGCGCCGGCACCTGCCGGGCTTCCCCGCGCTCACCGCTGCGGCGCAGGAGGACGGCCGAGCCGGAGCCCGCCCGCCCGCCTGCCTGCCTGCCGACCGACCGCCGTGCCACACAGGTGCCCTGCCCGCCGCCCCCGGACCCCTCTTCTCTTCCCGCCCGGGCGCCCTCAGGAAAAGGGCGGGAAGGGATGTGTCCTTCTGGTGCCCCTCAGGACGTAGCGAGGCGCGCCCCCCCCCACGCCCCCCCCGCCCGTCCCTCCTCAGGTCACCCCGTCCCCTCACTCGCGGACACCGCATCGCCGCGGCTCCCCTGCGGCTCTTCCCCCCAGCCCCTCTGAGGGCTCCTACCACCCCCTGCCACGGCTGTTCCCCTCAGCTCTCACACCATCCCGCCCCCCCCGCCATGGCTGTTCCCCTCAGCCCCCCGGCTCTTCCCCCCACCTCCAGCCATGGATGTTCCCCTCAGCCCCCCGCGCCCCACCGCCACGGGGTGATGCAAGGCGCCCAAGGCTTCCCCGTGGGTTAAGGGAGGGAAAGAGGGTAACGGGAAAAACGTGGGGGGGTGTGGGGGTGAGGAATGCAACAAGGACCGAGATGGAACGAGAGCCCCCCCCCCTCAGCAAGCGGCGAGGCGGAACGAGAGCCCCCCTCTCCACCACCGCGCCCGGGCACGGACTCCCCGCCGGAGCCGGGACCGCCTCACCCCGCTCGGTCCCGCCGAGCGCCCTCACCGCTGTCCCTTCAGGGCCGCTCCTCCGCGTCGCTGCCTCTGGTAAGAAGCCGATGGCCGCAGCTCCGCTCGGGGCTCGTGTCCTTCAGCCGGGTCGGCCCGGCCCGGGCTGCGGCGCTGCTGCGGCGCCGGGAGCGCCGGGCCCGCCGGTGCCTCCGCCCGGGCTCTGCTGCACCTGCTGCGGGGCTGGGCTGACCCTGCGAGCAGAGGAGGCTCCCTCGCTCCGTTCTCCCTCAACTTCGCATCACTCCGGGCTGCCCCCGCTCCGCGCCGCCGCATACACCGGCGCTGCCGTCCGCCCCCGGCTCCGGGGAAAGCCTCGGCTACCCGCCCGCCCCATGCACTGCCCCGCTCCCGGGACAGCGGGCACCTCCCGGCACAGGGCAGGTCCCCCGTGCCCGCCTCTGGCGGGTGGGACCGTGCCCGCCTCCGCCAATCAGCCCCGGCGACGGTGAGGTTTAGCCCCAGCCTATTTATTTCCAACCCCCACCGCGGGCAGAGGCACCTACCTCTAAACCTAGTCCATCCGACTGACTAACTAAGTGTTAGCTAAGCAATGAAGTTATCCCTGCCTCCATCATCCTGGAAAAGTAGTCTTTAAAGCCCTCACCTGACAGACTTTAAATATGAATGCTAATTCTCCAATTAGTTTTGTATGTGAGCGGTTTGGGTGGGTGTGGATTTGAGGTTTAGGTGGGGTTTTTTCCTACTCTTCACTTACATAATAATAACATAACAACAAAGTATAACAAAAGTGTATTTTCACAACGGACAGACGATAAAGTTCTTTATTGTAAGATTTGTCCCTCATCTCACACACACTCTAAAATCCAAACTTTCCGCCTGCTTGCTTTACACTTCAAATTCAAAAGTGTTTTATGGACCCACTATTTCTTTGAAGCTTTTATAATGAACTCTAAAGAAAGCGTCAGTCTCTCTTTCAGATTGGACAGATCAAGTTACTCCTCTAATAAAAGTGAAGGTTTGAGTTTCATCAGTCAAAACAAGAAAGTTAATGAAATTGGAATGGTAAGTTAATGACATGCATGATAAGAGAAATGAACGTAAGCTTTAGACTGATCTCTGTTCTAGTAAAGATGGTTTGCAGAAGAAAATGAAACTTTACTTTCATTCAAATTAATCCAATTTATCTGGGACATAGAAGTTCTGCTGATATTCATTATAGAGCCTTTTAAAAGCTCTTGTGCTTCTCATATATTAAACAAATCATTAAAGTTTCTCAGATCCCATGCCCCATTTGACATCTAGTTAACATTAAATCACGTGTTAAGCTTTAGTGGGTGACACTGAAATCCTACAAGCTAATAGTGGCCTTTGGCTTTGAGGTAAATATTGAGCTCTCAAAATGAGGTTCTGAAGTTGAATGTCTGAAAATCAAGCAAATTCACACTATCGTGTCAAAAGTTGTTCCTTCTAGCCAAAATAAATTTCAAACTGTAACGCCAGTGGAAAGCAATAGGTAACAGTTGAATAAATTCAGCTTCTCTGCATATCTGAGTGACCTCCTTATTCCAGTGGCAGCTGATTTAGGAAATCCAAACCCACCAGAAACATTCTTGGGGTAACAATGGGCATAAGTGTGAATTTGAACTGAGTGTAGATTTTGTTCAGATCTCCATGAGCTGTGTTGAGATCTGTAAGTTTATCAATATTCTCTTTATTTCTCAGGTAGCAGCTTTAATAAAGGTGCTCTTGCTGTGAAAGCAGCAATTGGTGCAATTACCTGGGGATTTTTATTACAACTGCTTATCAGACCTTGGTAAAAAATCAGTTTAAGGGTTCCTTCATGGAATGCGGTACTGAAAATATCTCACAGGAGTGGTAGTGTTTTGAATTTACTTACTGTCTACTATTTAATTCTAGCTCAGGAGAGAGTGGTACTTCTAAGAGCTTTTGTGTTATTTCCCACACATTCTATCTTTCCTGTCAGCATGTCATAGTTGCTTGATTTGATCATTGTTCTGCCTTGCCAGTTTCCTATCTTATTCAGTGAGCAAGCATGGGTCAGGCAAAATTATTGTGTTTCAGAGTTAATGATTTCCTCAGAACATCATATATTTATTGTAACAGCATGTAGTGATCTTTCCTTGTGCAAACACTTTAACTCCAAGAACGTGATACTGTCCTGTTATGGGTACATGCTATTGCAAAATTGCTTCTATTTCAAAACCCAGATATGCATATAATTTTGTATTTAACAATTTTGTATTTCTTTCGAAGTAAGTATAAGATGTTCATTATTAACTAAGATATTATTATATTTCTAAAGTGTGTAAGTTGTACAGGCCAGCACTGAAAGAGGGATTTTTTTATTCTCTGGTGAATTCCAGAATCTAACACAGAAAGTCAGTGGAATTGGAATCTTAGAATTCAAAATTGTGATAAGAAAATTAGATTAAAATAAAATAATAAGAATTCACAAAATTCTACAAATAGAATGCATTCTTAATTTTGGTTAAACTTTTGCGGTGCTAATAAATATTTCAGAAATGTTTTTGAAGAACCTTCTATTGTTGTCCAAAGGACCCCTTCATATAATTTTTCAAGAGAAGAATAATTAGTGAAAATTTGTTTTTAAGTTGGACAGTGATGTCTCAAAGTTATTTTTACTGGCTGAGGAACAAGAAACGCCACTTGACGTGAAATGTTTCTCTGAAGTTGCAGTGTGCCTTCACCCAACAGAATCAAGTTCTAACTTGATTCAAGGTCTAACTTGATTCTGTTGGATGAAGGCAACTGTTCCCTTTGCATTTTCTTCCCTGTAAAGTTTTTATCATTCTCATAAGAATCAAGAAATATTCCAGATCTTTGATTCTTCAAATCTGCTTAATTGAACTGGACAAGGTATGTAAGTTAAATTGAAGATTATGTCCCTTTTGCTTTCCTCCTGATTTGCACAGATCTGTTGGCAAAAGAGAAAGTAATTTCTCCAGTAGATTTTTGGATCATGATAATTCACATACAGTTCTTTGGGCTGTTCTTCCCACTGCCTTGATTGTTTTGGCTATACATGCACATACCTGAAGAGTTTTTACAGAGCAAAGTAGAAGTACAACCCTTCTTGTAACTCATCGAAGATACTGTTAGATGATTTTGCTTGTTAAGTGGTATGTGATCGGCCAAACTAATTTATTTAAATGAGGTTTGGAGTTCTTTTGCCTTTCCAGTATGCCAGATGGAACTAATCATCTGAAATGTATATTACCTAATTTAACTGCAGTGTTACCAGACAACCAGCTCTTCTAGATTGGCTTGTCACATCTTGGGAACTTGTTCACAGATCCCCATAAAACCAAGAAAAATCTCGGAAAGGATGTGCCTTTGCTGTAGGCAACTGTTGGCCTTATTATCTCACATAATTGACACTAACAAAGAAGGGATGCTAATTCTACCTGTGTAGGTGACTCCCAGAACAGTATATGAAACCTATAAATGGTGGTGCCCAAGAGAAGATAACTCCTGTGTGATCACCCTGTATTTTGAGGACTTTTTAGGTGTGAAATGTTAATTTCCAGGTAAGTGCTGTGTGTTTGGTAGCAGCAGAATGTCGAGTGTCTCGATCACTTTTCTCCCAGCTGAGAACAAAACATAATGTGCAAAAACTGTAACAAAGAAAGAAGGAATCATTTATGGACAAATTCAAGTGAGATCTCATCTCTTATTATTCCTTATCTTGCATTACTTCTGTAACTTTCCAAGGGAGTTTGTTGACCACGGGGTCAGAACAGTGTAATGTACAAAAGTGTTAAAACCATTAATCTCACTTCACATTATGTTTTTGGAGGAGGTACAGGGAAGAGCACTTAGAGTGTTTAGGGGGATGCAGCAGCTGCCTTATGAGGAGAGTCTAAAGAAGCTGGAACTCTTCTGTATGGAAAGGGAAAAGCTGAGGGAGGATTTGGTCAAAATCCATGAAACCACAGAGTGGGTAGAGATGGCAACTGCACAGCTGCTATTCATTGTAGTCCAAGAACAGGTGACAGTAACCGCAGCAAGTAATAAAACAGGTTAAAGAGATGAAAGCAAGCTCTTAATGAAAAGCAGCTGACCTTGATTTCCTTCATTACCCCAGGAAGTTTAAAAGCAGGCTGTTTGAGTAGGGGAGGAAGGTAGTGAGCAGCTTTGTGGGTGACGTTTCTGTGGGTGCCAGTTCTGTAAACCAGCTCCAAGGGCAGGGTTTGACTCTGGGAGTGTGCAAGTACAGCACCTGAGTATTCTAGGTAAGTAATGAAGGTTTTGATTATACCAAGTGGCTGTGCTCTCTCTGAAAGATGTTTTCTTTTCCTGGTGTTAGGAACTAAATAGCGGCCCAGAAGGACTTTGGTTACCCAGGTAATATTTGTTGTACTGGAAGCTCTTAAAGTAGCCAGCAGAGAAGCTCATTAAGTTCTCTTGTTATTTTTGTATTGTCCTAAGCAGAACTCTGTAAATGAGGGTGTAATTGAAAAATTACAATATTTTTCTTCCATTTTTTTCCTCTTACTAAGTGGAGATTAATTTGTTTTTATGAAACTTGGGTCTGGAACTCTAAGCTGTGTTTTCTGAGCATTTGTAAATCTTTGGGTAGCATCTATGTTAGGCTGAAATACAAACAGGTAAGAAGCAATAGGTGTGGTGTAGATATTTGTTGATTGAGTAGAGTTTTGTTTATGTTACCCGTTGTGGTGACCCTTTGTTCCTTTGTGGTTTTTTTCTATGCTTAACTGTGATTCATTGGAGTCAGTTCAAAACCTGTGCAACTCTATGTGGCACAGCTGCGTTCTAATATTGCTCTTCTGACACTGCATCTTTAGTTACTTCTTAAGTTGTGGTGTAACATCTTCCTTGTTACACACTTGAAAAGAAACGTAGAAATAGCAAGATTGAGGTTTGTGTTCGCATTTCGACAGAAACTGTTTCTTTTCCGTTCAATTTAAGACGAATAGTTCTTAAGTCTATAAGAAAAAAACTACACATGAAAAGTCATGTATGAGGATTTATTTATGACTATTGTTTCTATCCTTGAACTTGACTTTTCAGTTATGATGTTTTCTTAACTCTTTAGGAGCTGATAACTGAAAAGCCATTGGTATCACAGATGTGGAGGTTTAAATACCTGAGTGGTACAAACTCCCGAACCATCTGTGTGGATTTAATGTGGTTATAATCTTGTGGGTTTAGCTGTGGTTAAAAATGTTTGCAAATGTAACTTGTTGGCTTGCAGGTTGTTGTACCTCATGCAAATAGAGCCCTATGTAGCCATCCTTATCCCTCCTCGAAGAGAAGATCTACAGTTTCATGTTTTTAAGCTTAAGGAAAACCACATAATAGGTCTTAGTGGTAGTTTCTTTTTCAGTCAAAGTATCAAAAGTTGTTTCAAGTCTGTTACCTGATAGAGCTTGCTTATTGTAATTAGTTAGTCAGGAAAATGGAACTACAAAATGGTACTACAGTGAAGTCTCACTTTCAGAAGGAAAAAAATCCATTAAATATCAGAACTCAGAGTTAGTACTATTTCATACCTACCCCTTGCCAGTGGCTTTTTCAGAACCCACTGACAATATCTACATATTGTAACAAGTACTGAGTTCAGAATGTGTCTGCAGAGGGAGTGAACCAATCCAACAGGATTCCTGATTGTGCTTTGTTTTTACACCTGCAAGTGACTTCAGGAAGTGCTGCTGAGGTTTGTAGTTATGGTTATAACTGAAATCATACACGATGGTAAGCTGTGGTCTGTGTATTTTTCCCCTGTGAAGTTAGTTGTGTATAACCATAAATAAGACAATTAATAGTGCTTGGATACTCAGCTAAAACATGTTGCTGTTTGAAAGGAAAGAAAGGGCAACAAAACAAATGTGTTGCTCCAGCAGTATTTTGTTGTATTGGGTTCTTGCAACATTTCTCATTAATAACAGAGGTCTTACCACACCTACTAAAAAAAACATCAAATGTGAAAAGCTCTGTTCATCTTGTTTTTTCTCCTTGCCTCATTTGAGAAGCAGGAGTGAGGAACAGTGCACCTCAACAGGGCCTCAAGGAAATAGTTAATTGGAGTGACATCTAGCTGGTCACTGGATACTGACACAACTAACAAGGGTGTGGTATGGGGCATGTGTGTTCAGTCTTCTGTGTTGTAAGTGGTTTTTAACAGAGCACTTGTAGCCCTGCATGTAGAGTGGCGAAAGCTTGACGAAACAAATAGTTAAGAGATCTTTCCCTGGGGTCTCACGCAGGTGGCTACTTCTTTTTTTCTCTTCTTGTCAGAGGGAAGATAACATGACTAGGCCGTATTGAGCTGCATGTTTTGAAGTCTTTGTAGTCAAAGACAACCCTAAGCTGTGGTCTCAAAATGTGCTGAACAATAGAGACTGCAGAGAAGAACTGACACCCTTCATTTAGATGTCTGAGCATGTCTCCTGTCCCCTGAGACAGTGCTAGGCTGTGATTAGTAAACTACTGACTGGAACCTTTATTACCTTCTTCCCTTTGCCATAGAGGTACCTTGACTTTAAGGTGAGCTTGGTAAGTCTATGAAAGACAAGGTAGGAGTGAGTTCCTGCAGTAGTAGTATAATAGTCCCAACCAAGGAGCTCCCTTTTCATCCTGAACTTCTGATTACAGATTTATAAGAAGCGAGGGATTAAAAAACAGAACAGGGCTCTCCAGCCTTGTTTTGGGGATGCTTGCCAGGGAGTGCAGGGCAAAGATCCTGAATTCAAGCTCCGGTGCCAGATGATTATTCAATATCAATTTATTTCTATACAAAGCTGGGAGGGGTAGGGGACAGTGATTTCCAGCAACTGATATGAAACAAAATAACCCAACAGCATGATTGATCAAAACTGCCAAGGGAATAAAGTATGGCCACTGATGTGAGTCCACAGAGCATGGAAGGAATGTGGTGCTCCAAGTGCCATGAGCAGATCTCAACAACTCTGCAGTGCTTTGGGAAGTCAGTAACTTCTAGTACTGAACTTACTGCAACATCTGTGGGCCTTCACCAGCAATGCTGGTTCATCTTGTTATAACTCCTGTGCTGGGTGTGATGGGAAGTGTGCCCAAATCACTGTGTGTACCTACCCCATGCCAAGAAGTTGTTTCCCAATGTCTGGGTGGCCACCACCACATCCTCATGCCAGATTTTCCAAACGAGTTCCTCACTTGCATGTCTGTCTACATTTTGCAAGCATTGATATACTCTTAGAATGTCATGCTGAAATTACTGCCATCCACTGCTTTAAATACCAGGGGAGATGTCTGTGCTTCAGTTGAAGTAGTCTTTTCAGGAAGCTGTTCTGTTTTGTTGTAATAGGCATATTTGCAGAATTTCCTTATCCTTATTTAATCTTTGTCCATTCCTGTACATCCTATGAGCTATTTTCCCCTCTTCCTTGATTGCAATCAGCCCTGGTAAAGCTGTATATCAAGCTCTCTTTTAAATGCTGCAGAAGTTTTTGTGGGTTTTTCTTTTATTTTATTTCACAGTAGGTGTCACTTCTTCTGCTCAGGTCTAAGAAATGCATCTATACTCTGCCATTTCACTATCAAAATCTGTTTAAGAGACCACAGCCTTTTGCAACTGAGGCTGTGTCTTACTTTTGTAGCTACCCTGTTGGGGTACCTGCTGTGTAATTTTACGTTGTCCCTTCTGCACAAGTGCCTTTACAGTTTCTTACAGGTACAGCATGTAATTACTGAAATATTAACTCTCTACTGGTTTATTTCTTTCTAAGAGTGTATCTGAGAGCATTTCCTGAAATGTAAGTTTTTTCCCTGTCTTTTTTTTTTTTAACTATTTCATACTGTCCCTGGGCTTAAGGCAACAGAAAGCCTGGAGGCCTGAATATATAGAGAGAATGATTTAGGGCAGGTGATGTGCTTTGGGAGAGAGAACAAATTGAAAGGCATTTTCTCTCCCAGCTGTTCTTGTTAGTTTTCAGTGTAGCCATCTTCCCTTGTGTTTAGAACATGAGCTAAATATCAAGATAAGGATGGGAAAGAAACTTACAAGAAGAGGAAAAATCCATTTCCGGTTTTCTCAAAACTAGCAAAAGGAATGGCCTTAACAAATTAGAGCTCTAACAAACCATAAAGATAATTGAAATTTTTAATTGGATACCTAATTTAGGTGTACATGTTAAGTCTGTTGGTGTTCCATGTCATGTACTCCTGATAGGTTTCATGCTTCTTTCAAGTCAAAAGTCTCAAAAGAGGAATCATATATGTATTAGGGTGAGTTTTTAATGACTTTTCAATGTACTAACCTTTCAACTTACATCAAAATTGTTCAATGTAATTTTTAACAGCATAATGGTAAGAGTGTATTAAATAGAATAAGGAAAATATTTTTAAGCAAGTACAATGTATGAACTACCATGCTGATATTCTATACAAACCAACTCTCTAAAATTGTTTTAAACAACTGCAGAAAACAACACTTTGTATTATTGAAAATGTGTTCTCTCTCTCATTTTCATTTAAGCATTTTGTCTGCTTTTATTTTCCAAGACTCTTCTTTTCTTCTCCTGGACAGGAGGTTTGCCTTGTCTTAATCTTCTGTTTATTTTCCTTGTGTTGTCTCTTCATTAACACGTTTTCCAATGGAGTCATCTGGCTATGGAACTAATTAGCTTGTATCTTATATCTGTGGATATCTATGTAATCCCATCTGTGCTTATGATCTCCTAGGAAAACCAAAATTGGATAGGAATAGCATAATTGCAGAGAGATACGTTGGCCCTAACTTGTGATGCAGGTGAGAGCAGACAGTGTTTGTCAGCACAGAAATCTTCCATCTCTGCAGCCCTGTGTGGATGTCATCATATAATAATGCATTTCCTGTGTTTGCCTCCTCATACGAATGATCTTCTGCAGGACCTTGTCCTTTACCGAACCTTCAGTGAGGTATTAAGTGTCTCACTGAGTGCACTTATATTAAAGCCCTCTGGGGAACCTTGAGTAATATATTGAATGTTTTGTTTAGGGAAATCAGTTTGTCATAGTTTCATACCCAGGCTGTGTTAAATATATGCAAAAGCATCAAAATGTTTGGAGCAGTGACCTGTTACAATTTGATTTGTCCCACTTTCCTGTTACTGCAGGAGTAATGACTGAATTTCAGCCAATCAAAAGTGTGTATTTGGGAAAGAAAAATCTGTGTAGTGATTAATTCTCCTTCTACAAAGTAGTTTTACCAGCAATTTTGGGAGGCTGGTTCTTTGATTGGGAATAGCAAAGTGTGGTTAGGCGGAAGCTTAATGGAATTTTTCCTTCTTCTGTGCTGAGAGTTATGGTTGGTCCTTTTCTGTTATTCTTCTATGTATGATTATGAACTGAGACTTAGTAACTGGTTACTAACTGAGATTTCTGAGTTTTCTGTGCTGTGAATGGAGAAGTGTAGCAATATCATCATAGTACTGTCATAGCTAGATTGGGCTAATTAGGAGCCTTAATGAGTCTTCTTTCTGTAGAAGAGGGGTCTGCTGTGTAATGTTGCCTCCATAGAAGTTTTGGAGCACAGTTCTGGAGATTCCCTGTGTGCATCTGGAGTAGCTGCAGCCAGTAACAGAGATCCTGGAGCATGGCAATCTTGAAATAGTTTAGACTGGGAGATATGTCTGGCAGTCTGATCCCAGAACCAACCTGTATGGGTGCTTGATCACTTGAGTTTGGAACATGTCTAAGGATGTAGACTCCTCAGCCAGTTTGACAACCCTTATGGCGGTGTTTTTGTCCAAGTATGTAGTCAGCGCTTTCAGTCCTGCTCTTTGTGTCCAGTGCCTTTCATGCTATCACTAGACACTTCTGAAAAAAGCTTTGCTCTTCCTTTATGTAATCCCACTGGATAGTTGGAGACAGCAATGAGATCTCCCCTCAGCCTTCTCTTGAAATAAGGACTTTAGAAAGGGTATTTACCTGTACTCTTTCTGTCTTGGCTGGAGGGTGGATTTTGGGTGAGCGTACTCAAGTCCAGGCCTGCTGTGTAAGTCTGAGTGCAGTGGGGCTCATGTGGAACAAAAAGTGATTTGCAGAAGTACCATGTTTGGAGACTGAATTGAACTTTGTGTTCCTGACTTGGATCAGATCTTGAAATCTGCAAAGGCTGGAGGGAAGACAGAATTGATTCTTCCCTTTGACTTCATATCAGTAAAATAGCTGAGAACACTTCCTTGGGAAAGAACTCATCTCAGAGGAGGCAGCTTGAGGGACAGAGTAAAACAAAACAAGGACAAGATTAGTGAAAACAAAGGCAACGGTAGTAGTGGGAAAAGAGTTAAGTGTAGATGATGCAAATGCAAAGAGCAAACTAGAATTCCTGTGTGGTGGACGAGTGATCACAGAAATCGCTGTGTACATCTTAATAGGCTTAGGCTTTCCCTTTTTAACTCCAGTCATGTATTTGTGGGCAACATAAAAGTGGAGAAAATTAATAGAAGTGTTACAGGGTAAGGATCGTGGAAACCATGGAGTTGGGTTTTTCTAGAGCGGAGAGAGGAAGATGATTGGTAGAAGGGGGAGGAGTCGTTTGCTTTTCAGCCACTGCTTTGAATAATGAAATATTTATTCCCTGCAAGAAGAAAAGCTGAAACAATAGAGCTGTGTTTATAGAAAAATGGTCATTTGTCCAGACTCTGATTTCTGGTTCATCAATACCTCTTTGTGAGAGGTACTTCCCTGAAATATGCCTTTGTTTCCCATGGAATTCAACCAGGGGCGTATAGTGCAAGGAGTCTCAGTTGGGCAGGCTTAAACAAACAATAAAACAGTGCAAAGACTGACATTAAAATGTATATATTTGTTCTGTGCCATGTTCTATTCATTACCTGATTAGAGCATGAGGCAAAACAACACATCTTGAAGCTTCTAGCCCCATGAGTTGTGTCTGTAAGCAGTGTTACAGGTGTCTTAAAACATCCTGTAACATCATTCAAAGGGCAGTTGCCAAGCTTTTCATAGGGTTTTTTTAACGAGGTTCTAAATGATGGAAATAACCAGCAAAGATCTCTAAATTGATGCCTGTTCACAAGGACAAACACCAACTTTTTCCTTTTTTTCCCAGACCACTGAGCCCAGTGATCCAATGCTTATACTTGGAGGGACTATGCCAGGTGGTAACTGAGATGCCTTTAGGTTACTTGCAGTGGAATTCATCTATGTTCTCAAAATGACATCTGCTTGCCCAGAGGCTGCTCTAGTCTATTTTCTTCTCTCCATGCCCCAGTATTGGTTGCTGGAAGCAATTAAGAGCTGGGAATATTTATTAGTACGTCACTGTTTGTCATGTCCCTGTGGTTATGACAGGGTGTGTTAGGGCTCCCTTGATCTGTCAGAGAACCCAACGTGGCCCAGATTGCAAGTTCAATAATGTAAGGGCATGATGGTAGTTAGATTGGTTGTACTTTTTTCTTTCCATTCCGGCATGTTGACCTTGCCTGTTGTTCTCTTACTGTTTGAATCTCTTGGAAAGCACCATCTAGTGGTTAAAGCTCACCAAGAAATGTAAATATAGGTTCTCTTCCTGATTCAGTGCTGCTTTCCATGGTAAATGTCTCCTGCTTCTCCTTTGAAAAAATACTCTTGAGCTTTATTTTTAGCAGATTCCTCTCCAGCCTAGTTGACACTGGGAACTGTGGAGGGTCCATTGAGAAACCAGGACAGCCACCAAAGAATTTGAAGTGATGTGCGCAGGTCAGTGACAAGGTTGGCAGTAGTTGCTTTAATGTATCCATTATGAGAGCCTGGATTCAACAGGATGGACATTGGCCAATAATTGATCTGTTCTAGCCACTGAACAAAATATAAATGCTTGCAGCACAGTGACATGAGCAATATCGTATTTTGACTACTTAAAACCAAAAATTGGTGTTCTTTTAACAAAACAGAAGTGGTTATAAAAACTAAATTCCCTTATCACTGATAACCACAGTGATGAACAGATGGTGTCACACCTTGCTGTCCTGCCTGTATCAAATACTCCCTCTGACTAATGGCCTTTGAAAATATCTCCCTCTCAGAATAGCACTACCTTCCCTCTTTGTCACCATAGTATAGAGCATCAAAGGTATCTTTCCATTTCATTTAAACTATCGAGGGAAAGGTGTTCACTGGTGATCAGTAAGTATGCAAATATGTATCTTAACAGATAAATCATTATGGGCATATCCTAATCCATGGTATAATTGGATTTATTTTTTTAGTATTTGGAGAGAGAATAAGCTTGAGCAGCTTTAAATAGGAAGAGGTTTGAAATTCTGTTGGGTTTTTTTGACCCATAAAAGTGACACAGAATTACAAAGATGAATATAGTAGCTTTAATGTTGTTGATTGTGGAAATATTTTCAGCCTAACCTGCATTCAGTTTTAAACCAACTGATACCAGGTTTCTGGTAAAATCAAGGATCAAAAGTGAAAGAAAGATGTTGCTGTGTTCATAGTTTTGTGCTGCACACAGGACATGTAAAATGTAGGGAGCCAAAGCACTCCTCAGTTTTGTGCTTAGGTTTCAGGGCTGTTGGTCCCAGAGTCGCGTTATCTGTTTATGTAGAGATGGGATCCGTTGTTAGCATGAAGACTTGATGGAGTTCTGCCGTGAAACTGTCCTGTTGTGTATCTCTCAGGCATGGAGGTGGACAAGTGTGACAGACAGCTGTAGGTACCTCCTGCCGCTTGAGGAGGGTACAGTCGCTGGTCTTTAAACTGCGTAGCAATAGAAACAATACTAACAGGGCAGTTTTTCTGGTGTGGAAAGATCTCATAAATGTTGCTTTAAGTCCTAAGAGGGTGTATCCTCACAGCATGAAACTAGGAGCTATCACCGATTTAGCCATCAGAGAGGATCCCTCCTTTCTTGCCAGAGCAGGTGGGACAGAGCCAAAAGGTGCTTGAATCAGTAAGGTTAAGGTCAAACAAAGCAGGTAATGAAACTATCTCTTCATTAGGTAACAAGTAAGGACACAATACTGATAATGACTCAAATTCTTTTGCAACCCCTGGTGTGCTGTAAGTATTGGTTAGAAATAATACTCAAACTTGATTCCAAATGATGATTGGGTGTGAATTATCACACAGACCTGAAGGCATTTGTGAAACATTCTGCAAGGGTGATGATTAATGTAGTGATTGTGCTGTGAATTGTAGACCTGAGTTGCTGAGATGTTTTGAAGTTGCATATAAAAATGAAATTATACTTGTTACCTGTGACTTGTGGTGTATAATATGGGTTGTAGCTTATGCTGGTCAAATGGTTTATGTGGAGCTGAGCAAACAGTAAGAAAGCCTTTTGTTTCTTGAGTGTCAGGGATGAAAACATGGACAGAGTCTCCTGCTTCTACATAGCTGGAAATGTTTGCAGTTAGTAGCACTCCTGTGTCTCATGTACCTGGTGAGGGGCTGTGGTGCCTCATGTAACTCAGTGTGGTCAGTGTTACTGGGGTTCCAAACAAATCTTGTATAATAACTGGCTCCATTTTACTGCTATATTTCATGTTTTGCTAGGTCATCCAATTTCTGAAGGGCAGGAAAGGGTAATTTCCCTAATTCTGGCATATAGATGAACTCTTTTGTCTAATGGGGAATTTTAATGAGTATGCATATGAAAACAATGACTCTTGGATTAAGATCTTCAAGGCTTTTACCATGGGTAAAACCTGTAAACCCTCTGGTCCCACGCTGTAGGCATAAGGGTCAAGGAAAATCTGTGCTCTGTTTGCCCTCTGTCAGATAAATTCCTTTTCAGTCCAGGTTTCCAAAGAAATGAAAAAAGTCATACATTATCATAAAATACTTTGAGATGAATTAACATCAGTTCCAGTAAATTACTGATAAAGGTTGGAAGTTAGCATATTAATGTGCGTACCAGCTATATGAGATGGGAAGTGGCAGGTAATGATCTGAACCTCCTGTTGAAGACAGGTTATATTTACCTGGTCAAGTGTGAGAACACTCGGGGCCTGCAGCAATGCAGGTTAGCCCTGAAACTCAAGAAGCTGTCCTGGCATTGTACTGATGTTCTGTTCTTTATACACCATACACATAAAAGCCTCCACCAGAAACCCCAAATGACAAAAACAGAAACACAATCAAAATCCCATGAAACCGATAAACTCAACCCAAATAGTAACCTGTTCTCCCTCACCCCAAAAATTGGCCAACCAACCAAACACGCCAGGGGGGAAAAACCCTGCTTTGTAGATCAGAATCACTTGTTCTAGCTAACATTTCATAGACTTGCAAGTCCTGACCAGATTAAAGAATAAATAAGAGCAAGTAATTTAGTTAAGGCCTTGTGGGTCAACAAGGTGCAGGTGGAGTAATCACTGTTGCTGTCTTAGGTTCTGTATGCTTGCAAGTCAGTCAATTAATTTTGTGCAATTTCTTATTTAGTCTGAGTTGATTTTCATCTCGTTGCTGGTGTTTGCAATACCTGAGTGGGGTTTGTCATAGTGTCATGGTTGAATAACCAGATTTCCCAATCATACTTGCATTGGTGCCTTCTTTTTGCTTGCTCTTTCTTGGATTGTTTTGTGTAATGCCTGTCAAATTAAGCTTGATTTTTTTTTTTAATGTTTTTATTTTCCATAATGTTGCTTTTCTTCCTTTAAAAGGGAAGAATGTGACACATTACCATGAGTCCTGTTCCACTATAATGCAGCCAGGCTAACAAATGCTGACTGTCCGCATATCTGACTCTGTGTGCTGATGGCTCTTCAAAGAGCAAGATTATTGGCAAAGGTCTTTCCAAGTGTGTTCTCAGTGGTGGTTTTGTTCTGACTGACATAAAATGAGCATTATTGGTATTTCAAAGAGTAGTTAATAAATGTACACACTTCCATTCAAAAATGGATGAACCTCCAGAAATACCTTGGCATTATCTGCTGTATAATGCACTAAAAATAATGTATGTTCCGCACAAAAAAAAGCAGGATTTATGTTGAAAGAAAGAACAAGAGTGTGCTTTTTCTCAAGTGTAAGGTCCTAAAGCAGTTTGAGTTTGTGTCTGAAAGCCTCATCATATAGATGAGATGTTGCATGTGTAGCATTGTATGCAAACTGTTTCACTTTCCATCTTACAGAACATGTACATGTATGAGTCCGTAGATTTATTGTAATGATGATAGGGCATCCATGTTCCTCTTTACAGGCAGGGCAGACCTCATGTGTGGCCCCATTATAAAGGTTCACATTAGGCAAGAGATTTTTGTGTGCTCAGTCACCTCATTCTGCTGCGTTACAGTCGGTGTGAGTTCAGAGGTGACACTTTACTGAGCCTTATGTGACGGCATGCCCCAAGACTTGCATAATAGCCTGACTACCTGTCCCTACCAGCCTTGCGTCTCTTAATGGTTGTGTTGCTGTGATGATTTGTCTGAATATATCGCAAGAGTCTCTGATTGGCACAGCTCCTGGGACACGTATCTTGTTCTGAAGAGCCTATTAGGTGTCTGAGGCAGTGCCTCACAGGGGCATGGCAATTGTTAAGGAGAACACAGCAATCAATTTAGAAATGTTATGGAGTTCAACCTGAGAATTTGGGGCATAAGATTTTGGGGAATGCACTTGCCTCCTTGCAGTGACTTTTGGGAGCAGAGCATTAAAATGGATATATGGATGAGGGTATTTTCAGCATGTAATTCTCCAGATGAGTTGTAGTTTCATATTTGTCTTTGGTGTAAGACGCTTGCATGTGTTTATATAGCTGTATAAACTTTGGTTATTTCACCTTTTTCCAGAATCACTTCAGTCAGAGTTGTTGGTAATATGTTGGTATAAATGAGAAAAATATGGTCATCTATTCTTCAAAGCAGATGAGCTGTAGGGAAAACACTGGAAGTATTTGTAGAAACCTCTTAAGTAGGACTGCAAAATGCTAAACATTGTCCATGGTTTTTCCCGTTCTTGTGCAATTTCTTTGTTATTCTCAGGGATATCTCTGTGCCACTTGCTTTTTACTTGGTCTGTTTTTTCATTAGTTGTCTTCCAGCTCAACCCATCTTGCTATTGGTTCAGTTTTAACTTCTTTTACTTACGATTTTTCAGAATAATACAATTAAAACTATAACTCTATATATGTAAGTATTAATATAAGTATATATTTAAGAAGATAGTCTTAACTGAGAGATGGAGCTGGACCTAAATGTTTAATTTTTCTCTTTCCTGAATTCTGAAACATTTTCAGTGAAATTAGGACGAGAATTTAAACACAGAACCATGAAGTTAATAGCGCCTTTTTTAGTGTGATACTGCAAAGACTTGAGTGAGGTTTAAATAGAGGCTTGAGTGGCTCTGCAGAGGATGAACTTCCTGCTCTAATCCAATGTTTTAAATATTACCTTGTGGGTTCTGCAGGGCAAGGAAAGGGTTGATATGTGATCCTGTGCAAGGAATCCAGCAGTAACAAGCTCAGTGATGTGAGCCACGCTGAGCATTCAGGTTTCCTGTACAATATTCAAGGACAAAAGGCACTGGGTACCACAGAATTTTCTCTGGGTCTCAGCTTTCCAAGTCACCTAGTTGGCCAGTCATCTTTATAGGGAAACTCACTTTGAATCCCATGGAAGAGACTAAAGAAGTATTTCCCTTTTGTTTGTTAATGATATAACAAAGAATGTGTGCTAAGCACAACTCTCCATCGTGCTTGACGTGCTTCCTGTCAGGTGAAGTGACTGGATTGTCATAGCTGGCATTTGCCTTGGTGGTCAGTGCCATCCTGATCCCAGTGGCTGGGCTGGACTCTGCCCCTGACAGGTCTGGAGATGTCAGTGCCCTGAAAGATGCCTCTGCTACCTGCATGGCCAGCTGAAGCATCTGCAGGGTGAGGCTTTGGCCTTGGCCTAGGTGTGGACCACTGCATTCTCAAGCCTTGAAAACCACTTGGATGTGTGACAAAGCAGTGTGAGAACTCAGAGCACAAGTCGAAGATTAACTATTTTATTGTTTGCATAAAAAGTAGTAGAAAGAAAAACTTAACATATATATATATGGAATTTCCTTCCAGCAAACAAGTTTTCTCAGGTGGTGTTACAGATTATGTATCAAAAAGGAAATGAGTGCTGTCATAGACCATCATGGCTTCATCACAGTAACATAAGGAGTCTAAAGTCATAGCAAACTTCTTTAAAAACAGATCCATATATTTCCTAGTACATTTTTCCTGGCAAGAATATCTTCTTTCTGGCCTTCCTTGACACAAGAAGTTGGCTGCTCTCTTTCGAGGTACCTCTTGAAAAGGCACAAGCAGTGAACTGGGGAACTCTGGTGAAGCAGAGTATTCCAAAAGCATTCTCAGTATATCAGAGAGCACTACCTAAGTTTTGGCTCAGAACATGACTGCGCTTATTGTACAACTTAAACTTTGCATTGGGTAAATTACTCTTGGACTTGATTTCAATATGCGTATTAGGTCAAACTCTGCTGTGCTGCTTTATAGACAAGCCTGGAGTCTTCCGGTGTATTAGATGTCTGTGAATGTTAAATGAATCTCAGGTGAATGCTGAGGCTTGTCACGGGATGAGTAGGCATGAATATTAAGTCATATCTTACTCCTAATGAGTGAGTGTATCACAGAAGGTGTTATATATTGACCATAAAATATAAAGAAAATTACAGAACAAAGTACAGGGGAAAGGGTCACTTAAAATCACTCTAGGAGATGCGATATCCCTAACAGCATTTTATGTCCAGTGAAGTTCCAGAGCTGTAGCTGATAACAAATGTGATATAAAATCAGGACAAATCAGCCCACTTTCTGTCCATCTTTTGGTTCTTATGAACCAGAAGTGCTGAAGTTCCACCTTAATCAGGTAGACAAGTCAGCTAAAAGGCTGCTTTGCCTCCCCGTAAGAGAATGAAACAGTTGAGTCCATGTGGTTCTGTAAATACAAGTAAAACAGCAGATAAGCACATCTTTCAAGTTATTGGGCTACAAGCAGATCAACAAAGCAAGATTTTAGTGACTGGCATTGTTTTAGCATTTAGTCTGGAATTTGTTTTAGTGGTACTGACTTGAGAGATATCTGAAAATGGTGGTTTGTGAGAATGCTGTGGAAATTCTGTGAAACCAACTGTTTTGATTCATAAGAAATAAACATGAAACTAATATGAGTGAGAATCCCTAATGTCACACATTCCCAGTGAATATACATCCACTGATGTGCTTTGCTAGACATGTGTTTTTTTTTAAAAGCACTGAACTTCAAATTCGAATAATGTATTGAGTTAGTCCTCACACGCTTAGTAAAGTCTGCCAAGCTTGAGGCTGCCTGAAGTTTCCATAACAGAAAAGTGATCTTAACAATGAGTAAGTCGAGGGAGTAATGTGATAAATCGGACACTGTCTTCCTGACATGGTGCCCTTTTGCTCACTTACTTCAGTCTTTGGTAAGAGAAGTATATGATCTGAATCAGGATTTGTCAAGTGAAACTGGAGCCTTGTGTTGTAAGTGGCTTGTTTACAGAGCTAATTTATCCTTACTGGGTAGATACTGGCTTTTTGGTTCTCCGTTCTGCAACACTGTAGAAAAGGAAATACTTTTAGAAACTCTTTCAGCAATATATTTTTGAGATCACATAAGAGCTGTGCTTACTTACTCTCCCCTTCCCAAGTGTTACTGCAATGCAATCGCAACTTAGTGAAGTCAAATTACTATAAACCCACTTATTTCTTGATTGAACTTCTTCTAGCTGTCTTTGAGGTATAAAAGACAATGACTAATTTCAGATGTTCCCCTTAGCAGGGTTGGGAAGGAGCGCTGTTCGCTTGACTGTGTCATTCAGAGAAGCTGTTGAGGAGGAAAAGGCCAAAGGTTCAGCTCAAAAGTAGAGATGGTATCCTTATCTGTGTATTGAACAGTGATTCTTAGTGTGGGACCAGAAGGAGAGATCCCAAAGCAAGCAAAGACTATGTAAACTTTTTGCAATTGAACTTTCAGAGATCTGCTTTTCAACATTAAACATTAGATTCTAGATATGTAATGACCTGATTTTTTCACTACTAAATGGCATTTGTTTACTTAAAATAGGTGACCCAAGCTGACTTGATGTCAGAAGGTTATATCTTGCATTTGGTCTATGGAACTATGTAGTTAAGGAATGATTTGTTTTAAGCATATTTAAAAGCTGAATCAGGAATGTGGTCAAGTGTCTTTAGGGCCAAGTCAAACCATGGTAATCTGGTATTAGGGAAACCTTCTCTGTGTTAGAATGCTTTAAGGAAAGTTGACTTGGCTTTACAATGTTTCCTGTGCAGAGTTGCTACTGACCTTGTAGCAGCTCTTTCCAATGTGTTAAGCAGTGGTGAGGCCACGCCTGGGGTAGTGCGTCCAGTTGTGGGCTCTCTGTGCAGGAGAGACATGGACACACTGGAGAGAGGGCAGGGAGGGGGCAGACAGGTGTTCAAGGAACTGCCCCAACCTACCTGTAAGGAAAGGCTGAGAGCACTGTGGCTGTTCAGCTTGGAGGGGATCTCACCCATTTGTGCAAACACCTGCCAGGCAAGTGCAGAGCAGACAGCCAGGTGCCCTCCTGTGCTGCCTGGTGTCTGGACCAGGGGCAATGGACACAAACAAACATGGGAGGTTCCTTCTGAACAGTAAACTTCTGTAAGATGAGGGTCATTGAACACTGGCAGAGGTTGACCAGACAGACTGTGAAGTCTGTTGGAGTCGAATGTGTGAGTGAGCCTGGGACCGGACCAGAGTACTTTGCTCAAAAGGCATGAGAGCGTAACTTCCAAAGATTCCTTCCGACCTCAGCCATTCTGTGATGATGTTAATGATTCAACTGGGACATTGCAGGACCAAATTAGTTATGCTTTAAAGGCTTGAGCTCTGACTCTGACATAATTCTACACAATTGATGCATTAGGGTAGGGAAGTGTGACTTAGCCATTACCCATGGTTAACTAGATATTCCCAGCCCCAGTACTATTTTAGCTCACCTTCATGAATCTCTAAGTCAGTTATTTCGTGTATTTTTGGGTAAGCACTTCTTTCATGAAGCTTATCAGATGAAAGGAATGAAATCCTTCTTTGGATGAAGAAGGCTGATGTTAGGCAATACAAGCAACTTCTATCTGTGGAGCTCGGCAAGCTCTCTTTCATAAACTTAAGAGAATTCTGTTTCCCTTGTTAATTTGACTTGTATGCATTGTTTAGGCCTCTAAAATAATAAACTTAATAATCTAATGTGTAATTGAATCTAAAACCTTTTGTGTTTTATACTATTTTATAATTTTCTACGTAATGGGATTTTTATTCTAGTTTAAAAGGCTTTTGTTTTATCTGTTCTTTGTCTCTGACTGTGCTGTTAAATACAGTGTACTCCTTAGTAGATAATACCAGGAAATAACACTTCTCAAGGTTTTTCAAACAGCACTTGTATTGTAATGTCACTCATTAACCAGTCATATGAGCCACTAAAATCCCACTTCCCACTTACACAGCACTGTTCCTCCTAAGCAGGACTGAAGCTCCCAGTATATTTATGAACATAAGAAATAATATGTATTTCATATTAATACATATTTTTGTTCTAACCAGGAAGACCCCAGAAAGCACAACTTAGCCAGGCTGTTGGTAAATAGTGAAGACTTGTTTTCCTTAGGGCCGTTGTCTCCGTAAGGAGTATTGTGGTACTGCTGCCTCATATGCCTTGTTTTGATTTCATGTTCACATTGCTTCTTAGCGAGTAGATTTCTCTTGCTAACAAATTTTGGCAAGTCTAAGATTGCTCAGCCTGATTTTGCTCAGGCTTTCTAGGAAGTGCTTCCCACTTGCACAGACATCAAACCGATGGTGCTTTGGTATTCTCTGAGATAAGAGAACACACATTGCACTATCTAATTTCAAGATTATGAGGCGAAACAAGGCTTTTTCTCTCTTGTCACACCTTGGGAATCTGTTAATGGGATCTCATTTAGTTGGTCTAATAAAGCTTTTCTATGGAACAGCAGTGAACTAGCAGCCCCGAAGGCTTCCAAGATGAGGTATTAGCAGCTTCCTCAAAATTTGGTCAGTCTGAAAGGTACAGTTAATAGGAAGATGTGCAATCAAAACAGTGAGATTAAATACTAGAAATTCTTACAGGTAGTTTTTGCTTCTCACCAGAGAAGACTCCAGTGTTAGCTGAGTCAAGTAATGGGGGTCAAAGTCAAGCAACTTAAACCATGGGGTGCTTTGATAGTGATGGCTTGACTACACTATAGAGAATTGTGTTTACCAAGAGACTTTATGACAGCAAAACTTGGCTGTAAAGGTCATAGTCCTCTTTTTTATCTTATTAATGTAAATTCCTGTTCTTTCAGCATATTTAGTAACTGCCTACCTGATTTTACTTTGGTGTTCAGCTCACACAGGAACACAAGTACATTTGGTCTAGGCACAAATGAGTTGATTTTGATAGTAAAATGTCAGAGGGAGCAGTGTTATATTATCTTGAACATCTTGATTTCTTTAGGCTTACGCTGTGTGATTTTACCACTGTTTCTGCCTTGCATTAACAGCTTTTAACTCTGTCGTGGGAACAAGCATCTGAGAATGTTGACTTGAATATTTTATCTGTCTATATAGATATATCTGCACACATACTGTAGTTTCAAATACTCTGGATGCACTAAAGAAATATTCAGGAAAGATTTGTGAAACAGCATAACTCTTAAAATTGTGAAGTATTTGTCAGATGAGTTGAAAAGAAACAAAAGGGACATCTATCTATTTCTCCCCAACAAATGAGTTTCTCGTGTGAGTCTTCATGACCAGGTCCTCTTCTAATTGAAGTGTTGTATAGGTTCAGAGAACTTTAACTTGCTTGTAGATCTCTTAAGAGTCTTAAGGGATAGTAAATTGGAAGTAAAAGGACCTGTCTGGGAACAGATATTGATGTAAGTGGTCCAGATGGTTTAAAAAAATCACTGAGAATCCTACCTCCTCCAAAGCCTCTGCAGATCCAGTGTCAGAGTGTGGTTTTCAGGAAGTGGTTGTTTTTAATACAAACCCCTGAATACCTCAATTACCCTGATAGTCTGCCCTGGTTACCTTGTAAATCCTGCTGTGTTTTGTTAACTTTCTCACAGAATTATAAATATATTTATATAATTGAAGACTGATGAATCCATGATCCTTTGTCTGACACCTGGTAACCAGGAACAAGCCCTGTGATGTTGTACAGACACAAATTCCACAGAAGCTGATTTCAATCTGATTTATAGCCATATAAGACAAGGCAAAAATCTTATTTTTATGGGATTATTCCTGTTGAAAGGTGTTTATTCTTCAGTACGACTTAACTTTGTGCAATGGGGCAGAGGAAACTCTCCGGTCCGTAGGATAAGTGTAGTTGGTTAGAACTGAATTGGTGTAGGGACAGATGAATAAGATACTGGATACAGATGACAGAACTAGGGACTTCAGTCACCTCTGATTTGCTATGAAGTGAATGAATGAACTAGAGATCAGCTTTCATGTCAATATAGTTAGGCTGGAAAGCTTCATGTTCTCTCATCTTGCACTATTTTGCCATTATACCTGTAATTGCTGAGGACTTTTTCGTTGTTCTTTATAGTCCTAAAAATGTAGTCAAGTGTTTTACCTTATGGTAAAGTGATGTGACGAGCAAGACAAGCACATCTAGTAGAATAAGCTGTACTTATGTTCTGGGTTTCTTTCTGAATATTGTACCTCTCTCTTTGACCTGTTCCCGTGCAAACAAAGTATGGTTTATGCTGCAGGAGCAATTTCTCTATTCATACCTTCTACGAGCAATAGGAGACCAAGTCTGTCTCCTCTACTC
Source organism: Pseudotriccus pelzelni (assembly GCA_035584735.1). Classification (NCBI taxonomy): domain Eukaryota; kingdom Metazoa; phylum Chordata; class Aves; order Passeriformes; family Tyrannidae; genus Pseudotriccus; species Pseudotriccus pelzelni. The sequence goes on along the minus strand of JAWMRA010000130.1, from coordinate 2,579,974 downwards.
AAGTTCCACAGTGGCCAGGGAGGTACTAATGGGCTCTGGAGAATTCAAAGATGTTGCAAAATGCCTTTTCTAGGTATTATTTGCTGGGAAAAATATTAAAAAGAACTACACAGAATTAAATAAGAAAGGGAAGGCCATCTGATTCTGGGTTTTTACCTCCTGTGAATATACTCAGTCTGTTTTTAAAAAGGTGATGACCCTTTCTGGGACCTTAAACTGTTTTAGTGTTTTAAAAAGTGCCAGAATATTGTGATATAAAGCTTGTCTTTATTTGTCACTGAGTGGTTATCTTGCCTTTGTTTACCAGGGACAAACCAGGGCAAGGCTGATTCCAGAGGTACAACGGTATGGGGAGATGCAGCTGGAAGAAAAAAACCAACAAAACTTATGTGTGACCAAACGGGATTTGTAATCCACTCTTATGTGTGTGTATAGAGCAGGAGGTGTTATCCCAGGGCTCTAGGGCATGGAATCTGCAGCTTAGGGAGTTTGTGCATTCCCATGAGCTGCCAGGGCTCACTGAGGGCAGCTGCTATAGCCCCAGGCAAGCTGTGTGCAGGGCCTGCCTCTCATCTCCCGTGGGAGTTGCAGATCCACAGCACCTTTAGGGATAATGCTCCAGAGGTGTTTGTTTTACTCCAGGAAGTGTGACGCTGCCGCTGCCTCCCTGCTCTTGGCAGATCAAAGGTAGCCTCTTCCTAAAGCAATGGGAGGTTTGCTGGCAGTTTTCTTCCACAAGGGAAGCCAGATATGTGGTTTAATTACAGTGAAATTCTATGATCTTGGGGAAAGATTAAATAATAACCAGAGGGCACAAAGGTTTTAGCAATGCAGTGCTTCAGGCAGGTGAGCTGCAAAGCATGAGGTGTTGCTTGTGTATGGTGCCCTGCATAGCTTTCAGTTGGAAAATCTACTTTTTTCTTGGGAGTTGTTTGGGTTTTTGGGGGGTGAGATGTGAAGGTAAGAAGGAATATAACTCTCAGGGTGATTGATCATGGCAAAGCTAAAATGTTTCTACTTTGTTAATTTTCTATTAGTTTTTTTCCCATACAGGGTAAATTTGGGGTGTTTGCATTTCCGCTTGTATTAGTGCATGGAAATTAATGAGCAGAGGTGTTATTCCACCTGAGATGAAAGATCACACTTTAATGAGTAACTTATTGTACACGTGATGGTTACTAGTGGAGATCAATCTATCAGTCAAAATCCAAAGTACAGCTCCTGATATTGTGTATGGCAGCTCTGAGTCTTTGATATGATACTGAACTTGTAGAGCAGGAATAAAGAGGCAAACAATAACAGCCACAAAGAAACTAAGAATATTCAGAGACATCAATAATGTGGCTGAGTGCTTAAAGTTATTTATGAATAAATATGGAATATATAAATAAATAAGGAATATATAAATAAATTTATGAAAATTTGAGATGGCCTGAAATGTCCTTCAGGCAGGCCTGCCAAGTGGCACAAGACCTAAAGAATTGTGTGCTGTTGTACAATGAAGTCTGGAAGTGGAGAAGGAGCTCCTAAAACAGCTTTAGGATGTATGAATTATAGCCAGGGTATCCACTGGTTTTAGAGCATTAAGTATCCAAATACTTGGGCGAATTCAGTTCCAGTTGTGTCCTGTACTGGTCGCAATTAAGTTCTTTCAGAATTTTGTTCCAGCTCTGGAATGTATTTACTATGTTACATAATGGCCCTACAAAACCAAATGGTATAAAAGTCATCATTTCACAGTTTGCTTCCACCAGGAGAATTCTGGCCCCTATGTGTGTTGTTTTGTTACGATTATTAGGGGAAATAAAGAGAGAAGGAGCTTAGGTGGAATACATGAATTATCATGAGTAAGAAATTGCTGTCTGATCCCAGATGGTAATATTATAAGATGTTTTATTCTTTTTTGTCCACTCCTGAGGTATTCACATTAATTTAAGGTCCAGAAATTTTTCTTACTGTTGTATAGTTACTATAAAAAAGTATTAGTGAAATTAATAGGAAATTATAGATGTAGCTGTACTCTTATCCTAAGCACAACTGGTCGAGTGCAGGATAGGGAAAAAATGATACATATAGCAATCCTTGAGTTCTACTTGTTTCCAAGTGGTCCACATTAAACCAACGAAAACATCCATTCTGAAAGTTCATTGATGCATGGCCCAGGAACTGCTGGCACAGCAGGAAGAACCTCATTTGAGAAGCTTGAGTAGCAGGATTGCTCACAGCACTGCAGCAGCTTGGAGGTCAGTCCTCAAGGTCTCATACCACCATCTTATTTAGCCGGAGTTTTTTTTCTTCCAGGGAATTTGGATGTTTAGGCGAGCTCTTCTATTTTGTCTATATTAATAAGAATTAGAAAAACGGTATGCAAATAGGATCCTTCCTTTTGTCCTCCCTGGGGGAGTGTACCAGTGCTTCCAGTTCAGGTTCAGGCTGGCTGTGGGAAGGGGGAGAGTGTCTCTTTAGAATAGCTGGGAGGAATAACAAGGAGTCTAAGGCAGAATACAGGAGTTCAGTAAAGACCTGGTTGCTGCTTTACAGTGTGTAGAGGACACTGAAAGACAAAACCTAGGCTTTCTACAGGGCATGTAGGACCAGGAAAAGGGGCAATTGTTTTAAACTGAAAAGAGTTTATATTGGATATAAGGATACAAGGAAGTAACCTATGATGATGATGAGACAGGTTTGACAGAGAAGCTGTGGATGCATCATCCCTGCAAGTGTTCAAGGCCAGGTTGACAGGGCTTGAAGCAACCTGGTCTAGTGGAAGGTATCCCTGCCTGTGGCAGGAAGTTGGAATGAGATGATCTTTAAGGTGCCTTCCAACCCAAACAGTTCTGTGATTCTAAGCACCTCTTTGGCTATTCCATCCAGCCCATGGGCTGCCTTTCTGAAATAGGATTTTCTCTATTGTAATTTTGAACTTTGCTATGGTGTCTGATATGAGGTATTCGAGATAGGTCAAGACTGCAAAAATTATTAAATGCAACTATGTCAGTGGTTACTGCTGATAAATATAAATTATGCATTAATCACAATTATGTGGAATTAAGGACAAATGAAGTTGCAAGGTAACAATTAAATGGAAGTTGTTTTCCCTGCAATTAAATGTATTAATAAGTAAAACTCAAACCCTAAAATAGGCAGAAGCATTTCTTCACCTAACATAAAACATACTGTTTATGTATCTTAGCAAAGTATTATGTTGTGTGTATTATTTTGGATCTGGAAGATGTCTGAAAATGCAACTGATAGCAAGTCATGAATAACTAGTTTTAGAGGAGCAAAGTCTGTATGTCTTCATTTGAGTTTTAAACAAAGTTATGAGAGGAATAAGTAGGCTTAGTTTATTTATACAGACGTGTTATGTTTCCAGACTTGAGGGCTTGAGTAAGTATGATAAAGTTGTCAGTGTACAGAACACTTTATCAGTGCTAAGTTTTTTAAAATTATAGTTTTAATACTTTTAAATACCTTTTTGTGTATTTATGTAGCATATTTCATAGCCTTGCATCTTATTAATGTTCTCCTTAAAGTAATAGCAGATACATCTCTTGGTGTTTCTTTATATCTACTGAAAATATGCTGTCATTGCAGAGTTAATACTGTTAGATTTTTTCCTGTGGAAGTCTGGCTTCTATACCTCTCAATCCTTACAGGCAGTGTCCAACTACAAGTTGTGGCCTGTGAAATTGGGAAAAGGTGGCATCCTCGGAGATTTTCTTGCTATTAAGTGCAATGCCCTGAGGTGCAGATAGGTGATGTCCTGTATTGTGTTCACCAGCTTTCCTAGCAGTAGAAGAAGAAACTAAATCCCCAAAGAACTCACTGCACTGTCAGGGCTCTACAGAAAACATGCATTAGCTGTGCTTCTAAAATCCAATCTGTTCCAGCCAAACTTAGCTTGGATTCAGGGTTGCTGGGGAATAGGAATTAGTGATGTAGTTTAAAATACAGCTTGTCATTTTTGCTACTTTTTCTACCTGGATAGAAAAATGGCTGTAATTCAGAAGGGGCTGTGTTGGCAATACTCCATATAAATGTAATATTATAGATAACAATGTGTGGTATAGAACATGGTACATAAGTTCCTAAAAAAAAAAAACTGAGCAGGTAATTAAGATGTGAAGTTCATATTTCTGTAAATAAGAGCATAATCCTCTTGACGTGACCCGTTTAAAAACAACCAACCATAGATAAATTGATGCAGTATTTCTTATTTCAGGCATATCCTAGGCAACAAAAATAGACTCCCTGTATTTCATCTGCCAGGCTAAGCAGATGTAAAGGTGTTGGTCAGGAGCTTGGTTTGCAGTGGTTTTGGCTTTAATTACCTTGAACTGATAAACTACTTGAGCTGTAATGAAAGCCCACTTGTGTTCTTGTGACTCATATTCAATCAGAGCTAATTCATAGTCTCTAATTGTGTAGAAGTCATATCAACAATTAAAATTACGGAAGTAACTTTTGTAAACAATGCCATTATACCATAATTGTGTTCAATCCAGCCCTGGTGTGCTCAGCATCAGAGCAGGCCAGAATTCCTACCCATAAGCTCTGCTTAGACATATTCAGCCTCTTACTGATATAGATGCCACTGTGTAATGGGAGTTGAATGATTGTCAGCTATAAAAATGATTTTTCTTATGTTTGTAAATGTGGTCTTAAAAACAGCCAATGGGCAAAACCCTAGAATTGTTCTTCAGGTTTCATGGTCGGTAACGGGAGAAAATGAGATCCCAGGAAGAAATGTGTACTCAATGCCCCTGGAAAAGAGAACCTCCAGATAAAGTAGGAAAGAAGCTGTGTGTATTTCCCCATAGGAGTTGGTGTTATTTAGGAGTAACTGAGGTAGGCTTTCTAATGGGTGGCTTTCCTGCCAGAGTATCTGCTGTCTGTAATTCTCATCTGATTTGATTTATGGCTTTCTAATCAACTATATCTCAGTTGATTATCTTCAGATTAATCTTCTGTTCCCTTTTATCTGTGTTGTAACTTGGATCAGCATAGGCCAAAAATAGTTCATCGTTTTAAGAACTGTTATATATAGAATGTCGTACTTGGTCCCTGTAACTTGCAGAATCTATTTTTTACAACATTGCTTATAAATACATGTTACTATGCAAATACAAAATCAGTTGGACTTTTCTCCTGCTGTATGTGTCACAATCCTGTGATTATCCAAGGAGTTTGCTGAAGCATGGCATGTCAGTAGTACACTTTGCTAGTAGTAAATGTGTGTCATGCTCTGAATAATGTGAATTAAAGAGGAGACGAACGCTGAGAAGCTGCTCCATCCTGAGACTCACCAATGCAGGTCTGTGACTGTCTGATCATTAGAGGGACGCTTGTAATTCAAACACTCAGTATAGACTGGAGTTTTGGGTTCTGCTCCTCAGATGATGTAGGTAACACCTTAGCAACAGGAGGCTGTAGTGGAACAGGGTGGGGTGTTTCTTCATTCGTTTCTTCTTCTGCCCCTCCAGTAAAACCTACCCCCAAAGAAGTAAAGGAAAGACATCTCTTGTCAAAATACATGTCAAGTGTGGAGGCAGAGGGTGAGGCTGAAGAAACAGATGTTTCCTATTCTTGTATATCCTGCTGGGTGTCCATGTTGCTTCCTTTGGGAATAAATGCTCCTGGAAAGCCTGAATTCCTCCATAAATCACAGCTGGTCTGCTGTCATGGGACCTGATATGTGAAGAGCTGTGTGTTTTCCCTACTTCGGGGAAAGCCCCTCTTCCTGCTAACCTGCTTGTTAATTCAGAAAAGATGACATCTCTCTACCACTGCTCTATTTTGAAACTGTAACATTTACATCAAAAATTGTTGTTTGGAAATATCAAAAGTTGGTTTCAACAAATAAACATTTCTGTAGACTCTAGAGGAAAAAAGAATTAATGACCAATTTTACTTACCTTGGGCAAGATCATAACATTCATTAATAACAGGAGCAACCCCATCGCTATTGTATTTTCTTTCTACTGTCTTACTTCATTCTTATCCAGTGTCCTAAATCATGAATATAATGTGTTTCTGTAGAACACTTGGACAGATCGTGATGTGAGGTGTTGTGCTGTACTCTACACTTCTATAGACATTCAAAGAGATGGTGAGGTAGAAATCTATTATTGCCCAAAAGATATTTTGAAAGCAGAAAAGGAACAATTTAATGGAAGATATTATCTTCCAGAGGGGAAAAAGGTATGATTTCTGATTTTTAAAACATTTTACTAACTGTAATTACTGCTGTTTTAGTGCCTTTCCACTCTAATTCAACTGGGAAGGGAAGGGGGAAGGCAAAAAGGATCTGACTTATTTCAAACCTCCAAAGCAAAGAGGGGGAAAAACCAAATAAGTGCATTCCCCTTTCAATAAAATCCTGTGTTGGGAGCTCCAGCAAGGCAAATGTGCTCCATGGAGGTAATATTTCAGTTTAGCTTTTGGGACTTAGATGTGACAGGTGGTGTTTTTTGCTTTGCCTGGGAGGGTTAATTCCTCCCTGCAGAAGTTCAAGATTTAAAACCAGTGCTAGGTGCAAGTAGCCTAGAACAAAGTGCTTTGGTTCTGCACTGCATTTTCTGTCTGACAACAAAGAAACACATTCATTGTGTAGAATGCATTTCTCTCTGAGTTCTGGAAAAGCTCCTTGTTTATTCATGAAGGAAGGTCAGTAAGGCCTGGTTAATCCAAGCAATTCCTTATTTTTAATTTCTTTCCTAAAAGGGATTGTTCTTGCCTTCTGAAATACTTTGATTTCATAAGTCAGGAATGATTTGTGCTTCCAGAAGGGAAAACAAATGGGAGATGTGAAATAGGTATGTGTTTAGAGGAGTTCTCAACATCAGCCCAGGTTGTATTTTTCAACTGCGTTTTCTTGTTCTTCATGATCACTGACACAAAGATTACTTACATTTCAATTTTCTTAAATGATGGTGGGTAAAGAGCTGAAAATTATACACTGGGGCCAATTCATCCACTGTTTTCAATTGGGACAGCTGGCTCTGAAACCTCTTCTCTAGAAACATGATCCTGAGGTTGCGCAGACATTACCTGCATCCTTTTAGTGACTGAGGCACGTTGATTCCATCAAGGAGGAAGGAAGAGGGGTATGTAAGAGATGCCGTGACCTCCCAGCTGCTCGGCATGCTGTGATTCCATGATGGATGCACACACTGCCTCTTGATTTGTGCCCAGTGTAACTTATGTACCAACTGACCTGTCCTTTTTTTCCCTTACCGAATTGCTTCTTACCTTCTGCATTGCCCTTAAAAAATTAAAAAGCCTATTAGGTAGCTTAAATAATTAAATTTAGAAGAAACCAAAGGGCTAGAACTCCCTCTCATGCTACTGAAATGAGGATAAAGCACCAAATGAAAGCGAATTTTGGCTGCCCAGCATTTCATTCTGACAAGGTTCTAGTGCACAATGATAAAATTTTCCGTTCTCAATTATTAAAGTCCATTTAAGCAGCAATTCACAAGCATTGCAGAACACTATTATCTACTTCTAATAATTTGTTTCAAAGAGGATATTATAAGGCTTCAAGGTTAAAGGAAATGTAGCCAATAAATGCTGATTTATTTGATTTTATCGTTTTAAGGCAGCACTGAAGCAGTTTTCATATTGGCATTGCCAGTGCAGCTGCCTCTGTTTTGATTTGGAGTTATTGTTCACTGAAGCTGAGTGAACTGAGACACTGACGGTATGGGAGTGTGCCTCAGACAGAGATATCAAGTGAGCTATTTGAGCTGGTTATCAATTGTTAATTGTCTACTGATCCTTAAACTAGATACCTAAACTGAAAAGACCACTATCAGCAACAGATGCAAATTATATGGATCCTGTAGGTGTGTAGGCCCTACAACATAAGTGAGGTGCTAAATTTTTCATTGCCTGTTTGAGCTTTCATATCTAGGCAGGCCCACTGTGGGCCTCCAAGGCCACTCTTGCTCTGACTTCACTTATAAGGAGAAGGTAACGCCTGAACTGAAGCTGCTTTAGAAGCTGCTTTTTCCAAGGAGTAGCAATTGCAAACCCAAGAGGTGAAAATACTTTGGCTTCAGAGGTTCAGTGACTGTAGTTTAGTGTGAAATGCAAAGCATGAGCCTTCCTCAGGCTGGCCAGCTGTTTTGGATATCCTCCAGCCCCCAGATCAGCTCTCTTTTTCTTTTTTTAGGGGGTAGTTTTTGCTTCAGTTGCTGTTGAGAGAAATAGCTGAAAATCTTCCAGAAGACTTGAAGCTCGGCCATAATGTTATTTCTTAGTTACTGCTGCTTGTAGTGATGGGTAGTAGGGACACAGAGTAGGCACCTGGAGACTTGTATTGGATGGGGCTTAAAGGTAGAACAAAGTCTATCTGGATGGGGCTTCTCAACAGTTCAGTGGCTGTCCCTGCAGTGTGTGTGGAAAAGGAAAAAATATTTAGCTCCTGGCCCTTTTTAAGAGAACTGAGGCCAACTTCAAATTAATAATCTCCTCATGGGTTTTAATAGCAGAACTGCCCAAGTAATAGTGATCATTGTTGGAAACCCACTTAACTGAGGAGTTGGAGGTCTTGTAGGCATTTTCCCTACACTGTGATTTCTGTGCTGTTTCAGCCATGTTACTATTCATACTTGAAGACAACACAATGCAGCTACTTATCACGAAGGTTACATGCCGTGTTGTGGTTGAGGTGGTTGCTGTTTGAAGGACTTATTTGTGTTCACAATGATACAGATACTATATTTCATGATCAAACTGCTCAGAGTCACCTGTTTGCTTGCAGCGTTGTGGGATAATGTGCTTGTGTTAGGAGTTTGTAGTGCCAAGGGGGAACAGTCCTTGATTTATGTCTGGGTGTGCTTCCCATAGCTGTGGTGTGTGCCAGAGGAGAGAAGCCCTGCTTCAAACAAGTTATAAGTCATATGATTTTTTTTCTTGTGTTAAGTTATATTGTTTGCCCAAAATGAGCCTGAGGGGTTTTTTTAAATAAAAAATGTTAGTTTTTGGCCATCTGTACATCCATTTTTTTGATTGAACTGCTACAGTCAGAGAGAAGAATGGGACTAAAGAGAGCACACTCAAAGGGATGGATCAGACCATGATCCTTCAAGTCACTGTGTTGGACTGGGGTCAACTTCAGTAGTCAGTCGGTCTTCAACATCAATGACTGGGCCATTTCTCACCCTTGGTCGTATTTTATTTGGTGCAAAGGCTGCTGGCCATTCTTAAGGACATGATTGCTAAAGACTTCACATTGCAGGTAGTATTTATTTTTTCCTTTCCCATTCTCACAAATTTTCCCTTAATCAGTCAAAAAAATTCAGCATGGGTACCTCACATGGTCCCACAGGTGTCTGCCCTGTGTGAGCCACTGGTTTGGTATTGATACTGCTCTTTGCTTTACACAAATAATCTGAGGCCACAACATTAAATCTGTGATCCTTCTGTGTGCAGCAGTGCTTTTTGTAAGGTCACAGCACAGGCTGCTCTTTCCTGCAATGTAGAGACTTGAAAATCTGCCTTTCCTCACAGTACATTAAAAATCTATACAAATCAGTAAGGAAGTACTGTTCCCTGAATAGCAATTTGATGAGCAAAATAGCAATTGGACTGAAATTGGATTAACTTCTTTCTGTTGGTTTGGGTCTTTTGGGTGTATATTTGTGTTGATAACTTCTGTAGTGTTCAATACTACTCTCTCTCACACAGGAACATAAATTGTACTATCTGCTTTTCTATTTCATAATTCTGTGTTTAACTTAAATCCAGAACAGTCTTTTGTAATATGTGATGTTTTTCAGTGCCTGAGATTGCAAAGCCTCATCTGTCTTCCATGTTGCCTTTTACCATTCTTGCACAGTGGAACTGCCATGATTTCACCCATTTCCTTATTATTCTTCTGATACCATCCACAAGTTCCCTTTCGGAGACAAACCCCAAAAGGCAAATTAGAGACTTGATTTCTTTGCATGTACCTGAAGATCAGACGTTTAGCTGGTAAGGAGTAGTTGTATTTCTGCTTTAGCTTGTCTTACAGAATCAGCTGTGTTGTAATATGGCTGAAGACATTCTTGAATCATTTGACTATAAACCAGAACTGGGCCAACTTTTCACCTCCTGGCTGTGTAGTCATTATTCATCTGGTGGTGCTGATGAGAAATCTCAACAAGAACCTGAGCATAACTTTGTTCTGCTCCTGGTTAGGTGTTACTCCAAGCACCCACAGAAAACTCCCCTCGCAGGGTACCCAGTAGCATCCTGCTTTGCTTTACAACAGTGTGCCTTGGCAGTTTGGTGCTTGGCATCCTGAAACAAGACTTTTCATTGCGTGTTTCTGTTGTACATCTGTTGCTGGGTTATCACTGTAATACCTATATTTAGCCAGTGCATACCTTGGCAGGTCATCTTTCTCAGTGATGACAGCTTTTGTTGCTTTATAGAATATGTAAAATCAGATATGCTTTCCTTGCCTGACTCATCAGCACTTGTAGCTTCAGTTAGAAGTGGGACCTTGAATATGTAACTTATTTATCTGTACTGCAAGGGAGGTGGGCTGGGTATAAGATTCACTGTTTTCTTGCCCTTCACTGAAAAGTAGCAGTTAATGTCTAAGGTGCCCTTTCCCTAAGTGTCTACTTTCCAGCCTTGATTCTATGCAGTCTGCACTGTCCTTTCTTTCATGTCTTTTCTTGATCTGTTCATTAGAATGTTTCTTGCCTCACTGTAATAGGCAAATATTTCTCACAATCAGTTTTTTTAAAGTAAGCAGAAATCTTTTACGAGCCTCACGATGAAGTCCCTGTCACTTGCAGTAATTTGCTAAGAGCCCCTTAAAATGTGGCGGTGGCTTGGTCTTATCAACAAAAGCTGCAAAACTGTTTCTTTTGAAGAGGGATAAGTGACAATCTGCTAATTGTTTTCCCTTTTGATCTTTGTGACCAGTTTTTCTTAATATTGTAGGACTTGTCTGAATGCAGAAATGAAAGGAGGTGTTTTATAATCAGTCTTAATGCTCTGCATAATTCTTTTCCCCAAAGAAGCCAGTTCATGGCTCAGCTGAGCAAATGTTTAAAAACACAATCTGGGTCACTTAACAAAGCAGCTGCAAGTCAGCTTTTAGTCTTCCTTCAGAGGCAAAATTTGGGAAGTTAGAGCAGACTGTAGCATGTGTATTTGAGTGGGTATGGCAGTGTTGCAGCTCATTTGTTGGCATGGCCCGTTCTGGTTGTACCTTGTGATGTGGGCCGTCGGTGGGTTCCACTAAGGTGCTGTGACCTCCTTGCTGTGGCAGTACAGCTGCAGTCACAGAGTTGCTGAGGTGCACTTCCTATCATTCACCTGATCTGAGGAGACACTGAATCAACAGAATCAAGATCTCAGGGCTACCTCACTGCAAAAAGCTGCACCCTCCAGAATGATCCCTTTGTCCTTCAGTGTTCATTCAAGTGCTTGTGGAAAGCAATACCCTGAGTATTAAAATAGCACAAAGCATTCAGGCCCTCCAGAGAAGAGGAAAAACATAGATTTAACATAAAATGATACAGCATTTTCTTATCCTTTTGTCTTTCCTTTCAAACTTACCTTTTTATTGCTAAGGCAATTACTTCTCTGACTGCATTGTTGTTTAATTGCTTATGCTCTGTTTTGTGTGTGTGTATTATACTTCAAGCTGTGGTTGTGCAAGTCCCTTCCTTACAGCAACTACAGAAATATATACAGTCCAGTTCAAATGTCGCTCATGACTGCAAATAAAAGCATGCCAGCTTGCATCTGGAACCTGATCCTGTTAAATTCCTGTCTGTCCAAGCCTATCAGTTGAATTTCCACTGCAACTGTGTTTTAGCTAAGTTGGATTGAAAGCTTTTTCATTCATAACCTACTGTAAAACCCAAATGGTAAATGTCAAATATAGGAAGAAATAGGCAGAAGCAAAGAAAATCTTTAATGAATGCACTTCCTTATAGGTAAAAGGTAATTCTGGGGTTCAAGTTTTACAATCCAGTGAAAGGTAATCCTGCTGCCTGGTATGTCTTTAGAAATAGGGAATGTGCGTCTGACAGCTAAACGTTTGTTTTGGGCAATTCCTGAGTGATGGGCAACGAATGTTCCATAGGCAGTGGAGTTGGGTGCAACTTCCTTTGTAAATAATGATCATCTGTCTTTTAATAGGCTGTAAGGAGCAAGTATGGGAGAGTTTCTGCAAGTGGGTATTGCTGAGTGAGGAGTAGCAATGGCATGCTGTGGTTGTATAATCTGTATGTGTATGAAATCAATGCTGTGTGTCAAAAAAAGATTCAGCAGTGACACTTCGCAGTTGATTGTTACAAATAGGATTTAGCAGTGTGGCATGGGTTATGGATAAGCCAAGGAGTGCTGCTGAGATGGGAAGTAGGCTTCCTAGTTCTCTTCTGCACTGGGTAATGCCAAGGACACATCTATCACGTAACATACTAATTCCTGCTGTCTTCATAATGCCAATACTGGGGGAAAGGCTGGAAGAGGCAGATTGGGGAGAATGAACTGAGCTTAGAGAATGGAAGTGGCCACAGATGTTGAAGGTCACTGATGGGTTTGATTTGATAGCGGGGAAAATCGGTTTTTAAGCTGTGAGTCTCTAGAACTCATTTTGAGTGTCACAGTGAGGAGGAAAGGAGTTTAAGTGACAAGGATGCACAGTCTCTGATCCATAGGGACTGGTAACCAGCAGACTACTTGAACAGAAGAGGGGTAAAATACTTCCAACTCTTTGTGTCACTGCAGGTAGAGCAGTAACACTAACTGGTACCCCTTTCTGTAACAGCATTTTCAAGTTGGTTGCTGACCTTTGTTCACAGTTTGTACAACTATTGAAGCCCCTTTTGAAATCTTCTGTTCAGGCACAATGATACTGGAGAGTTTCTTAACAGATGTGGATTTTTGCAGTTGCCTTGACAGCTGTGAGTAACTGAGCTTTGTGTCTTGCCTGTGCTCCCTGATGGCACCAATCACAACTCCAACTGTGGTAGGGAGAACCTCTTAATGTCCTGATCTCTGCTATGCCTGATAGAGCTGTTCCCATTGACTTGCCATTAGAAGCAGCTTAGGGACACCTCTCCTCAGTCTGCTGAACACTGCCTTGGAAACACCTGCACACAGGGCCCTCCATACCCGGGATGGAGCTGGCAGGGCTCCAGTGAGAGCAGCCAAGCTATAGTTTTTGTTACAAAATGGGAAGAGCAGAGGGAGTGGCTCAAGTAGGGTAGGCAGAATGGCTGTTGCCTCCATAAGAGGGCAGATGATACCTATTTGGAATGATCCCAAAGCAGCAGAGAACATCCATGTTAAAAAGGCTGATTGGTTTGCTTATAAAGCAATACTGAACTGATTGGAAGAGTAGTTACAAGCACTTCCGTATGAGTTATAAAGCAAACCATCTCTGTGAATCCCAGATTCTTTGTAATGAGCTTTTTTTACTTCCTGGTGTGATGTCTGATCACTGGATTTCAAAGAACACTTGTGCTGTCGGTATGGTCTACTTTCACACTTGGCAGCTAATTCATAAAATGCAGCAGGCCTCTGGAGAGCAAATGTACAATGGTAAGCTTTGGCTCTGTAGAAATACATGATGTGTTCACAACAAACTTAGGAAAGTTCTTGACAGGTCTTATCTGATGGAATCTGCTTTCTTTAAATCCAAACTAACACCATCCTACTTCAGGGGAAAAAATACAGTGACAGGATATATCAGGTATTGTTAAAAATGCATGAGCAGGAGGAATACAAGCAATTATCCTGTGAAACAGCATCAAGTAAAACCTGGGTGAGTACCAGAGTGGTGGCTTTTTAAGGGAGCAAGGAGTGCACGTGGTCTTTTTTTGTAAAGGACTAAGGGAAAATGGAGTGTGAGTCTCAGGGTATCTTAGAAATCTTGGTTAATTTTATGAATTTGGTCTGAAATCAAACATGATGTGTCTGACCCCTGGCAGTGGTGTCACAATACCCACTGCAAACCTGTCACAAACTGTCTCCTCTGTATATTCTGGACTGCCACTGGGCAGTGCTCTCCAGTGCTTAGCACTTACTTTCCCAAAGTAACTTTTGCAACTTGCAATTCTTCCCAGTCCTTTAATGTGTCACTTGGATTTATAGTTTGAGACGCTCACCAGAGCATTGCCAGCTCCTATCTCGAACTTCAGCACAGAGGAATGCACTTCTGGGTGCTGCTTTCAGTAGAACAGGAAATGTGAGTCTTTAATGAGGAGAGGCAGGGCCTTCCAACTCTGTGTCAGGCAGTTCTTCCTTCGGTTTGGGCTTGTGCCAGGAAGGCGGCTTGTTCGCTTCGGTGAATGCTGTAACTTGAGACAAACTCCTCCTCAGTATCAGTCAAACATGAAATGTTTTGTCTATCTTCCTGTGCTCAGCTGCTGAAAATCTTCTATTGTGTTTTGTCCACTTTTGGTTTATACTGTTCGGCACAAGTTTCATGTAGCAAGAAAAAATGCCAAGTATATGAAAAAAATCTAGATCTTTGTCCTGAATAGTGTTGTCATAAATACACCCAGATCATATTATTAATTACAGAAAAAAGTGATAGTGCCACCTATTGTTATAACCACTTTGCATCCTAGGATCCTGTCTCTTTGCCTGTTACAGTATTTTTTCCATACATTTTTGCCTGCCCGTGTTCATGATGATATGATTGTGGCTATGATACGTAGGGCGCTTGAAAAGGGAAGTCAGGAAAAAATATACTACCTTGCTCATGTTCAAGAATAAAATGTTAGGGATCAGTAAAACTTTACTATCTCTATTCTCAACAGCATGAATTTGGCATTTGATAGAGGAATAGTTTATTGAAAAAACCCCCAACATATATATCAGAAAGCTGATGGCTTTTTACATAGTATGTTAAAAGTACATAAATAGCAGAGTTTAGCTTCCAAACTCTCCAAGTCTCTAAGACTGGGTGCTGTATACACCACAGCCCAGGACTGCAGTCATTAAGAAGCGTTTCCCTGCAATTTAATCCCCTAATAGGCAGAGGTGAGTGTGGCACTGATTGTTTCTGGAACTGAGAATCCCTGGAATAAGTTTCTGCCTGTAAATGAAGACTGAACTAGACCCTTATGCATACAAGGGAGCCAAAGTAACTTCCCTGCTCTATTAATCATCTCTGGCTTTGTGATACTAACATGGCTTTAACCGCTCTGTGACAGTAATACATGTTTGCTCTCAGGTATGTACCTATTCTGCTATCTCAGTATACTGAGGAGAGTTCATGAAAACAAACAGCAGAAAATCCAAGTAAAAAAACTTGAAGGGGCTGCAATAGTTCACTGTCAGTGTCATTCCCTTTCTTACTGAAAAACTGGCACAATAATTATCAGGAACCTGCTGCCAAAGGCTTTCTTTTCCAAATGAAGAAATAACAAGACAATTGTTGAATGAGCTTATCACAAGGATTTGTCATCACTTCTGAGACAGCGAAACCTTGTGAAATAATCTAAGGAGAATTTTCATTATTGGGTGTGTCCCAACATAATGGGTAACAGGTAATGATTGTTCTCCCTGCCCTGCCAGTACCATTCCCTACAGGCCTGGGTGCTGTGATGTTCCGAATCCCAGCTAATCCAATAACAACTGAGGTTAT
The DNA here is from genome assembly GCA_035584735.1 of Pseudotriccus pelzelni. Classification (NCBI taxonomy): domain Eukaryota; kingdom Metazoa; phylum Chordata; class Aves; order Passeriformes; family Tyrannidae; genus Pseudotriccus; species Pseudotriccus pelzelni. The sequence continues at coordinate 2,564,358 of JAWMRA010000130.1, read as the reverse complement.
TAAATATACAAAGCTTAAGATTATCTCTCTATTACCTCCCTAGTGGCTTTCTGTTCTAAAGTTTGTACATGGAACAGAAATTGAGAACAGGTTCATCTGCCTTGAAATTATGAACATCCTCCAAACACTTGCCATCAAAGTGCAGTAATTGTATCCCCATGTAGTTTCTCCAGACAAAACTAGTAGAAATCAATTCAGAGTGTTAGAAATAGCCAATATAAATGAAGTGCTGTATTTATAACTGCAGCTGAATGTTACTGCTTAAGTAGTACATGGGTAGATTTTTTTTCTCTTCTGGCATTTGAGATGATGTCAATCTGTAAGATATGTTTGGACTACAGATGTAGTTTTATAGCCTTATGGGAGGTCATACGATATCTTTCTCCCCTTCTGACCCATGAGTGACAGGTGGGGAGGGAAAGGAAGGAAAACTAGAGTAAGAATTATGTTCAATAGACTCAGATAATTAATAAGAAGCATTAGGGAGTTGGCTGCATCCACAATTTAGGCATGTACTTTGCGTGGAAAACTGAGTTTCCAGGCATGTTTATCTGGTGAGATTTTTGATTCTCATTGAATAAAATACAGTTTTATTAAAAACAAAGAGTACAATGACTTAAGCAAATGTAAGTGGTGGTTCAAGCTGTTCCCAAGAACCTGGGAATGACATTTAAGTCAGAATAGTGTGGTAATGGATGGAGGTAACACAGGGCACATATCCACCAGCTGCAGAGGAACAAAAGTAGTTCTGAGGCAACCACTGCCACTTGCATCAGCCTGACCTTCAGAAGTCTTTGACACACAAGTGTTATTCACATTCTATATGGCTACCTAGTATTAATTACAAAATTAAACTGTCATTGAGACCATTAGCTCTATCCAGTCATCACCTGGGAACTTACATACAAATCTTTTTTAGCTACCAAAACGTGAATTGTTCCTCTGGGCGCTATGTGGCTCTTTCGTGTGCCCCTATTACCACGCTGCATTGTATTCTGTTACACTATTGTATCCAGTTGAACTTGCTGGAATACATTATGCAAATCTCTGACCGCTCCTTATGTATCAGCAAGAGAGATCTCGGAAACGCTGGTGCTGCTGCTGCAAGTCAGAGCAGCGGAGCAACAGCACAGCCTGCCCTTTGTGAGCAGGGCAGTGGGGAGCCTTGACTGCTGACTGACCCTTAGGAATAGAAAACAACTCAAATTTGCTGGTTCTGATGAGCTAAACAGCAGTTGTCCAAATGGGGAATGCTCTCTGCGAGTGGGAACGTTTGGGAGAACACTGCAGTACACATTGCACTGCTGAGGGGGGAGGAAATGAGCTAATGGAGTGTCCAAGGGACAGCTTGAGACCTCCAGAGAGGGGAATTGGTGTGTTAGATGCAAGGAAGACCAACAAAGCACCCCAGCTTGACCCTGTGTGTTGTTTGCTGTTGCTGGGCAGGGATAAAAAGTAAGAATAGGTGCCAATAGAGAGAATTATAGAACTGGGACTGGAAAAAGGGACTTGGAACAGAGATGGCAGCCAGTCCTCCATGAGACTGCAGGAAAGGGAAAGAGCTATCTTGACAATGGGAGAGTCAAAGCTGGTGTTGTGCAGTGCACTGGAGCTGAAATGATCCTGGGTTAGGGGAGGCCTGCTTGATTTCACCTTTTACTAGGAAGGAGACAGGGCACAGGATACATGCACAGCTGAGCTTGTGTGAAGCCAGTTGTGAGGGCTGGCAGTGGGGGCATGTGAGGGTGGAGAGAATGAGCTGGTGCTGTCCATTTGGGCAAATCACAATTCCTCTGTTGTAGAGCTTCACCCAAGCTGACATGCCTGCTGCTGTGTTTGAGAACCTTTGCAGTTAGGGACAGCTTCATTTGATGCTGGGTGAACACAACTCTCTATGGAGCCAGCAGCTTATTGAGCTCTGACATGTCCCTTCTCATGGAGTGCTGCTCTCAGACACTTCAGGTGCTGCTGCCTTTGCCAGGTATTCAAGTCTTGTCTGAATTCTCTGATCTGGCTGGGACAAGTTGAACACCATGGTTGCTGTTGCTGCAGCACATCAGTGTTTAGACTTGATTGTAATCAAACACTTGTTGCAGTGTTGGGGTTGCTGCCCTCACTGATGTCACGGTGAGAGTATTTGTAAAGGACTTAGTTCTGTGCCATGCATCTCCATACAGACCTGTGCCTATTGTGTGGGGTATGAAATCACATCCCAGCATGGAGCTACGTATGTATTCCTGACCGGGGACGGGGATGAGACTTGAAGATATCCCCTCCTGCTCCCCTGAAGAGATCTAAGTACTCTGTACCTTGATGCCAGCTGAGATGGGAGCTATAGCACTTGACATAGATAACATATTAGCATTTCTGCAAGGATCTCTTAGCTACCACATACACTGAAGAGATGACTAAAAGCCCCTAAATACAGGAATATGTTCAATAGAAAATGACTTGGATGTATGCTCCTTAAACCTGCTGTCATTTGCTTGTTTTTAATTATTGTAGGACACCAGTAAGACACTAACCAGCACTAATAGAAAAATATCTCTTTGGGTTTTAGCCACTTAAACTATTCAGTAGAAACAGCAGCCATGTGTTATATGGCTGGGGCAAGGTGTATTCAGACGTTTATAGGGAGGATGTACTTGATGATGAGCTTGTTGGTCACTCAGCTTGAAGTCTTCCTTGCTTTTTAAAGCACATGTTGTTTCCTGAGATTTTTGCAAAATATATAGTACCAGTATTTGTTATTATGGAACTCTAAAAGTTTGTATGCCATAAGTTTGTGTCAAAACAAACGTGAAAGAAGGATAAACACTTAGGCATCAGTAGGTAAGGCTGCAGCTAAATCACATGAATGTGCTTATACCAAACAAAATGTAGGGCAATTTTCAATATCCTATAATTGTATGCTCAGCCCAAACCCCTCAGGTCTGTCTTGGGTTATGAACAAGGTACTGTGTTCAGCAAATAGGTTTGTTGCAAGTTCTTCCCTTCCCAGCTCATTAACCATGATCATCAATTGCAACAAGCTGGTGATTCACCCTTGCTGATGCTCAGCCAAAACCAGGGTGGGAGCAGGGCAGTTGAACTGAAAAGGTGGGATCAACTCGATGCCCTCTGTGGATCAGATACTGTCGCTTGCAACAGTCTTCAAGTGTGCTGTGTCCAAGAAGTTACCTTAGCTTTCGACAAAGAGTTGCTGAAATCAGCCTTTTGCTTTAGGGGTGTTCATGTACACGGTTCACCGAGCAGCGGCGGTGCCAAGGAGACCCTGCCCGCTCTGAATGTGGGTGGCACTTTCTGCTGTGTTACGGACTGTTTGTTGGTGAGGTAGCCTATGCACAAGCACCAACCTCTCCAGAGTATGCAAATCCTATTGGGATGTAAATTAAGTGCTTGTGAGGAATAATTGAATTTCTGTTTGTGCGTCTCTATTTCCATGCCTGTTAGGGAAGGCTTATTGTGGCTTCAGGATCTCACTTCACAATGAGGTCGTGTTCCCGAGGAAAGGACAGAACTCTGGCATTCACGTAGCACCACTGTCCTCTTTCTGTAGAAACCATTTCCTTGAGCACAAAGCAGTGCTTGCACTTGATGTGAAATGACATGAGTTGCCTGTGCTGGGTGCATGTTATAAACAGCTCCCAAGTCCCGCGGCACGCTCAGTGATGCGCAGCTTGCGGGGTTGACACAGAATCTAACACAAAGCGTGGCTCTAGCTTTGAAAGTTGGTTAGTGGCCTCAATAATATGATCAAAGTAAGTACCTTGGGGGAAAGGTGTGGAAATTATTCTTGACCTCAGTAGGTTTATATTCCTACAGAAAGTGATGGTCTCTGTATTTAGGCTCCTGTGACCTATCTGAGGTGGTAACCAGCCCACTGTGTATGGAGAGGAACTGTCTTTCATGGCTGTCTTTCTGCTTCCACACCATGCATGATTCTGTCCCTGGGAGAAAGAAATGAGTCCTGAATATTTGAGGAGCTTGGGCCAGGATGTCAAACAACACCGGCTGACTGCATTTGCATTTCTAAGCACACACAGTGCTCATGTATACAGGAGGCTTCTACTCGGATGCTCGTCGTTCTTGAGCAGTTTATGGCAGTAGGCTGTAGATGATGCTGACTCTCAGAAGCCTAAAGAATGCCTTAGCAACACATTCCTTCCCAGACAGTCAGAGTGGGCTTTGACAGGAATGTATGTGGACCTCCCCTGCTGCCTTAGCCTCCCAAGAGTACACAATGTCCATACTGCAGAACTCACATAATCAGGCTGTTTCTTTCATCAAGGGAGTGATTTTATTTTCAGTACTTGTTAGTTTCCTGTAAGACCAGGAACAAATATGCTCTTTAATATTTTGACACTTACTGATCTGTAACAAGTGTTTGTGACAGTGTTGTTGAGTTTGAAATGCCTTTTAGTAGCTTTAGTTGCTAGAAACAGCTATCCATTGCAGCAGGTAGGCTGAAGGCATTTGTTTTAACTTGTAAATAAAGAAAGGGGAAAGAAATCAAGAGGGAAGAAGTATTGACTGGTTGTAGGAACAAAGCTCAATGCTAGCCAATAGTAACCATTTGTGAAAGATTTCTTCTGCTTACTGAAATAAATGTGAAGTATGGTAGAGTTGAAGCTAATTGTTTAGTTCTAACATACCAAAAAAAAATGAGTGGGTGTCCTGGAAAACAGCTCTATGCCAATGCCCAGGCTGGAGCAAGTGAACTCAAAAAAATGTGTGTAGGCCACATGGTCATCTGAAGATTTGTTTTGATTTTCTGAGTCCTTCTATGTTGCTTTGTTGTCTGCATAATGTGATAAATTGTTCTTCTGTCAGCAGGATGGAATATTCTGAACCACTGATTTAATGAAGATTTTTATTAGATTCTGTTTGCTTCTGGAAGATGAGAGAATTAAGAAATCATGGTGATAAGAACAGCAAGAGGTGGAATGGGTAAAGGGGCAGGGGGAAGAGGCAAAGGGGAAGAGATGAATATTCCATCCTGTTCCCTGGGAAAATCTTAATCTCAGCAGTGTGTGCATATCCAGTGCTGCAAGCAGTAGAGAGGACACCTTCCTGTCTCTTCACTGTGGGGAGTTTGAGCAGTTTGTTCCTGCAGCTGCACAGTTACTGCACTGCTGCACATAACCTTTGCTGTCACCCTGGCTGAATGACATGGGGTTGGCAGTCCCTGCTCTCTACTTTCTTATTAACCCACTTATCAAGCTGATTATTTACATTCCTTCACTGAACTTGTTTGTGCCTTAAATAAAAATATATGATGTAGGGGTAGAAAGAAATAAAATAGAGTTGTTCTTCAGTGTGCTATTTAGGGAGCCTCCAGGGTGACCAAGGACCCAGCAGTGTCATACTACGTTGTGGCTTCTGTTGTACTACTTCTGTTCTGATACTCTGCTGCATTTCCAAAGAAGGGCCAAGGCTTGACTAGCAGTGACTTCTTCTGGGAGCAGACACAACTCTTCTTAAACTAATTTTGACAGGGACAAATGCAATATGGAAATGGGGTATTTGTTCTGATCTTCAGTGCTTTGGATCAGTTTGCTCACAAGTCAGTAAGATCATCAGCTGGTTTTGCTGCTTCATGAGGAAACAATGCAACTTGCATAGCAAACCCCACATTAAACTACCCAATAGGAAAATAAATACCAAGTGTGCTGACAGTGGGTTGCAGTAAAACACCACAATGGTCATGCTGAACCGTGTTCAGCACGCTGTCTCCTCAGGTCGAGAAGGGAGTTTTATTGTAAATACTTGAAAAAGTGCCAAGCAATAACTTTAGATTTAAGTAGGGAGTGGCTGAATCAGAACCCAACTATAACCTGGGATCAACATCCACATAAGAATTAAAATAATCACGAAATAGCATTGGTGTTCTGTCTTAATTTTCTTTTTAATTGGCTACAACCTGTAATGTTATCAGTGGTTCTTGGAGGAGTTTAGGGTGTATCAACCTTTATCTACTGGGGCACTGTGTGGCAAGCCCCTGTGTTCCAGTTCCCAGGTCATCTGCATCAGACACTTCCCTCTGAGGATTTCTTCCATCATCTTGCATGTCCAGAGAGCAGTTGGTTTGTTTTCCACAGAGGTCACACAGGGAATAACTTGAGGTCAGATTACACCACCGAGCTGGGATGCTCTCAGGGTGTGCATCCAGGATCTGCAAGCCCTCCTGAATTCCCTTATCTAGATTATGTCACGGAGAAGGAATGACACACCTCAAAAATGTCATAACTCACCCAAACAAATTACCATATGTTTAATGCTGCCTTTGTTGTTGACTAAGATCTTCCAATGACCACGTGTGTTTGTTTCCTTTGGGATGAAAGCTTCTGGAAGTGCCAGCAGTGTGCACGTGTGCTGTGGGTGTGCTCAGGTGTGCAGCAGACGGGGATGCAGAACAACAAGTCATGGGTGGGGTATCAGAAGGATCATCTTTGACGTTGGCAGGTGTCAGAGCAGAAGACTGTGTGTCATAGAGAGCCCTCAGAATGGGGACAAATCTGAGTCCACCCAAGAATAAAGGCTGACTTATATCTGCGTGGGAGAATGGTAGAAGGCAATAATGCACTGACGTGATCAACGTGAGTGTTACAAAACTGGTAATAAACCATCCCAAAAGCACTGTTATGGAGGAGGAAAGATTTTGACCTGCATATGTATTAGGGAATAGTCCTTCATTGCTCCTGAATTTACCACTAGTGAAGGCAGATTAGATCCTGAAGTGCTAATGAAAAAACATGAAAATATGCAGAGGTTATTCTTACGTAGTATTTTCCTTTTCATCTGTATAATGGTTTATTATAGGTATCTTATCTATTTCCAGAAAGAACATACAACTGTTATGTTAATCTCTAGTAATGTTGTTGAATATATGCCGGTTTACATAGTGCTGAAGAACAGACTTGAACAGAGACTTCAAACATTTGTAAGTTACGTTTAAGTGTAATCTACTGTTCTGTCTTATATGAGCATCTGTGGTGTTGCTTTTGTAGTTATAACTAAAATTGGGTTCATTAATTGGGTCCCTTGTGTTTGGCAGGGTTGAGGCTCGTGGCATTTTGGCTGTTTTGTGTCTATGACAAGGAGCAGTGTAAATCAGCCTTTCAGAGCACTGCTTTCTGCAATGGTGCTAAAACCTGTGCGTAAAATACCAGCAGAAGTAAGAACCATACTGGACCCTTCATCAGTTTCATCAGGTCCTTGTCCTCCTCCTTGATCATATGATGAAAATAAGTCTTATTAAAAGTCATAATACAAGTTCAGTCTGGTCTTCACCTGTAATTAGTGGAAAATCACTTCAGATTATCCTGTGTCAACTATTATTTTTACAGCTCTCTTGTACAATCACATTACTCAGGCTATTCATGAAGGTTTGGATTTAGTGGCCCTGCCCTGCTTTAAATTTTCAGTTCTGACATTGCCTTGCTCCTTTTCTATCTCCTTGTGAACAGCCAAGTATGTACAAGTTCTTGCTGAGTAGGCTAGCATGGTACAAAGTATACACTTTGGAATTTATCAAGTCACAAATGTCAACATGACAAATACTCTACACCCCCATGGTGTGGGAAAGAAAGGTTCTTTGTGAGAAGAATGTGTTCTGTTTTACAATCTCTTTCTTGGAATGTCTTAGATACTCTGTAATTCAGAAATAACTGAGCAAGTCAAATACTTGGGGGTAACAGAAGATTACTAGAAAACTTGTGCTCTTGGAAGTAGTAGGGATAATTAACTTCAAAGGAATATAGAATGAGGTGCTGGCTCTGTTGTTCATGGATTAGGTAAGGTATAGGTGTGTCCTTAATGTTAACTGTGAGTGGAAGTGAAGCTCTCTCTTGAGCACAGGTGAAAAAGTAGATCAGAATTCTTTGTTATGGTTGCTTTTAGGTATCTTGCTGTTGTTGGACAGCTTGTAGAGTAGGTTTCCTGGTATTTCTTTAGGATAAGGAGCTCTCCATGGCCTTGTTGCAGAATACTGCAACATAGAGCAGCACGGGCCTGCCAGTCTGACCAACCTTGCTGCAGACAGACCACAGCATTTTCAAGGGCTAATCTTTCAACTTGTTCAGATGACAGCATTGATAATCAGGGGTTTGTAGGCCTCAGTCAACACTTGGTGTATTTGTATGGAGTATGTTTGTGTATTCATAACTTGATATAGGAATGTATGTTGGTGTTCTTGTAAACAAAACAGCTTCAGAAAAACCCAGGTTAGCCAGTTTTCCTAGTTGTTCTGAAAGATAACTGGATGAAAAAAAGGGAAAGAAATCCTGAATGAATGATGTGAAAATGATCCTGGGATTGTTTTGGATTTTGTGGTGGTGTTATTTGGGTGGAATACACCAGTAGGGAGGGAAGAACTGCCAGCAAAGCTAAACTGGACTAATACTCGTTGAGAAGGGTTGTTGTGAGGATGCAATGCAGAATGGAGTCCTTACACTGAGCTTTTTGTTAGGGCTTTTGGTATGAAACCTGTGCCTTATATTGTACTGAACCCTCTTGTACCAAGATTCTTATGACTAAAATCTTCCAGTGCAACAGTGGAGGTTCATTTAGTAATGAGGTTTGAAAGTAAAAAATCCACAGGAATCGGATAGTGATCTGCTTAAAAAATAAAGCACTTTATACTAACATATGATATGCAGTAAAGAGCACTTCATTAATATCTCTTAACCAGATGTTATACTTTATGGGGTAATTAGAATTCGGTGTTATCACTTGTGTTGTGGTGATGCCCACAAAGCAACAGTGGACCCTGTGCAGGCCCTTGTGTATGGAGAGACGCGGTGCCTGCCTTCAGGCATCTGCCCTGTAATTAGAAATGGTGCCCAGCCTGATGCACTGGAGGTGGGAGGGCTGAGATGCAAGATAAGGGTAATTGTTGGTGAGACCAGCTGGGCTGCCCTTGGTGCAGGGAGCACCAGGCTGTCATTACCGTCACAGCTGGCAAACATGGGCCCAGCAACATCTGCCCTACCAGCCGAGGAGCAGGGCCATGTGGCAGGTCTGCCAGCTGACCAGGGTAGGGTTCGTTGCTCTTCCAAGATTCCTGTTTCTTAAGCTGATGGCAGGGAAGGGATGCCATACCTTGACTCCTGGGTAGATATGTTGTACTGCTGAGCAGGAACTGATGGCTTGTCAGAACTGCCACTCCAAGGTCTGCAGTGGGACTCCTGCTGTGCAGCTATGAGGGAAGCAAGTCTGTCAGTGAGGAAGGCTGAGTACTTCAGAGATTAGGATTCCAGAGAATTACAGTGGAACAAGTTACTTTAAGTTACTACTGTATTTTGACAGTTCAGGACTGCCCATGCATGTTAAGCCTTGCTTTCTTACTTTGAGGTTTTTTTTATATCCCCATTTGTGACCTTTAAATCAGCAGATTTCAGTTAATGGAGCTGTCTTTCTAAATGTGTAGTTGCCATTATTTCTACTTAATTGGTGATGGTGAAGAGGTGAATGCCTACAGCAAACCCAAAGAAGTCAAACCAGCTGCTTACCAGGAGGGCTGCTGCAGTGTGCCCATGGGATTTTCCTGGGGATTGTGCCTCAGTGGAAAGTGTCCTACCCAAGGAGGTGGTTTGCTACCAGTTGCTGTTGTATCTGAGTTGGGGATGATGGAGACAGCAGAGATGCTCAGTGATCTAAGTTTTGGTCAGTACATCCCAAATATGCATGCGCGAGAAATGTTAAAGGAGAATTTTCTATGAAATACAGAAGGCAAAAAATGGCTTTGATTTGTTTGTCATCTGCTCACAACCAAATAACTCCAGTCTCTGTCTTGGAGGCATTTCCCATATCCTGCTTCACAGTCTATTGGGAGAACAAATTTCTGTACTGCGCACATTAGTCCTGTTTCTGCTCTGTGAGCTCCGGAGTACTCCAGCTGAAATTTAATTTGGAGAAACTTCACTCTAAAGTATTTTTCTCCCCCTCCAGAGATGTAGCATCACATCAGTCTGTGTTGACTGGTTCCCACAGGCACCTCTACTCTCAAATCAAGTCATACTTTCAGCCTGATACAAGCAGGGACTGCTTTGTGCTGTCAATGCCAAAAGTGAAGTTTCATGGCAGGACTGCAAAGCACCTTTCAGTGAAGCTCAGTGAACTCCTTTCTGTATTCATGATAACTGCTAGTCTGGGACACAGCTGTGATAGCCATAGCCGCCGTACTCTTACAACAGGGCACCAACGAAAGTGCAAATGTGAAGTAACTGGGTGAATAGAGAAGGTGTCTCACGTTTAGGAACGTAGAAGCTGCACGTGCCTGATGCTGCTGATCAGCATAAATCCCCGCAGAACCTTACCGTTAAAGCAACTACGACTCGTGGGGGACCTCTGGAGAGGAATAGCAGTACACTGTCGCTCCTCCGGAGAGGAAGTGAATCGGTTGTTTCTCCTGTGCGTGTACAGTACACCCAGCAGCGGGCCAGGATGCACAGGAGCATCAGAAGAAATCCTTAGATGGCAAAAGGTATTTGTACAGTAGTTTGGCCTCCTTGTTTAAACCTGAGTTTTACATTTGTGCCTTCATGCAGGTTTTTAATTTGGCTTTTAATTATTGGAGCGTCTGAGCACATAGATAACTTTTTTCCTTAACATTATATAGTGATTATCTAGGAGTTTGGAGGCTAGATGACCTGCATTGGTACTTGAAATCTATCTTCATATATGGCTGAAATTTACAATCCCATCAGGAACTGCCTGAGGATTTCAGTGAAGTTACAATTTACATTAACCATTATCATCTAAGTGCAGCTGTCATTTTATAAGCCATCAGTCTTTGTTGTTGCAGCCTTGGGGTTTAGGAAGGCTTCATCTTTGCACAATGCCCAGGAGTACGAGCTGCTGCATTGCATATGGACAAGGAATATTCATATTGAAGCTTCTTCTTGGTCTTTAATGTGACCATATTAAAAAAATGGGATTTCAGTAAGCATATGTTTATCCTCTTCATTTACATGTTCTTATGAAGATAAGACTGAACTCTACTGATTATAAGGGGAAGATCTGTAGGAATGAACTTTGCAAAGAGTCGGTTTACATACGACTTACCTAAACTTGCAAGTCCCAAGTAACACCAGTTATCTTGTAATCAGTTGTGTGAACCAGAACCATGGAGCTCTGAAACACTTGTCTGTCTACAACTAACTGCAAGAATGAGAGCATGGTGTGTTTTGCGTTGCCCCCCCACCCCCTTTACCTATTTAAAACTGAAGCTAAAACATTTGGGAAAAGGCAAGCTAGAATAAATGTGAGGGCACTGCTTATGCATGATTAAGATGTAGTTTACCTCACCAGAACACCCTCTGCTGGCAAGAGTCGATATTCTTTATTTTCTTGCTTTTCTGATGTTGGTTCTGTCCATTTTATTCTACTTAAATCGATTACAAGGAGTCAAAAATATACTTTCAATTGAACTGGTTCTAGATAAGATGTAACACCGTGTTTAACCAGGCAGCTGCAATATCTGTGTCCGTATGTTCCTTTATTTGATTTGGGGTAGTTTTATTCAGAGAGATGAGCACTCACTTGTTGGGGTTTAATAATAATTGTTTGTGCTAATATTTTGACATATGGATAGGCAGGTGAAATACTGAGATGGATAAAATCACAAGAACTCTTGTAAAAGGCTTTAACATTTTAAATTAATGTATTGAATTTCTCAAATAAGTGAACTTTTCATGAATTGCCTATTCCTGCATCATCCCAGAATCATCACTTCCTGTCCTATATAATTATGACCTTCAAATCCAGCATAAAATTCACCCAAAACTCTCATTAGAAAAGTCTGTTTTCCTTAGTAATACCTGCCTGAAATGTCATAAAAGCATGTGTGCTGAGAAGTATCAAAAGTATATTAACAGTTCCTTGGAGACGCTGCAGTCGTGAACAGAACCACAAAGCTGTATTTTAATTTGTCAAGAGCAAAAATTCCAAATTATTCTGCTTACTTGACTTCAGTCAAATTGATCCAAATTTTGAAACTGCACATAATAGAAAAAACTGCTAGGAACAAGTTGAGCAACTAAAGGAAAGCTGGGCTTTGTTCACTTAAACCAAGACTGTAAGTTGAGTAGAACAAATTGACTTTCTTGCTTTAATAAAGAGCTGTAAATTTTATTGACGCTCAGTAGGATATTTTGTGAAGAACCTTCATGTTCCTCATGTTATTTTATACCTATTTCAAACACTTTTCAAATCATGTACTGGAAGGACTGCAGGCATTTTGATATCTGTCATAATTTTGTAACTGTCTCTGCAGCTTTACACAACTCGCTCAGAGAGAAAAGAGCCAAATTAGAAAATATTCGAAGGAAAACTGTTTTGAGGGTTATTTCTAATTTGAATGTTTTTATATTCAGCCTATCCTGGTATGTACTTCAATAACTCTTCTACCTGAAGAGGTCAGTGTTCTACAGTTATTGAATCAAACTCCAGTGAAATCAATAATTAAAGCCTGAAAGTATTCTTGGCAAAATAAATACCTAATATTCCTGCAAGAGCATGTTAAAAGAAAGAAACAGACTACTGTTTAAATGATTCCTTTTTGATTGCACTTCTTATATGCTCTTTCTAATTTTATTTAATTTGCTGTAGAAGAGCATTTCTGTGTTCAGCTCTAGAAAACAGAAAGGAGGATATTTGCACTTGGTAAATATCTTCGATGATCTGAAGTTCTATAAAAGCTAAACAACCTAGAGGGGGAATAGCAAATCTTGGAAGGCTGCTATCACATAAGTGATGAAACCTCTTGGGTTTTAGCAGATAATCAGCTGCCAAGTAGCTTGTTCTTTGGCTAAGACGTCTTAGAGTGGAGCTCTTGTATTGATGGTAAGATGGGAGAGCAAAGACAAGCCATGTTGTCTTCACTTAATACTTATTTCAAAGGAAACTTACTGAAATCTAGTAATCTAAGTATTTTCATTTGCAGAGCAGGGCCCAAATAATGTAACTTCTACTTTTGAACAGTCAGTCTCTTAGCAGATGAAGAAATCTGTACAATTTGTGAATGTATTATTGACATGATGGCTATTTAGGTTTTCCGGGAAGGCAAAGATAGAATCATCCTGGGCAAGTCCTCAGTCGTGCTGAACTAAAGGAGAGGTTTAGTTTTTGGTTTGGTGTGCAGGCTCTCTGGTTTGCTGATGAGATTTAGTGAAGAGCTTGCGTAAATATGTGGAGCAGCTCATTCTTACCAGGTATATCACCTATTCCTCATGTCATAAGGAGATGAACAAGTGACCTGTTATCATTCTTATATCAGTGATGAGAACTGAAAAACAAAGCTGTATTTGCTGGTGAGTTCAGGTGAGAGCTCCCACCCTCCCCCTCAAAATTCAAGAGTGCTATTTTATTCTTGTGAAGATAAGAAATTAGCAGATCGGGGTTTTTTTTTCCCCTTCCTGTCACAGCTTTTCAGTGTAGGACATGTCTCTGATTCTCGTGCACCTGCGGGAAGTGTCCACAAGGCGGAACTCCAGCAACGTGAACAGAGGCAGAACGTAACTTGTCACTGTACGATAGGATTATGGTGACTTGTATTGGAAAATTATTCTTTTAATTGATAAAACGTAGATTTATATTTTAATTTTTCCCCAAACAGCAGTTTGTTCACGTAAATCTGGTTTTGGTTAAACCTATTGATTCTTGTCATGATAAACCATGTAAAAGCATTCTTATTGCTACTTGATCTAACTGGGGGTTTAAAGAAAAATTCCTAACTGTAGAAGACCCTCACCACTGTATTTTATTAGAAGATAATTAGATTTGTTTACCAAAATAACTGAGCAATTATTAGAATTGCAGAGGTTGATCAAATAGTTGAGTCAATCATGGAAAAATTCCTACATGAGAAATGTAGGATACAGAACCAGCAGAGACCTTTGAGTTGTGAAGATAATGCCATCTGACTGTGTGACAGAGCTACATGGTCCTGTCTGTGTTGTCCAGACCCATACCTAAACTGGCTTATTTGTCTCCCAAACCCCTATGAATCTTTGTGGGACCTTAATATGGAATTTCATGTCTTGAGCAACTTTGAATTTCCTGATTTCCAGCCTGAATGTACCAGTGATCATTTCATACTGTTTCTTCTTGTGTCCTCGTGGTTTTAAATACCCTGCATGTAGTGAATTGTTCACAGAAAGAGATCTTGTCTCTTCTCAGCTTCACTTTGGGAATCAAACCCAACTGTAGCCCTTTTAGAATTCCTTTTCTTTTAGCTTCCCACTACAGGAAAAAAGGCATGGCCGATTCCTGGTTTACTGCTGGAAGAGTCAATTCATCACTGATCCCGGAACAGACTTATCAGGTACAAGAAATGAATTAAGGGTTGCAGCTGAGAGAAAGTGAACACAATTTATCCTTGAAGTGAGGAAAACTGCGGAATGATGCTGATGAAGTCATGTAAAGCTCATGAGTTGGCTAAATGTTTTATTGCTTTATTCTCTTCTCTTTGATTCACATCCCTGATTACCCACTCTGCAGTGCTTTGTGTGTGTTATTTTTCCAGGCAATGGCTTGGGAGAAGAAAACGTGTTTAAGAAAGAGGGAAAAAAAAAAGGGACCTGGAAGCTGCTTCCTTGTTATAGAGAGTGGTTTTGATTGCTTTGCCTTTTCATGACAACTTGAGTCCATGTGAGGTTGTACCTGGTATTGAAATGGTACAGCTAGAAAGAGGGGAAAACATCCCAAATCAAGGTGAAAAGCCAAAAAGTATAAAATGTTTGTAGCGATTGAATCTCTCATGGTATTTTGTTTGACTTCATGAAATCCTTGGGATTCTCAGCAGGTTTTTCAGGGTGTATGGATTTGGCCCTGTAGGGCTGGATGGTGTTGTGATAGGCATTCTTTCTTAAAGCTGAGAAAGATAGTTCCCTTCTAAAGTCACATTGAGGAGGAATGTTCCATCTATTCCTAAAAGAAAGAGCCTTTATTGACTATCTCTGGCTTCTGAGCTTGAAAAACTGATGGATTTGAAGTCTAGGCAAAAATCAGGGGGACTTCCCACATAAATGTGCCTTTATCTCAGGTTTGGAAAGCTCAAAATGGTAGTCAGAGAAGACCATGGACATCACTTAAGGCTGCAATTTGTCTAGCACCCAAAAACATGTCAGGCCTTTCTCAGAGTAAGAAAGAGGTCCATGGCCATATAGACAAAACATGATTTTTTCATACAAGCGTGTCAGAATCATACATAAACATAATGGTATTTCTGAAGGGAAGTCATTAATATTTTTAGTTATTGGTATTCAGTGTTTGGGATGCAGAGAGATCTTCTGGCACGGAGAACTCGTTGCATTATGACACCTGTTATATTCTACTGCTGTAGAGTGGCCTTAATTTACCAGCCACTTTGATCTGAAAATCCTTCTTCCCAGAACATCCCCAGGCCCTAATGAGGGAAAGGTTCATTCTCAGACAAGTCAAGATGCTGTCAAGTACAAGACAAGTCAAATTCGTCTTGTGGTTTTGCTTCTCAGTTTCTACTTTCAGCTTCTGGATCACCACTGGCCATGAGTTCTATAATGGTGACATTTGACATTGTTACTTAAAACCTAGAAATGCTTCTTCTCCATAGGAATAAACCTGTGTAAAATATTGGCTTAATTATAGCCTGCGCTGGAAAAGACAAGTGGTTAATCTGGGAAGCTTTTTTTGTGCCAAGGTCCAGGACAGGAAACAGAGTTAGCCAAAATGAGTGGAGAAAAGAGATGATGACTTGTTCAAACAAAAACGCAACCAAATATCAACATGCTGTCCTGGGAACCTGGTTCTCTGGCTTTCTCAGCACTCAGTGTATAAAAAATAATTAAGAAAAGGCTCTTTTTTTATGGTAGATGTTGTTCAAAATTAGCCTGAAGGACTGTTTTTTAGCTTTTGGTGTTTGGAGTAACCCTCTTGGCAGAGCATTCCTCACGCAGCAGAGATCCATGTGGAGTAGGTCATCTGTAAAAGTAGATGTGGGCATGTTCGAGTCATCCCTGAGACATGCTTGGTTTATGAACAGCAGTAAATTGAAAACACTGATTGTAACATCTGGCTATAATGCTTTCAGATGACTCTTTGCAGGAAGGCACAAGCAGGAATTGTATATATTCTGTTTTCAGGCCTGTTGGTACACAGACAGGGCTCAGTTAGCCAAGAGCTGAAGCCTCATGAGCGTTCCTGTCACTGTTCTTAGTGCTGAGGTAAAAGAGCAGCAGGCAGCAGAGCTGGACACCTCACTGTCAGTCAGAGCTCAGTTCTAGTCACCAGGCTACTGAAATACTTCCTTCACACAGTTTGCTGGCAAACGTTTTTTTAAATAGAGATGTTCATCCTATCTATCAGAGCCACTTGAAATGGTTTCTGATGGTGGGTGTTACTGTGAGGTGTGACAGTGAGGAGGACTCTTCACGTACTCTGTGTGAGGACAGCTGGCACCATGGTCAGAGGCTTCAACACAAAGGACTGCTTGGACAAAGAGGGTGTGCAGGCAGGTCTAACACGTGGGGACTCTTCCGCCACTGCTGTGCAACTCACCGTGTGGAATTCCAACACTTGCTTGCCCAGCAGTGTGCTTTATCTGGCTGAGGTGGAAAACTCACTTGTGATTATGTCATTTCTTTAATTACAGAGGTAAGGTGACAATAGCATGAAGTGTGCACAGTATGAAATAATGGCTGAGGCAAAACTGATAGTTTTAAATACTTTGTAAATTTGGTGAAAGGACTATGGTCATTTTTAATGGTTTTGTTCTGTTTTGGCAAGGGCTTCAGACTCTTTGTGACGATGGCCATGTGCTGCTCTAACGTGAGCATGATCCAAATCACTTCATATACACTAAACCCATGAAGACATGCTATCTCGTGGTAATAAAAGATGATAAACTCTTGTATCTGCCTGCAAGATCTGTTCCAACAGACATGTAGTGAGCACTGAAAGATGGGATGGTGGAGAAAAGGGAGGTGAGATGAATTTTCATGGCTGCATTGGCAGCAGTTGGCACTTCCATTGGTGCAATGGTTTGTCCTCGTGCTTGGAATGGGAAAGACTCATGTTTACAACTCCATTGTAATTTGAGCATAGCAGAATTCTGTATTCAGGTATGATCAAAGTATTTTAAGAAGGTCTTATCAAGCAGTAACATTTTGTACAAGTAAGTAGTTTATTAGGGCAGGGAATAAAAGAAAAATGAAACTCTGCAGCCATATATGAAAGCATTTCAATTCTTCACTTAGTGTTTATTTTATTTAACATATGGCTTCATCAGACTTGTCCAGTGTGGTTTGTTTGCTTGAGGTCTGTGTGTGTGTGTATGTATATATATCGGTATGAACTCACCTTCCAAACAAGCAGATCATCTGGAAAATATTCTAAGTGATTTGAAGCAGAAGGGAGAGGTTTTAAGACTGTTGAAAAAGCAGTGACACTGAAGCATAATTTCATGGGAGACTTAAAGATTGCTTGATTGAACAACTTGGAAGGGTAGGACTTCACATCTTCTTGGCATTTCTTCTTCAGTCTGTTCTCAACTGACTGGCCTGTTCCAGACTCTCTGTGGATGCCAAAGGGAGTTGGACAGGGGACTAGAAAGAAGTATTGCAGAATTCACTCCTTATACTCTGAAGTTCGTGTGTGACTGGACTGAGCTGTCTTGAGTAGTTCATCAAGAGAGCAGTAAGGCTTGGAATACACTGTGAGTGTCAAGGTAACCAAATCCTACTGCCTTGAATTCTTCTATGTAGCCCTATTTTTAATTTGTACAAGTCGAACAGTGGTGAAAGAATAAGATGATAATATTGGCTTAGAGAGTGTTTTGTGGGTTTTTTTTTTAATTTTTCAGAAAATGCAGCATTTATATAAACAAGATGATGTTTTTCCCCTGTCACTTAAAAATGTGTTTGTCCACAAAAACTGTATTCGTGACTGAAATGGCAGTAACTTCCAGCCTTGGAAAGCTGAGCATTTCTGCATTTGTGCTTTCTCAGTGTACAGGGTCACCCTTATAATGCTGATGCCAGCACTTTTGGCATTTGTTCACTGGGTGTGTGTTGGGTCCTGAGGGATGGCTGAATTATACAAACCTTTGCTAATCTTTTAAGCAGTCTAGTGAAGCCAGTTAATAATTTTCTGAACAGAAAGCTAATCAGGGATTTCAAACTGCAGAGTTAACTGAAACAACTGAAAAATTAGGGTCTTGTAATTGCTGCTTGGAATACTGACCTTTTCTGGGTTTAGGTGGTGGGCTCTTTCCTCAGAGGCTTGTTACAAATTCCCTTTTCCACAACATCACATCCATGGTTATTTTGTTCACCCTGTTGAAACTGTACCCTTGACTCAGCTTTAAAAAAATTGCTGTTTCTGTACAAATTCCTCTGAAGGGGCTGGAGTTGCTCATGTTCTTTGTGTCACTGCCTATCAGATTCTTACTTTATCCTGGATGCTTATTGAGGACTGAGAGTTGCAAGTGATTTTGCAGATGGTAAGGAGGAACTGCTTGTTTCTCATGAGTCTGAGAAGAAAACAACTGCAACAACCCCGCTAATGATTAGCCTTCAATTTTTCCTTTTTCTTCCATCACATTTATTATCATATTTTGAGCTGTCAGTACTTAATCCTCATTTTCTGTTGCCAAGGGATTTTGATCTGAAATGGATCTGTAGAAAGACGGGTGAGTTTCCAATGAAATTGTTTTGAAAAAACACTGCAGGTTTAGTGTTGACAGACATAGATGCCTGGATTAAGAACACTTCTATGTCTGCCTTGACATCTTATGTTTAGCAAATCTATTTGCTCTAGTGTTCATAAGTGGGAGAAGATAGACCACAAACACGTCTTTGTCTTAAGGATGGAGGAAAAGGAGTGAGAAACCCTAGGAGAAAATACTTCAGAGTGAAATCATCTGGTAGGTAATTCTAGGTTGGGATATATAGGATTTGGGGGGATTCAAAAATGACCAATTACAAGTTTCAGAGGTTTTGCAGAACCACCAGTTGCAGGCAAGGGTTAACAACCAATAGAAGGGGTTAACAAAGCCAATGAGAAGACTTCGCGATATCTTCCCAGGATATTCCTGAATAGAGAAAACACTTATCCAGGGGTTTTGGGAAGGAGACGATGAGTTTGCCAAAAAACTATGAAAAGGCCGTCTTGAAGCATTTCACTTAAACAAACCTTAACACTTCTGTTTTTCTTATATACTGCAGATACACTACAACAGTGCACATTAGTTGTTCTTCTGTTTGCCAGCAGAGAAACAATTCCCTTTATGAACCTCTGACCTGGCAGCTACAGGAGAATTCATGGTCATCCTTTCAGTGACTGTTTCCCATTGCTTGCTGGTAGACTTTATGTTTCTATACCCAGTTCAAGGTGCTCAAAGTATCCCTGTCAGTCCAACCCACTGTACCAGTTAATAGAATATATGCAGGGTGGTAGTTCGGTGTGGTTTTGAAATAATTCATTAAGATTTTCATTTGTTATTATGCAAATGATAATTAATTTCAAGTTAGTACGTCAGAAAACTGAAATGTGTGGGGAGAGCTGGGTGGGTTGTTTCCATTTATTTCTGCTTCCACTGTATTGTCAGCATCACTCCACTTGAAAATGTATTTAGAGAGCAGATATAAATTGACAAATCTCTTATTTCAAGTTGAATTCCCATCTACAACAGCAGTGAATCAGCTTTGTTTTCCACTGTAATGGCTTCTGAGGGTTAGAGAAAAAACAACTTGAAAATCCCCACAACTGGAGGCTGTGAAGTAAAGCCCAGAGATGGTGATACGTGATCCAGAAGGGCCAGTACTGCCAGTACCCCTTGCCTAACTGTACATCCTCAGTGCTCTGCAGAGCAGATTTACCATATATGCCTGAATGTTATTTCCCAAGTTCTTGTTTGCCTTTGGAAAAATTTGCTTGTTTCTGTGTTCTTCAGCTGTTCCTCCGTGGGAGCACTGCAAGTCTTCCTTTTGCATTTCAGCACTGCAGAGAAAGGAGGGGGAGCAGGGTATATCTAACAAGAGGAAAAAAATTAAAAAGGAGTGAAGGATGCTTGCTGTCTTCTGAACCTTTTAAATATTAGGAGTCTGATTAGGGAAAACCCACTGAAGATGACAGGACCCATTCTGCTAATCTTACTGGGTTTTGAACTAGACTTCAATCTCTGCTCTTCCATTAACCAACATAAAAAAATGTGTACTGTTTTGCATGTGCTGCCAGCAGATGTCTCACACATTTCCTTACAGAAGCAGATTAATGATTTAGCTCACTTTGATCATGCAGCTCCTAGAAACTGAAAGTTCATGAAATATTTTGCATTATGTTAGGGACAAATCTTCAGTAGCTTCAGCATCAATTATTTTGAGACCTCTCCTGAGGCGGGTTTACACTGTAATCAAACCAGAACAAAATTTCAGGGGGTCTTTTGGTGTTTTCATGCTCAATAGGAAACTTAATGTACCTAAAAACATCTCACTCCTCACATTAAAATTAATCTATATTTCAGGCTTTCTCATTTTTTATTTATTCTTCTGCCCTTCCCATGCTCATGCAAAGGGACTCTAAAAGGGCCTGAAAACTACGATTTATCACAAATGTAAAGAGTTTGGCAAAGCACCGTCAATGCAAATGAGCTTGGCTGTGTTCTTCCCTAATAACTGCTCACATTAATTATTCCTTCTACTATCAAAGGAACAGTCTGAATTAAGCTGTATTTTATGCTGCTTGGCTTTAGACAGAGATTGCTCCTGAAAGCCTCAGAGAGCCTGTTCTGCTGTGCTGCATCAGCCATTTGCACACGCTGTGTGTGCCTGAGCTCTGGGCAGGCTGTGAGCTGTCGACTTTGTTTAGCCAAGGAGCCTGAGAAGGATTAATAAAAATATCTGTACTCCCTGACAAGTTCTTATCAGCCTGATTGGCCTGATCTCAGAGCAGGAAAGCAGAAGTGCTGTGTCTGTTCACTGGAGGTATGAGAGTGATTACACAGAATTGAGAGCTGCTTCTGTTTTTCTATAGAAACAAGAGAGATCTGTCTCCACGAAGAGAAAAGCTGATCAGGTGCTTTTGTGCTGTTGTAGTTGCAGGAGAGTGTTAGCTGTTATTGTGCATTCAGGCCCAATGAGCTCCTCTATACCTGGAGAAATGAGTGATGTAACATAACCCGCCTGTGTTTATTCATGGGAATGCTGCCACAGTAACAGTGATGGCTCTGAGTATATTCCATTGGCTTGACATTCTGTGTGAAAGGGGGAAGTGGATGGCAGGATCCATCCCTAGCAGTCTGAGGGGCACCTTTTTGTATAGGCAGAGACATACTCCTGAAGGCATTTCACAGCTGGCTAATGATTCTAGTAATTTTGTACATCCAAAATTGAGTGTTTCTGAAGAGGAAAAATCACAGGCCTGCATCAGGGGCAAAAATAAAACAGGTGAGAAGAAAGGAGGGGGGAAAGCACGTGTCACAAATACAAGAATGCAACTCCATTGTTTTGCTTGTATTTTCTGTTTATTTACACTGTGAATATGTATGGTGAACTCAATAAGTAATAGCAGTTTGATCTGAAGCATGGGTGTAGAAGGTGAATGGAGTTAAGGAATAACAATCCAAAAAGATGGCTAAAACCAAAAGGGAGAATGCTGAAAGTAGCCGTGATCCAGACAGTGGGTCCCATGTTCCTCAAGGGCAACAGAGGTCAGCATGAACTCAATATGTTCCACCTCCACCTCTCAGAGTACATCAGAAATTCTGGAGGCTTGTCTCATAAGGCTAACTTCACCTGTGCCACTGATGTCATAAACCGGATGGGGATCGAGTTTTTATTACCTGGGACTTTGACATTGAGCTTTAAAGTTTTAGTCTTTGGTAAATATTTGATTCTGGATGCAAGTGTGCTGAGCTACCTTAAAATGTGAACAGTCATGGGTGTAGCACCATGAACAGTTTGGAAACCAATTGTCCTTGGTTTTAAGAGGCAGCTGGATTGACAGTTTATAGGAGGACAGAGGAATCATTTGCAACTTAGAGCCTTTCCTTCATTTACAGCAATATTGCATACAAATGGGAACAGTAGCTTGGAAACTCATTCAAGTCTGTCTTCCAAATAGTGCAGAGGTCGTTTTCCCTACTGCTGTAATTTTCCGTGATGGTTTAATGAGTAGGTTATATAGAAGAGCAGCGTATTATACATCTCTTGTATAAATATGAGCAGTGCCTGACAGTCACTGTTTCCTTGTGACAGATGCTGTCATAGGCTGAGCTGTCAGCTAAACCACAGCAAAGGGAGTAGAGAGTGCGTAAGTGACCTAGTACAGCCCCTTGCATTTTATTCTGCCTTTATGGGACTTATGGACTCCCATTTTGGGTTGCCTTCTGAGCTGTTCCTAATGTGCTTCAAGAGCGTCTTTCCCCATCCCCACCTTGCCCTTCATTTGATGAGAACTGTGCCTGTGCAGCACACACAGAATGCCTTGTGTGGTGTGATTTCTAATCAATTCCCTCCAGGAGAAGTACTTTGTAATCAACTTAGCCTTAGGTTGACATGTGTTAAGTCAAATATTTGCCTCCTGTTTCTCCCCCTGCTTTGCCACTCTGTTTGCAGTTGCACGTTTTACTTGGGCTTCAGCAAGATCTAAACATTTGCTTTCAACTAACTTAAACTGCTGAAATTTGTTGGAATGCTTACTAACTCTGGAAAAAACGTGCTGAAATCTCCCGGTTTGAGAGAGATTATTGTGGCAACAAGCAGGATTTAGTGGCAGAACAACCCACAGGCGCAGATGTTTCAGTCATGTCTCCAGGACCTCCGTTTCCCTGAGGAAGTTTTTGACACTCCTTGGCTGGCTAGAATACTTTAGAAACAATCAGGAAGCTAGATTTATGGACATAGTGGGCCATGTCCATATGGGACACGTGAGTTATGACTCTGCATGAGTGTTGGGGTGTTCAGCCTGGAGAGAAGGCTCTGGGAAGACCCTGGAGCCCCTTTCAGTGCCTGAAGTGCCATCCTTGCTTGTCCAATGTCCCTGCCCAGGTGGCTCGGCCTGGCTTTGCTCAGTGCCACCGGCTCCTGCCTGGCTCTGGACGCAGGCAGACAAAGCCAGGCAGGCTCACAATAGATGGAGCAGACAGGCAGGCTGCATCATAAATCAACAGAAATTCAGCAGAAATGTCAGCCAGGATCCCACTCCTGCTAATGATCCTTCATTATGTTCTGGAGAAGAGATGGGGCTTGATAGGGTCTGATTAGGGGGAAAGGAAATGTCACTTCTTCATGTCTCCTTCACTGCAGTTCTGCACAGATGTTTTGTAGGGTGGTTTCCAGGTAACTACTGAAATCGTAATACAGTTTTTGGAGACTGATTATGTGTATTTGTTCATTGCCCATTGTTTATACTGCACTTGGGGCTTACATTATCCTATACTACACAAATGTAAGATACACAATGGGAAGAGATGAAGTCATATCCCTTAAAAACATAAACAGGCTTAAAATTTGTCCTTAAAATGAGTATAATCTTGTCTTTACCTTTCACATTGTTCCAGAGGCAGAACTTTGCTGTAAAAATGTAGTTCTTACTGAAATACGATGCACAGGGCCAAGTCAATAATGTAAACTTCCTCAGTATTACCAATTCTTGCACTTCCAACTCCAAATCAACATCCCCTATCTGCCTTTATACGAAAATCCGTAATAGAAATTATCTTACCAAGGGAAATCAAAAGGAACAGAACCTGAATAAAATAAGGTCCCTGATTAAAACTAAAGTTTTCTGACAAGATCTTAAAGGCACAAATACTGTTGTTGGCCAGGTTGGACAGGGCTTGGAGCAACCTGGTCCAGTGGAAGGTGTCCCTACCCATGGCAGGGGGTTGGAATTTTACCTCTATAATTGCATTTTCCTGTAGTCTGCAATGCCAATCTTAAATTCATGTTGAATATTAAGCAAAGAGTATATTTTTGGTTTGTTTTCATAAAGCAAATTATTTAAAGATGTAGCTCTTTCCTGTGTAATTATTAGTAGTTTTTTTAATATTTGAAGTGTTGGTGAATGGTTGCACTCATAAAATGGAGGTCTGAGAATTCTTTTTACTTTTAAATGGGCTAAGGCAATAAAAATATAAGCCTGCTTTTAAAACCACTTGGAAATGTTAGAGGCAACCAGATAATTCTAGGGACTAGTTGTTTTGCCTAAAATTAGGTCAAGTTATGACTGGTAAACTAAAAAAAACCCAAACAAACACCTAAAATGGGTAAAATTTTAAATATTACAAACCAAGCCTCACTTAGGGATAAAAGATTTATTTTTTTAGTAACTAAACTTAAGTTGTGCAGGACCACAGAAGCGCCCCTACCTTAACTAGAAGAAATTATTAGAACTCTATTCAATAAAACCCTGTTGTGAATATCTCTTTAGCAACTACAAATAGGTGTAGTTGGTTTATAGGATATTACAAGATTTCAAAGTTTTATGTCCAGATTAAGAAAGCTGAAGAAGGTGTTTCTGCTGCATATGATCAGAAGTAGCTCTTGCAAGTGTAACAGTTAAACAGAAATTACTTCAATGAGTCTTAGCAATAAATGCTCAAAGAAATGTGGGTTTATATTTCCAGGGGCTGTTAATTGGAGCCTGGAAAAAAAGGACTAAAAATGAATCTTCTGGAATTTTCAGAAGGAAAAGGAAGTTCTGCCTTCTGGAACACCCTAGTTCAGGTATGTGGACTGCATGGGATGGGACATGGCCCTGTCAAATGTCTTGCCAATAAACAGAATTAGCTTTTAGGAGGTATCTGCCACTTGTCACCCTTTAACACCAGGGTCAGCCTCTCTTTTTGTTTTTAATTAGTCTCACATTTCAAACTACAGTAAGTTTTAAAACCTGGAACAAATATATTCCAAGAATTTTGTGTAATAACTAACGTTCCCCTGAGTGGAATTAACATAGGGAGCATGGGCACTTCAGTGGAAAGAAGGGGAGGACAGCAAGGAAGAAAGAAACGAAATATGCCTGCTGGTCCCTGGGCATGTTCCCAGAAGAATCCATTATTTGAATTGATTTGCAGCATTTCCTAGAATCTTTCAAACTAAATTAATGTAAAATATTCTTCCTTTTAAAACTGATTTTAAAGTATTGACTAGTTCTTTGTCCTTGTTTTGGTGGCAGTATGCTGCCAGCACACTTGCTGTCTTCTTCCTAGAGAGTGATTTTACCAGTATATGACTTATTATACACTTTTTGGGCAAGTATGTTAGCTTTGCTCTTCAGCTCCTCAGGTTTGTGTTAGCCATGGGATGAAGTGGGACAAATTCAACTCCACTGGACAAAATAAGCAAATATTCAGCTTTCAATTAATTGTTGAATCTTCAGTTCTTTGGGTCAGCTCTATTGCCTAGTCTCTTTTTGAGGCTTTTATGCTGCCATTCCCTGGAGAATGACAGGAATTCATGAGGGATTTACTGGCATCAGCCAGCTGCTGCTGTCTGAGGCTAATGCTGGGATCTGTCAGGTACAACAATGTGATGAGTTGTCGTGCTTTGGGTGGGGTATCGAGGGGCTGCCCTTAAATGTAAAAATCAAATTTTAGGATTTCCTTATTCATTGATTATTGGACCTTTCAGTAAGACCTTGTGATGACTTTTTGAGAAGAGCAGAGCTCTCTCCGAAGTCCTGTTTTTATTTTCTTTGGCTAAGGAGGGAGGCATTAGTTCACCCTAAGTATAGCCAGATGTACCAGTCACTGCCAGGAGCGTGCTGACATTACATCCAAGACTTTGCACAAATATCTTGCTACAAATATAAGTTGTAATCTTGGATGTGGTTTTTTTTCCCCCATCAAACAATATAAAAACATCTGCGTGAGATAAATCCTCTGCTGTTCTTGACAGAGCTGTGTGAACTGAACATTCACACTTTAAAGTGGTTTCCGCTAAACTGTCAAGTGCTGCAGGACTTTCTGTGCTGAAGATACAATTTTCCACCCTTGAAAGTACAGTGTGTTTCAGCTAAAAGATAGACATGGTTACAAAAACTGTATGTATATACACCCACAGTGTTAATGGCTTTAATATGGATGGGATGAAGCAATAAATATAACCAAAGGGAGCCACAGAAACTAAACATGAATGTTGAGATGTCTGCTATGATTTGTAATTATGCCTTCTTGCAATCCTTTTGGCAAAAAAGGGATACTCTCTGTATTTTTTTCCAGGGCACAGTTTGCCCAGTGAATTAATTAGCTTCTGGTATGGATTCTATGGTGTGTGACATGGTACAGCTCTGGGGCATCAAAGGCTTTTGTTGTGTGCCATGGGCAGAGAGCTAGGAAGAGATCAAGAAAAACAAATGATGAAAGGGTGCATGCTCAGAGCTTGCCAAGGGAAAGAGAAATCTGATTTCTTTCTTCTTGTATTAAAGAAGATCCACTTATTAAAATGGTCCACTAGGAGCTCCTCAGCTTATTCCTCAGTAGAAACCTCACTAAGCCAAACAAATGGCTCTTAAAACCCCTTTGCATGGGATCAGATGTCCTCAAGGTGCAATTGCAACAGTTTAGATTTCTATTAAAGATTAAAAAATCTTTCATACTTTTAGTATGGTTTGTTGCAGTGTTTAAAAGCCATCAATTAAAAATAAATAATATTTAAAAGAAAAACGAATCAGGATCAAAGTGTTCCCTGCTGGATCATGCTTTTTTAATAGCATGGGTTAATACTGATTTCCTAAGTGTCACTAAGCAGAAGTTCCAAGTAAGTGCTGCTCTTATTACCCAAATTCAATGAGATGCAAATCTTTAAACTCTCTATTATACTGTTGATAAATAAGGTTGCATTAGGAACTACACCATGAGCTTGGGATCTGGGAGTCCCAGACCAGCTATTTGCTCTGACTTGCTGTAAACCTGAGCTATGTTTTTGTGGTGTTCTGCAGAGACCCAAGTTTACTCAGTTCATGGTTCCCCAAAAACCTGTAAGTAATTGTGTTAGCCTGGTGTTCTGCTCCTGGTGCTTACTGTGTGCTCCCCAGCAATGCCATTCTGGGCAACTGGGTAATTCCTGGCCTGGAAGCGGTTTGGAACTCAGGAACACTGAACTCAGATGCATCTGTAAGCCACTGCTTGGCTTCTCTGTGTGCCTGCTTCTCCATATATTACTGTTCAAGATAATTTCCCACTGCTGTGTTTTACAGATAAGCACATTAGTTGTGAGGTGCAGGGGAAAGGGAATCACAAACCTTCATTGATTAATTTGCTAAAACACATCTGAGGAGATTATGTAAAATACAGATGCATTTCTGAGAGCTTAGGGCTTTTCAATGAATTTATCTAATTTGTTAGCAAAATAGAACTTATTTATTATTTATTATTTTCGTGCAGCATCTGTTTAGTTATGTTAGAAGCGTAAAGGACACCAAATGCTTTGTGCATTTCAAGACACCAATTGAAAAGAGGTTTTTAAAGGCGTCTGCGTTCTTTAAAGCACAGCAGTATTTAAATTAAGAACCTACAAAGCACAGAAGAGCAGGGAGATTTTAAGTGCAGGCAAAGTAAGTTCTAGGCCTAATTTCACTGACATTAGTGGCAATATTGAGTTCAGTCAGCAGGTATTTGTTCTAGAAGTATCTATAACATGCCCACTTCATGTAAGTGAGGAATTCTGTTGTCCTTCAAACCAGTTTCATATTTAGCTATAAAAAAAGACTTGGGTTCTGACTACAGGGACTATGACTTTTGGGTGTTATCCAGCAGCAAGCACTCAGCTGAAGTTGGTCTCAAGTGGAAGCACTTAGAATGGATCCAGGATAGAAACAGCATTTGCATTTTCTGCTAAACTCTCCACTTCAGTCTTTCCTGTTGCTTGATTTGTGTTCTGAGACATTTCCCAATCCTGTTTTTCAAAGAAGAAAAGAAATACTCTAAAATAATATATTTTTTAGGCTATGCAGGGATTTCTCTTTGAAGGAAATGCCAGTTTTCTTGCTTTACTGTCAGTCACCCAGAATGTAGTAGCAGCTTTCAGTGTCAAAACTGAGAAATTTAATTGTTCTTTCTGTACAACTTTCTCCTAATCTGTCTCTTCCAGCAGGATGTCCCAACTCTGAACACAGAAAATGAAAGTATTTTCTGGAGGTCTTGCTTTCTATGTCCTGTAGACAAAATCTCATATAAATCTGTAGTTCTAGACAGGGAACAAAGCAATATGGAAGAAAATACTTCTGTCACCTTCTGGATCGCTGATCCATGTTTTGATCTGTTCCTCTTGACTCTCAGCTTTATCTTTGCTCTCACAAATGTCAGTTCCATTAATCTCTCCTCAACAAGCGCACTAGGAGAAGGCTTTTCCAGCATGCCTTGCCTATTTAAAGTAGCGTGATGAAGTTGGGAAGAACCCATCAGGTAGATAAGGCTTGCTTACCAATCCTTGAAAACCTTTTAAAGAGGCATCTTGACCTTTTATGGACAGGTACTTGTCCATTTCCTTGTGGATTCCTGTTTGTTTAGATGGATCCACGGTTATTTTTAAATGCATGTGTTAGGTTTCAAATGACATGAAATTTGTATGTGTAGGGCTGCTTTTTTAATTAAAAAAAGGAGGCAAGACCTGCAGTCCTCACTCAGCTGAGCACTCTCTTTAGCTGGTGCTTGTGTGTAGACATGGAAGCCCCAGAGGTTGGGAAGCAGAAAGGATGAAATCCAGGTTCAAAATTTTGCTGCCCAGACTGTTACACGTGAAAGCACAAACTTTCTTCCAAGTTAAATCAAGGTGAATAAAATCTGCCTTTGAAAGCATCGCCCTGGATAATTCTCCTGCTCAGATGTCTGTAGAGTAGTTGTCATTAAAAACATATTATTTATCAACTAGAGTACACAGCACTATTTGGGAACGGAACAGTTTTCCAGCCTGTTCTTTGGAAAGAGGAGCACAAGCAAAGCCTGTGGGTGAAAATACCTGCAAGCCTTAGCTTTAGCAAGCAACATGCACACAGTATCCCTTTTCTTTTTCACTGAAGCTGAATCATATATAATGGAGTGTTTGCAGTTGCACTGGTTTGTGTGTGCGTTGTAATGTACTTGGACTGAAGACGCTGTAAAACAGAACACAAAACTTGAGAAATAATCAGAGAAGAGAAAAGCAGAGCTGAGAAAAACACTTCTTAAGACGTGTAAAAAGTTTTTTATTGAAGGTTAATATCCCAAAAATGCTGTCAGTCTAAATCCAGAAGTGTTGCATTCCAGTCTGTGAGAAAGGGTAAGTGTGGTACTGGTGGAATGAATAATTTGCTGCCATGACCAGTATGAGCACTGGTTCGGTTTGGTTTGCTGTGCTGAAGGCAGGGCTTGGAGAAGTACTCTATTTTGGTTGTAATACTTATTTCTCAGCCAAGTCTGTCTTTAGCCTTGTTCATTCTCTGAAACTGCTGCTGCATGGCTTTGTATCCAAGAGACCAAGACACACTGCAAGGTTTCAAAATGGCAGAATAACTGAAGGGAATATTCCAACACTTTTAAATAGGAGCGGTTTTGAAACCTGTGAGGGCATCATGCCAATGGCATTAATCATTTGCTGATATAAATTGATAAAACTCCATTAAAACAGAATGATTCATGGACGCACCAAAAATAATTGGATCCCACATAAATTCCACTTGTGCTAAAAAAATCTGAATTTTGCCTTCCAAGTTATAATGGCCTTTGAGAGAATTACTTCCTGCTTATTCCCAGCTGGAGTTTATTGTATTTCTGATAAATTACTCTTCTCAAACATATACAAGTGTGGTGTGTTTTGCTTAAGCTTATATTTCAGCAGCTGTCGGAATGACCACAGACCCTGTAGGAAGCTTTAAATAAAAGTAAACCAAGCTGTTACCTCTGATATTGTCCCAAACTGTATTATACTTCATGGGGCTTAATTCCTGAACACTTGCCACTGGTTTTCAGATGGAAAATCATGACTTGGTCCTTAACCTAGTTGTTTGCATGTAGTTATTACATCCAAAAACCGCTGAAATAATGTGAAGAGTCTTAAATTGGCAGAGCAAGGAAATCTGTCTATATTGCATCAATTTAATTGCAGTAGGAGAACTGGTGTTGCAGAATCTCATAGTGACACAGGGGTATAACTGTTAGGATGTCACTGAAATCTGCTGAAACTGAACCCAAAGGAAAGGGAATAAAAAGAGATTAAACTGTTTGCAACCAGAAGACTTTGTATTAGTGAGAACAAAGTATTTGGGGTCTTCGTTATGAAAGACCATGTGGGGTATTTATTTTTTTAATTTAAGTTTTAGTTTTGAAGTGTTAGACAGTTTTAACTAAAACAGGAGTATGTGCACAATGGTTGAATTCAAACTGAAAGTTTTCAAATTACTCAAGAAGTGCATGAGAGTTTGGCTTGCAACAATTCCTGAGATTTTCAACTTTTTGTACGTACTAGAAGTGGAAAAAACATAATATCTCTGAACTGTTCAGAGACAATAAAATAATTTTTTATCCTCTTCCAATACAGTATCTAAAAGCCAGGAATCATCTGTGTGTGGAGCCTGATCTCTCCATCAGCTCTTGTTTGTTACAATATGAGAGGCAATGCAGTTAAACTCTCTGACCCTTCCCAAAATGAAACAAAATGCGTTTTGGAATCAGTTGTGGTGGAACCCATCACCACAGGATAGAATCAAATACGAGTGTATATTGGAAATAAGAGGAGCCAAACAGGGGTGTAAGACATGGAAGTATTGGATATTCTGCCAACAAAAGGTGTAACGTATTAGAAGTCACTGAGAGATGGCTGCACAAACAACTAGCAAGTGAGAAATAGCATTAAGTTGATTTAGAATATAAGAAAATGAGGCTGGAGGCTCAAATCTTATTTGTGGCTGAACTGTTGAATTATATGGAGGTGGATGATTTATTGGGATTTCAGTTCCTCCTCTCACCATTAGTTGTGTATATTTAGATTGTCACTGAGGAAGAATTATTTCTTAATGCATGTTTTCCTGCAGAGTGACTGGTGACAAGCTCAGTGTAGGATTTCTGGGGACCCTGGAGGTCTATGAGCAGCAAGACAAACAACTATAAGATTTCTATTTCTGCCTCTTGAGTCAATTTCTTTCTGCTGTTTCACCTTTGATTTTTGAAATACTTCAGCCTGTCCCTTCCTGAAACCCATGGTAATTTTGGTTTGCCTGGAAAGTCCTGAGTGAAGGCCATTCAGCTGGTCCTGGCCCTGATGAAACTGAGAGGTTTAAAAATGTCTATACCAAAGCAAAACACATGTGTGTGATATTTATATGCATTTATGTTTATAGATACAGTGGCTCTTTTTAAACACTTTTATAGCCAAAACTGATGGGAGCTGAAACTTGAAATATAGCCTGGAAATTGCTCTCACCAAGAAGAAAGGCTTGTGAGTTCTCTGGAGAAAATTGGTTTTCATTGGGCTGAATTATGAGCATTTCAAATTGAATATTGAGAATGCACTGGGCTTTGCAGGAGCTTTTTAAATGGGCTCATAAATTGAACAGATAAAGATGGCTTGTGCTGAGGATGGTGCAAAGAGCTCCTCAAAGGACTCTTGGCTCAGGGAAAGCTTGACTGCTCCAACAGGTCTGGCACTGAGGGAAATGTGGGTGAATGGAGAGCATTTAATTGAGTCATAGTCAAGCTTTAAGTTGACAGCAACCGGCCAACTCATTCTTAAACATGACTTTTACCCTCTGATGGAGTTAGTTGATATTTTCTACTAAATATATTTTAACTAATGGGTTTTTCAGCTCAATTTTCTGCTTTAATCCATCCTAATCCAGTTTAATCCTTTAAAACAATGATGAGATATTGTAGGTACGTCAGCACTGCCCTTAGTGTCTCTGGTTCCCACTTCTGTAGGAGCATTTTAGGTTTTAAAGTATCTGGTCTTCTTTGCTGAAGGTCAGAAGTCTGTTGTAGGAGCTAAAAGGCAAGTTTTCCCCTGTTGTGTAGTAAACTGCCTTCTGACTGCGCAGCCATCCCTGGAGAACAGGCCAGAAACTCTTCTCTCTGCTCTGGTACAGACCTGAGGACTCCTTTCCAGTGCCCTGTGCCTAAAAGCTTTCCTTCACAAGCACAGGGCTTGTCTTTCACAGGGAAAACATCCAACTCTTCAGAATTTGAATGAGACATTTGAAGTTAAGTACACACAAGGACAGACCAGAAACTGCTAATCCCGAGGGTGTGGGGGAACAAAAACAACCTTCTTCTTTGCTTCCTCTCCCCAGATAAATACCAATCAGAGCTTTTCCTAGACTGAAACCTTTTGATTTTGCTTCCTGCCACAGAAACCAGTCTTTAATTATTTTATAAATGACAAGAAAAAGTCATACTGACAGCTGTCAGTTCTTTCATGAACTGCAGACATCACAAGTTTATTTTTCCTCAACATCAGCTGTTTTGTCAATGCTTCAGCTTTAAATCTGGTATAAACACACCCCAGGATACAGTGGGTACAGCCCTGCTAGAATCAATTTTGCTCTGCACATATTTCTTCTGCTTCTTCAAACTTGGATGTATAAACATCTTAATACAGTCACAGGTAAAATTCTCTAACGATATTCAAAGGAATTAGTTGTTATCTACCATATTAGCTATGTAAATCAGGATTATTCAGGAGCCAGCAGTGAAGCAATATAAATTATACTTTCATGAAATCATAGTAATAAGTTAATATTTGATGTAAATAATTGAGCAGTGTTGATTATTCCCCACTATGGTTTCTTGTCCTAAAAAGAAAAAGCAATTTTGTGTCAGAAGTAGAAAAGGAAAAAATTCTAACCACTGGAGTGATGTTTTGATTCCTGTTTTCCCTAAAATCAAGGGATGCAAATGGATGGAAAGAAGGGGTGTTTGGAGTTTTGTTTTTTGGTTTTTGTTTTGTTTTGGGTTTTTTCCCACAATTAGGTGTTCTGTTATTCTTGAGGGTTCACAGGAACAACAAACTTTAACAAGTACCACCTTGACTTTGACAAATCTTTCGTGACAGTCATCATTATCTGACTATTTCTCTGGTAGTCAAATACACCCACCTTCATCACCTTCTGTTCTACAGAAACTTATTCTGTCTGAAAGAAGAACGCCTTCAATCAAAGGAGATCTTCAAATAATTTTCAAAAGCAGAAATGCAACTCAAAAGAGGAACTAATATATTCTGATTTTTAACTCCTAAATAGCTTTCTGCTCAAATTAATAAGTACCAGATAAATCGTTCCGTACTATTGTCTCTGGAGTGCTTTGACTTCTACAGCAACAGAGCCTCTAAATGCTGCAGCAGTATGGAATCTTGTTAATTTGATTTCATCCTTGCTGCTATTCAAAAGATTGCTGTGAGGAGAACCAGAAATCAGGGAATTCTATTTGGGTACCGTGTCTTTCTTCAGGTTCCCTCATTTATACCTTCCATTCCTCACTTCCTCATGAATCAGCTTTATTGGAGTGTTGAGCTGTTTTCTTTCTCTTTGCCTTTCTCCAGCCTCATAGATATTCTTGCTCTGTAAAATCACAGAATATTCTTTACTACATCACGTTTATCACAAATATGAAGTTGCTGCCTTCATATTGGAAACGTTTGAGTAAAGAGCAAACAGAAAAATAGGGACCATTAGGGAAAAAATGGGTTTGAAAATTACCAGGGAAGTGTCATGTTTTGCCTGCTGGGTTCTCTTTGGGGTAAACAGCAGTAAAACCACAGACCCAAAATCAGGATTACATCTTCCACAGGTACCAGCTTAACAAAAAGATGCTGATGCTGCTATAAACAACCCAGAGTGCAGGGGGGGAATTGTGGAGGCATTGCAACATCTCCTTTTCAATAAGTATGAGTTCGTGGCCAGTCATAGGCCCTGACAAAGCAGTTTTATGGTTGTTGCTTAAATAGAACTTGGGGAACTGTAGGATTCCCAGTCCACCTTGTTATCCTGTAGCTTTTTCTCTGGTCTTCAGCAAATTGCTGAGACTGGTTCATTTCCCCCACCAGTTCCTAACTCTGTGCCAGAGGATCTGCAGGTGGACAAATGAACTTTCTGATAAGGCTGCCTTATAAGGAGTTTCCTGGTTGCCCACTTTATCAACTGAAGAGTCTGTCATTATTATTTTACTTGCTTAGGAACATTTTAGCAGCAAAATGCTTGTAACAATGATGTTTTCTGTGCTTCCTTTTGCCCCAGCATAGCCAAAAACTTCACCTGGAAAAAAGATGAATTATGTTTTTTAAAAATCACAGAGAGGGACGATTTTGATGGTGGACCAAAACCTACACCCAAGCCTTTTTGCTGTTGTATTCCCTCAGAACTCCCCTGCCCATGTATATGGGCAAAAGATGGGGTTGTCTTTGGCAAATTGTGTTCCTCTTGCCTATTCCTTCATGTTATGAGAACAAGGATAATGAAGCAGAAGCTGGCATGCTGAGGCTATAAAACTCAAGTGGAAAATGGTTCTGAACAGCCTCATGTTGCTGGAATACCAGGTGTGCTCTGCAAATGCTTTTAAGCTTGAGAGCTTCTGTAAAAGGGCTGAATCGTGAGCAGGGAGAAGCACTGACCTCTGTTGTGTAACATTTTGGGTGCTGTGTCCAGCCGGTGTGTGGGAATTAGCAGACACTTGCAACTGTGTTTATCAGGAACTGCAGAGCAAACAAATTAGGTTGGGCTGTCATCTTCCTTCTATCATCTAATAACAGATCTGTGGGTAGTTTTTGCTTCTTTTCCCCCTAAAACAAGTTTATGTTCTGTTTGCTTCCTGATTTTGGTTATTGCTATGTCAGGCTATTTATTCTGGCTTTATCAAAGAAAAGAAAAGAATCCTATTTTTTTATACTACTGTGGTTGTTTATTTGGCCTCCTGTAAGTTCAAAATTTGTGTATTCTGTGCTGCTTAAACCAGAATCGTGTAGGATGCTGGCTATAAAATCTACTTATATATGACCTCAAGAACTATCTTCTCTCAGCTGCTCCTTCTTGATGTGTGAGACACTGAAGATATTCTTCCCTAGGTTTCTGTCCTCGTGATAAAACAGAGCTCGTCATTGAGGGTCAGTTTGTCTTTGCATATTTTATAACCATGTCTACGCCTCTCAAGTAAAAAAACTCCCTCCCTTCCCCACCTTTTTCAGGCTTGAAATGATTCTTGATTCAGACAGCTCTGCTCATCAAACCACATTTTTGGTTTGTACGCAGTGTTCTGGGTGAGCAGAAAGAGGGAGGTTGGCTGGTAGGATTATTTCCATCTTAATAATTCTTTTAATCATGGTTGTTCTTTTATCTTTGTTCTGTTACAGTCTAGACCGGCTGTCACACATCTCAGTGAAAATAATCCCTTCTAAAGTACAGCAACAAACTTCACAAATTGTCTTGGAGAGGAGTCCTCTGCACATTTCTGGGATCTGCAAATGCTTTTATAAGTAACATAAAAGACTTGTCCTGCTGTATTTTCTTTAATTTTTGTATCCTTTGGGCACCTGCCCAGCATTTCAGGGCATACCTTAAAATAAAAAAACAAAAATGCATAAGATTATCCCACAACATGTTTGGCTCATGGCACAGAAAAAACCAAACATCAGCCTTCAGTGTTCTTTACCTGCTGCTGGTATTGACATGAAAGTAGGAAAGGATGGTTGACAGGGTTTTGGGGATCACTTTGTGACCTGTCATGTTATACTGTTCGTTCAGGAAGACCTTCTGGATTAACCATCTAATCATATCATGATGATGGAAAAATTCTCCTCTCCTGGTTAGGGATATTCCACCTGCATTGAATGATCACAGAAATCAACTTGCATAATATCTATTATTCTCATTAACTTCAGAAACTATTACTTCTTCATCTGGGTTTAATTAATATTTCTGTCTTGCCACTTGTCTATAAATCCTTTACCCTCAGAACATCAGTGTTCCCCAGCAAACCCCACAGCCATCCTACAAGCAGTCCAGGCCCGATAGTGATGTCTCAAATAGCATCATTAATATTTCTTGGTTGTATTTACACTCCTGAGAAAATGCTACTCTGTATATGAGGAAACATCAAAACTATGTTTCACTCTTCCTTCTTTTAACCACTGTGTCTTGCCTGGTATGCTACCTTAGCCTAATTATTAAAAATGTGGGTGTGAGCAGAAAATGGAAGGTTTAGACAGAGATTTTAAGGGCGGGAGAGATGACTTAGAGCTTCTGAACTGATCTTCCTGAACTCAACAGATTCTTGCCCAGTGATTCCTGCCCTAAGAACCACTTCCTACCGGGTGAGGAAGCCAGCAGTAGGTGCACAGCTGCATTTTAAATGCTTACAGTATCACTTTATATCTAGTTACTTCCATTTTCTCTTGTTTCTGTCTCTTCTCTATGTCAGAGAAAGAAGTGTGTCCCATCAGGTGCAGGTAAATGCAGGAAGCAGATGTTCTAAAAGTAGAAAAACATTAGATGTGGCTTTGTGTATTTAGCACCAATTGCACCCCAGCAGGGAGTTCTCCTGCAGGGTGAGAGAGATCTGTGCAAACCAAGGATGCTCCACAGAAAAACAATGGGAATATTTGCCTCCATGAAGGAAAGCAAATCAAGCTTTAGTTTGTCTTGCAAGGTGGTGGTTCACTGGTTAATTAATGGTTTTGTTGCCTGGCAGGGTAAAATGAATTATGATAAAGAAATCATAAAGGTTCTATCCAGGGCCTTCTATATTAGTATTAATAGAATGAGCTAAATTCAGGAAGAACTTCTGAATTTGGAGTAAACTTTCTCATGCCTATATCTAAATGACTGGACTGACCTCTAGATAGGGATGTATGTGTGGCTACCTCCCAGCTTGGACTATTTCCCAGTGTCCTTCCCACAGAACATGATATACTGTATAAATAACACCTGTATTGGTATCCTCAGATCGACGTGCCATCCCTCTGCGTGCACAGTGCTTTCAGTTCTGTTGAGGTTTTTGGTGGTAAAACTAATCTACACTTCCTTGCAGCAAATATGCAAAACAGGACTTTGAAATGTAGATACTTAGGAACAGTTTAGTTAGGTAAAAATTGCTCGTGGGAGCAATTGAGTGGGTTGGAAAACTTATCTATTAACGGTAAAAAAAAATTGGAAGGAACAAAAAAATTAGAACTCCCATGGCTCTTTTTTTTTAACTGTGACAAATCTAATAATTGCTCCAGCAAAGTGCTGGCTTGAATTTGCCTACAAATGAGCAGGAATAATTCTATATGAACGTTCCACTGGCAGTGTAGGCACACAGTTTAAAGTATGTTGCACAACGTGAATTAATTCACCCAGAGTGGTTCCTGGCGTGTGACCGTTCCTGAGCAGTGTCACTGCAGGTGGTGCAGGACATCAAGGGACTCGTTCCCAGGTGTGGGGCTGCTGAAGCAAAGTGTTCAGAAGGCCTGATCTGACAGATGAAGGGGGAAGCTGAAATGAAGGAGGAGCTTTCCATGTGAATTATGTCAAATCCCCCCTGACCTACACTAAATGCTTTCTAATTTCACCAGAAACCCCTTTCTGGACAGTGACAAGGCAGGAAGGCGGGTTCTGTAGGACACTGATTGAAGGTGAAGGTATCACACACAGGCTCCACGTCAGGCAAATGCATTCAGGCAGCACTGTGAATAAATCAGTGTGGTGAGCAAAGGGGAAAGGAAAATTTCACGTGCAGAGCCCCTGTATCAGCTGCTAGACATCCAAAATCTCACACTAACTCTTGCTCCATGGTTAGGGCAAAGTCATTTTGAGGTTTAATATACCATTACTGCTAATGTGAGACATTAAAACGTATGTGTAGTGCAGTGGAGTCACAGACTGTGCTGCTTGTGTGAGCACCCTCAGTATATAAAACTAGCTGAGGGATTGGACTGGTATTGAATTCTGTCACATAGTAGCGAAGTTATTGGAAATGAAAGCCATTGTATGCTGCAAGACTCGGCCAAGGAATAATGTGTGAGGCTTTCTTACAGCCTGTCTTGTTTCTGTTCCATTATAGTTGCAGGGCATAGACTGTAAAACGCTTAAGGAACTGGCAACCTAAATTTTGGAGCTGTGCAAAACCAGAGGGGCTTTCAGTGGAAGTTTGAGAAATTTTGAAGTCTGGTTACACCAAAGAGTGGAACAAAATGTTAGTGTTTCAGATCTCCTCATGAAGAAATATTGCTGGTGTTTTTAAAATTGTTTTGACTTTACAGTGACGTGGCTTTTAATTTTTTTCTGCTTTCTTCTGAAACAAAAGATAAAATCCATGTGTCTTCATGGTTTTGACTTTAATAGATTTGTGTATTCTGATAAAACATGCTTCCAGTGCTGTTTTTCCAGCAAGCTGCATGAATTGAACTCTCCTTTTCAGATGGTTTAACCCCACCCAATGAGGTTATGTATAGCTAAACATGAATGAGCTCCTATATATCACAACATTTTCCTATTGTAGACTTAGGGTCCAGGTTTTCCATGAGGAGGTCCTAGTCGGTTTTCCCTGGATATCCTTGGATTGCTGGGTTTTCCACAGAGAGGTCAAACCCTCATCTCCATGGGGAGCTGGGTCATCCCTCAGTGCATACGACCAAAGAGCCATGAAAAGACTGCAGTGGTCTTGGACCACATGCATAGAAGTATGACATCTGTGTCTGCGTTCCCTTATGGAATTCCAGTTCTGGCCAGTCTTGGTGTGAATTCCAGCCCAAGGCACCTAGAAGCAGAGGGGATGATTTGGCTCTCAGCCCTTCCTCAATCCTTGCACAGAGCAATGTGTATCTTTGGCTCTCATCTCTGTTCCCCTTGGACCAGGCACGGGCCAGCTGGAAGCACAAGGAGAAACTATAATAGAGCTCAACCAGCAGGATTTCATGTTGTTATTAAACAGCTGTCCAAATATCATGTCAGAGTTACTTAGAAGAATTCTTTCTCTCAGGTTATAATGAAGATTTCTCAAGCAGGATCATAATCCAACATCTTTAAGACCAGATTTATTTTGAAATATTTCTCTGTCCTCAAGAAGGATTTGCATGGCAGTAAATGGGAAGTGAATTCGGACCTTTGCGTGGCATGTGATGCTCCACTTGGTAAATATTGGCACAAAAGTTCCAAGTCCAGTAAAAACAATACTTTATATCCCTGTAAGATGCTAATTGTCCTTTAAAAGGATTTTTTCCCCTCATTTTTAGAGAACTTCTTCCTGAAATATTTGTGTAATTCCAGTTTTGTATTGGTGTGTTATAAAAGAAAAAAGCTTATGACTTTGCATTTGATCCAATTATTGATTAAAAATCCCTTATCTTCCATCCCTCTTGGAAGACACAAAACCCCAATAGGTCAGACTCCAGTCACAACTTCTGTTCGTGAAGCGTAATGTGTACATTACCTTTTAAGATTCTTTCTAAGAAATGCTCAGGAAAAATAGGGAGTTAAGCTAAAAATAGAGGAGAAAATAAAATTCATACCAGGACAGATATATATTTATATATGGATATATATGAGCATCAGAGATGGTGTTCTTTTCTCAACATGCTCTATATTGCCAGACAGGTTTCACTTCAGTGGCTGCTTGGAAAGCAAACGAATAAATACCCTCCATTAAGAATGGGTAGGCTGGCACAAATATTTAGTGTTGTGACACGTGGGAGCCACTAAAATTGGCTGCACAGCTTGAGGAAAGTAGACTTCTAGAGCAAAATCATTTTAAACTTGAAGTGTAACGTGTATTTTTAGCAGGCAGAGAAGCACTTTGTGCAAGGTCTGCTCTTCCCCACTTTGCTGCTCTATGTGTGGTTTTGTGGAGCTGTTATACTTTAGTGTTTGCCAGGAGTAGAAACATTAGCTAGAGACTCTGCTAATATAAATAATTGAGTTCTATGAACTGCTGCTTTTTACACCCACAGGGAATCTGGTCCATTTTTTTTAAGATACATATGGGCATATTAAAGTGACTAATCTTTAAAAAATGCTTTCTACAAGCATTGCCCACCCTTCCACTGCTCGGCTGCACATTTGCACTTCTAAGCCTTGTTTTCAGTTTATTTTGAAATAATAAATAAACTGAATGTGCAAATCCTGTCTTATTCCAGCTGCAAAGATCTTGCTTATTCCTTCCCTCTTTCTGAGCCATGCTTTAATTGTTGAGGTTTTTTCGGTAATTCATATCCTTTTTGCTCTCCAGTTCCCAGCTGCAAATTCCCAACATCGTATTCAGCGTTTTCACCATATGTTTAAAATAAAAAGCTGTCCTTTCCCACCCCTTTGGAGAAGAGATCACTCCAACTCAGCCAATGAGACTGTGGGGAAGGACTTGCTAAATCTCGACAGGCACAGAGGGGGAAAAGGCAGCATTCACAAAGATCCTCCTGTTTCTTCTATCCAGCAGAGCTTCCTCCTTGCAGCTGAGCATGGTAGGAAGTTATTCCCACAGGGCTGTGCTTTCAACAGAGTCAAAATTTACATGCTGCCAGCCCTTTTCCTTCCCACATGTGCACACAGAAAGGAGATTATTTTATCTCCTGAATCTTGCAATATAGACATTAGCAACTTGTCTGAACAAGTACAAAGAGGACATTTCTTGGCATGCAGTGCTTTTCCGTGTTAAAGAAGTGAAAAATCACTGCATTTTCTTACAACTTCTTTTTCCCTCTCAGCATATGGACACTACTCAGAGAACTAGAACCAAAAATCCCATTTCTGAGGTACTGAGAAACCCCAGGGATGCCTGATGTCACTGGGAGATGTGGTTAAATGAATACTCCCATATTTAGGACGGCTAAACTGCTGGCTCTGTTCCCACCCTCATGTATCAGGGCTCCATCAGCTCTATTTTTTACTCTGGAGAGCCATCAGGTAGAAGGAATTCAGGAGTCATGGATGACAGCAGCCCCAGGCAGCCAAACCTTTCTCTTGCAGAATGGTCCAGCCTTGTCCGGGATGGTCAGCCGGACCACAACCTATCCATGGGCCGTGGAACTTCAGCAGCCCCTTTGGTTTACTTGCTGCTATTCCTAGGAATTTAGGTTATCCAGTCAGATCAATGCCTTGCGGGAAATTCTTCCCTTAGCAGGAAAGCCCCACACTGTCCACTGGCACATGCAGCAAACCAGTGATGTTCCTCAGAGGGCTGGTTTTATTTTCCATGCCCAAATCACAAGATCTTTTCGGCCCCCAAGCATCTCAGCAAACACCTCAGACTTTGATGCACTGTGTGCCTTGATGCTTTTGCAGCCCTTGATTAGGTGAAATAAATGCCATCATTTATCTTTAAGAAATACATCCCACTTTTCTTTTAGAAGGTCTGCTGTTTACTGACAAGGTCCAAATGTAGCAGCTCTGGACCTGAATCAGAGATTCAGGCCCTGCTGAATTGCTGTTGAGGACCACCTGTCCTGACATTCCTTGGACTCTTGGCAAACTTTGTCCCTTTCCAAACTGCACCTGGGGAGGTGGAAAAGAATTTGTGTCAATGCCTGAATCCATAACTCTGAAGCAGAACCAACTCTTGCTCAGAGTTACAGACTAGTGACACTCATCATGAACTGCTGTCATGGCTGTGATCCACAGAGGTGCTGCATTTAAAATGGGATTGTTGGGAAAGGGCCACACATCTTCGCAGCTCAATTCCCGTTGTTGGGTGACAGCTGGACTCTTTGTCAACCTCCCCATCACATTTTTGTTCCTCATCTACAGGCTGGGAAGAGCAGAGGTCAGCTGAGACTCTGGACAGGCTTTTAGAAGTATGGCTGTTTCAGACACACTTGGGGCAATACTGCGAGTGACTCACTGGCAGTGTCTGTGCAAGGCATATTTTCAAGAGCTTGTCAAAGGTATCTAGAGGGGGGAACAAGCTTTGCTTGCAGCTATAAAGAAATAATGGACTTATCAGCAGGGCACCAGTATATTTACTTCGTAGCAAGCAATCTCTGGCAAAAGCTAATCTTCACATGCTGTAAAGTAGGAAAGAGCTATAGCTTATTTATAACACACTCATGTTCTTCTGCAGAGCTAAAAGATATATTATTGAAATAGAAAGTCCTTGGGTTTGTGAAATGAGGGCTTAAAAATCATTTCAGTGATTAAGAATGCTTAA
Source organism: Pseudotriccus pelzelni (assembly GCA_035584735.1). Lineage (NCBI taxonomy): Eukaryota > Metazoa > Chordata > Aves > Passeriformes > Tyrannidae > Pseudotriccus > Pseudotriccus pelzelni. Next base: position 2,522,303 of record JAWMRA010000130.1, on the reverse strand, counting down.
GCCAGTCCTAGAGGAGGGACAATTCATCCAAGTCTTTGTGCTTATGTGTCATTTGGACCAAAAGTAACTAATTAATCTCTCATAAAATAGTAACTAACAAGAAAAATATGGCAGATATAGATTGTTGTGAGCAAAAAATACATGTTATACCTCTAGCCTCCCTGCAGTCTCAAATTATGAAAGAGCAAATTCAGCCTTGGTGTAAAAACAATGATTTTTGTGAGGTTGAATTAGGATTTGAAGAGAGGAGAGTGGAAGTGATCCAGTAGTCTTTCTCAGCTAAAAGGAACTGGTAAGTGATGTTTGTATCAAAAATGCAGCAGTATTTTCCTGGGTTTAAAACATATTTACTTAGCAATTGTAATTCCTAAACCCCTTCTTCCAAAATACTGGAATCCTTTTGGGTGACTCTGTAGGTGAAAGGAAGTCTGTCATTTGAGTGGTTTAGTTTGAGCCTCTCAGGACAATATTGGGCTAGTTGGGTAAGAAAAAACAGACTGTCCAACAGGGCTCACACAAATGTTACAGGTTTTGAATTCCAAGTTGGATTGTTGGGTGACTCTTGGCCGTGGGTGGATTTGATGCCGAGTGTAGGTGGTGAAGCCCCATAAACCCCATCAGTGGAGTCAGAGCCGCAGAACTGCATCCAGTCAGATATTTATCTAGGGAGCAGTATGTCATTCTTATCTCCTGTTAAACAGGAGACATCAGTTTAGGTCTGTAGCTTTGTAAAGCAGTGAAAAATCAGTATGAGCAGAGAATCTAGCCCTGAGTCTGCTGAAAAGAACTCAGGGTATCCCAGACAGCTGCGATACTACAGCTGGAATGTGTACTTAGATGGAAAGGTGTAACTGCATCTTTACAGCCATGGATGAAGTTGTCTGAGTCAGTCAGCTCCTCTGGAAGAGTTAACCACCCATGTGTGGTTCTGGTGAGAGCACAGGTATTGCCTTTCTAATCTATTTGGGGAGGGTGGTTCTGAAAGTAATGCAGCAGCAAAATGTGGTAAAAATACTGTAACATTACCTCCTGCTTTTCCAGAAGTCCTTCAAAAAAAAATGTCATTAACAGTTAAAGGTTGTCTGAAGAATGACGCCTTGCCTTTGTGGCAAGGCTCATGGCCCTGTGAAAGAAACGCAAGAGCTTTGCAGTTTGGTCTCTGTCATGCCAAAACCCTGGGCAGCAGTTACGTCCCTGATTATCAGGCAATGCACTTTGCCAAAAATAACATTAAGTAAAGGGCTGGCTAGTAGGAACAAGATTTACTTTCCCTTAATACAGCTTTTTTTTTTTTTTTTCCTTGAAGCTCTAGAAAGGGGAACAAATTTCGCTTTTGATGAAATAAGTGACAGGGCCCCATTGCGCCTAAGAGCATCCCATGCCTTGCTTAGATCTGCTGGAACTGGAGTCTTTTCATCCCAGCACTGTGGGTGTGTTGTCTCAGCGAGTACAGTCTTGTAAAGGGTAGGGCTCTGCTTCCTGAGTAACCTGGTGAAATATCTGAGGGTATCTCAGAGGAAAGCACAGTCCAACGTGCAAAAGGATGTCAGAAGAGCCCATTAATCCTCCTCATGTAATAGTTATGTGTTATTAAAGGTCAGTGGGACGCTGACCCCTGAGTGCTGCAGAGGTCCTTCTTGTGTGATGTGCTCAGTCTTCCTCCTAGATCTCTTCCCTTCACCTGCAGAATAAAAGGATTCTTTGCATTTCAGTGGAAAAAGAATTGAATTTACACCAAGAGAACGCACAGTAAATTCCGAGTCACCAGAGGGTGGTTCGGTGACTACAAGGGTACACATTAACCTCATACAATACTTAGCTTGCAAACTTAAAATTCTACTGATGTGCTCAAGCTTTCTGCCAGGGCCATCTACTTACTTTTTATTGAAACACTTAGAGAATAAATCACTCCTCTAATTTCCCAGAAGCCCAGCTAAAGCAATGCATTCCAGCATGCACAGTTAGTAAAAAGATTTGGGTTATTTGAAAGCAGGACAAGGCAGTTGCGAAGCCAAGGAGCAGTCCCAAGGAAAGGGCAGCCTTTTGACTCCTGCCAGGGCCTCCATCCATCAACAGTGTCAAAATGGGTAAAAATAGCGCATCTTTCCATTAAGGATCTGTACGAGGGAGGTAAACTCGGAACAGGAACTGTGTCAGAGGCTGAGGCAGCTCTGGCCGCTGGAGGGCTCCTGGGTTTCTCTGGCTGGTCGGAGCCTGTGCTGTGCTCACAGGATGGCTCTCACGGAGCTGGCAAGGGATGCTGAGCTGTCTCCTGTCCTGGAGAACAAGTAGCCAAGAAAACACTGTTCAGCTCAATCCTGTTAACACGTCCTCTACCTACACTCAAAAATCAGCCTTTCCATCCTGAGGATTCCTGTTGTTCTCCTTTCTTCAACTCGAATTCATTATTCTGAACTGGAAACTGGAGCATCAGCAGCCTCCGTGCTCCCACCTTGCTATGAGGATGGGTCAGCCAACCTGGGGAAAGGCAGCTGGTTTGTGCAGCTTTTGTCATGTAAACAGTCAGCCCTGAGGGCATTTCTCCATTCTTTCCCAACAAAGATCAGAACTGATTCCTTGGCTCTGTAATGAATGCCCATGTTTGAAGGAATTATCACAGTGACATTTCAATTCACTGTTTTGGAAATGGGATATGAAGTAAAACGCTGGGAACAGAGGCTTTTCAAGAACTTTTGGCTGTCCCTCTCCTTTCCCACTTAGGGCCCTTGCCATAATGAGCCCTTGTGTGTGACAGTGTCAGGAGCGGATCTGTGCAGGCACAGCAGCAGAGCAGAGCTGTGTGGCAGGAATTCCTGGGGCAGCTGCTCCCGTGTCTCACGCAACTCCTGGCAAACTGTAGTGCTACTAAGATTTCTTTACAAGTCCTTTTGTGCCACATCTTTTAAGGAAAAGGGTCAAGAACCTAACTGTAGTCTCTGAGCAGGGATACTAGTTAGGCAAACAGATATAATTAAGACAAAAAGCACCCACGGGATTATTATAGGAGTCTCAGAGGAGCTTTAGTAATAGAAAATACTGAATATGGAAATAATATGCATTTCCTAAATCTGCTTGAGATAGCCTTCATTGATTACAAATTTGCATTACTTGCCCCTAGGAGCTCTATCTCAGTGTGAGAAATAAATAGAGGGCGGTTTTATTACAAGCAGGAGTTTGATCATGTTGAGAAACTGTGTAGTTTGAGGAAACTGGAGGGTTATTTAATCTGCTTGCTGCCATCTGCAAGTCCACCTGCAGCCGTGAGAGGCTGGGCTTGTTAAGGTGGCTCTTTAGATGCGTTGTCCAGGGGCTGACTCGAGAACAACAGACCTGGCCAGAGCTTGTTACCAAGAGATAACATGACCAAATGACTTGATAAGCTGTGGGACGAGCTGACAAGGGAGACACGGGAGCCAGCCCCGAGACACCCAGGCAAGCTCAAGAAAGAAGACTGTGACATCCTGTAAGGAAGAAAAGGAGCGGAGCTTGCCATGGGAGGAGCGAGGGAGTGGTCATGCAAAACAACAGACCTTAAAAGACTGGTCCCTCGAGTTCTGAGCATGCAAGATGGGGGGGGTTACTTGGCCTCTTGCATCCAGTGCACTGGTAATAAAATTCTTTGTTCCATTTAATTTGGCCATTTTCAAATTTTATTCAGAGATTTTTCTCACATCAGAGTCAGTTACGTTACACAGAGTAGAGACCGAGAAGAGAAATACATTTAAAAAGAATTCTAGTGTCCAGGTAGGAGATAATTAAGCATGAGGGTGAATATGAAGAACCAGAAAGACAATGGTGACTGCTCAGAGAAATAATTTGACATAGATGCATTAGAAACTCCATTACCATGGGCTGTCTAAATAAAACTGCACAGGTTTTCACTTGCTGTTTTTACTTGCTCCTTAGAGAATCTGGTAATTCTGACGCCTCAGCATTGACTAGATGCTTGTGCGTAATTGGGGATTTTATTTGAACTCTTCATCTTATTGTGACTCTTTCACTCACATTTCGCCAGGGCTTGTCATGTGGAATTCGTCAGCACTTTCCCAAAAGGCTAAGGGAAGAATGGGATGTGTTCTGCAATTTGTGTCCTTTTTTTTGACTGTAATCAGGCAGATTATTTTAACAGCATCTTCCTCTGCTGAGGCTGTGCTGGTTGGAGGATGACTGTACATGCTCTCTGTATTCTCTCATCCCTCAGGATGTTATTATTCTTAGTGTTATAAATATCAGGCTAATGACTCAATGGTCTGTTAGGTTTTCTTAAATGTCCTACCACACAGTGTGGTCGGAAGCTTCTTTGAACTTACCAGCTCACTGATTTTTTTTTTTAAATGTACCAAAGCTGACATTCACTCTCAAATGCATCATAAAGCAGCAGAGATGTAGCTGATGAAAATCACGAGATTACATGGAGATCTTAGTCTCCCTGTGGATGGCAGAATGGCAGGCTCAGAAAGCCATAAGTCTCCTCCTGATGGAGGAAGCAGGCAAACATCTTCATTGCTCCTCCGTCTGAGTTCATTTTCCAGAACAGACACAGGCTTTATTTCATCTGGGTTTGACCATCTTTGTGTAGAAACACCATAACACCTTATTTTGGCAAGGAGAGGATTTTAGGGTGAATGTGTAGAAGGACCTGTGCACCTGAGATCTGTCCAGTTTCAATTTCAGACACCAAGTCCTAAAATATACTAAAACACTTTTTTGCTATAGTGCTCTAAACCCCCTGAATCATGAACTGATGTTTTGTACATAAATACTCACTTTCAAAACAGGTCTGTAAAAGGCTCCATCTTGACAGCAAACAGTTTGTGCCTCTGTGCAAGCCCTTAGCCCAGCTGAGATATGTGATAAAGGGTTTATTATAAAATGTAAGTCATCTTCACAGCATCTGAGTTAAAGCTCTGACAACTGTGTTAGAAAGAAAGTTCCAAGTTCTCTGCTTGTTTTAACCTCTAAGCTCTCTTAGGACAGAGGACGAGAATTAGCAAGTTTGCAAATGTTCACATCATTGTAATAGAAGTGGTATTTTATCTCCGTGTCTTTTGAAAGAAATAAGAAACCAAATTGGATTTGGAAGGAGAGAACATGTTCAGAAAGACAGTGGAAAGCAGGTACTTTCAGCTCCTTATGAAGAAATACTCTGCAGTCGGGACTGGTAAAGGTTTCTCCTTGAAAACTTAATCCAAGGAAAAAGGAACAGGCTGAGCTAAAGTGACCCAGATGAATAAGTGTATGTGGTATTTCAGTGAAAGGGAATGACTCCTGCATACAAAGTGGTAAATGTCACAGGATTTGCATCCTAAAGCAATCTCGATAATCCTGGGGATGTGTCTAATGAGGGCTACAGCAGTAAGAGCAGAGTTTGGGTGAAGAGTGCTTAAAACAAAGTGTTCCCACAAGCTCACCCTGGAACTCTGAAAAATCGCTTAGCTCTTCTTGGATTTTTTCTTTTGTCAGTGATCTGCACACAGGGAAAACACAAAAGCATTGTGAGTCTCCATTCATAAATACTAGTAAAGTACTTTCCATTCCCTGAACTGTAGATGATGTACTTATAAAAGAATAATATTAGAGGACCTTCTCCTTTTTTTTCAGTGCAAACCAACATGGGTTGGTTTGGGCCTGAGACTTGCGTGGTAAAAGAGGGGAAGGCGAAGCACCTCAGGACTGAGGGGCAGAACTGAATGCCAGGAACATTTGGAAGAGATTAATGTTGTGTTATTAATGCTGTGCAGCCTAAAACAGTGAGTGGAATAGCTGCGGGTGAATCAGCAGTGGGTGGTGCCTTGGATTTTGCAGAGTGGTGTCACCTGTTTGCCTTGCAGCCGCTATGTCTCAGTGAGAGCTTTTCGTTTTCCATCAACACCCCAAAATGTTGAAACTCCACTTTTTATTGCTGATGGATATAGTGATGTTTAATGTGAACTCTGTGCCTCGACCCATTTGGCAGAGGAACCACTTGAACTGCAGAGGAGGTGTCAGTAGGAAATTGTGAAACATTAATTTGAGCCTGTACCACAGGAGTGCTCCCTGAGCCACAGCTGTGGGGGACAGGCCCGGGGTCTGCACTGGTGAGAGGGAAATGGAGTTGGCCTGCTGGAAATAAATTAATTGAATGGCTATGAAACAGGAGAATTCCTCCTGTTATACGATTCTCACTCCGTCTCTCCTTCTGCTGGGGTTCATTTATTATTGCTGCTATGCAGTTTTCAAGAGGGTATTTCACAGAGGGAAAAGTTTAATGAAATCAAAAGACTCAAGTAGGAGAGTGCAGTGTTACAATATTTATACTGAATATGAAGTGAAAGGACTATAATAAGAGTAAATAATAAAAGAAAATTATGTAATTCCTGAGAGAAATGCTCTAAACAGTAAAATGTTAAACATGTAGCTCTGTGCTATAAAGGAATGTACCATGAAATCAGAGAATCACAAGGCTGGAAGCAAGTTCAAGAGATGATTTAGTCTGCTGCCTTCACCCCCCAAAATGTACCAAATGTATTTGTCATTCCTCACACAGCTGTAGAACTCTTTCTTAATTTTCCAGTGGAGATATTCCAAAAGTGCCTGAACCAATCTTGCAGTTGCAGGGCTTTTTACAATATGGAGACTTTCATAAATCTTCCTTGATCCAATTCAATCCTGTTTTCCTTGTCTTATTCAACATATACGTGAAGAAAGAGAATCCTTCTCTTCCATTTCACAGCACTTAGTTGTGTTAGGAGTACAGGAATGCACCAACATTTGCATAATCCTAATCCAGCATTTATTTCCTTCGGGCCATGTCTGCCAGACCTTTACAATTTCTGCTGATTCTCTTTGAACTTTATCCAGTGTTCCAAGTTCTTATTGAAACACAGAATCTAAGCTGATCATAATGTTCTAGTGCAGGTCTAATCACTGTCAACTTGAAAGATTTTTTTTTTTTTAATGTATGTCATGAATACTGTGATAAATTCAAGGATAACTTGTGTTCTCTTCATGATCCCAGGTTTCTTTGCTCTATAAATTGAATTGGCTTGGCATGACTTCTCCTTAACAAGCTCATGCTGGCCTTTGTCATCTCTTTCTCTTGGACACAGTCCCTGGTTATCCATTCTGAGATTGGAGGCTCTTTTTCCTAACAAAATATGCCATTCATTTTTTTATTTGAAAGTTCTGTTTGTTTTGCTTTTTTCTTTAGTGCTGTGGTAAATAGCACTGCTGTTTGTTTGCATCAGTGTAGAGGATAAAGAGAACTTAGACCGCTGTCTGTACCCTGACAAAAGTGCTGGGTAGCCTTTTAAATGGAAGAGAAAGAGTGATAGAATTAAGAATTGAGTCTGATATGATGTAGAGGCTTTTCAAAGAAGAAAATAACTGGCACATTGATCCTGAACAGCAGCTTCTCTCTCCTGACTCATTTCTGAAGGGAAACTACCACATCCACATCATGGTTGTGTGGTCGCAGCAAGTGAGCTTAGTTTTGGAAGTATAAAACCTTATTGTATGGCCTCTGTAATCACCCAGGAACCTGCCACTTGTTTATATGCTGATTCCTATTGCCAGGTAGGCAGTTCCCCCTCAGTTCTAAAGGACAGAGCATCTTGTTCCAGTACCCACAGGCTCATTTGCATTCCTAGATATTCATTAGAATCTACAAAACAGAAAAAATATTTCTGTCCTTCCCAGCTGGTTTTCATAAATACAAACGAAAAAAAGCCAAGGCTGTCAAAATTCATCTTTCTGACAACCTCCCACACTTATGACAAAAGAAAAAGGATTGAATCCATCCATCAAGGAGATGATGATAATAATGAGAAATGAGAACCTTCTGAAATATTTAATGTTCTTACAAGGAACCAGAAACAAGATATTTAAGTTTATGTATTCTCAATACTGGGACTTTCATTCTTTTACCAAGTGAACTTGGAGATCAATTTTGAACAGTCAGTCCAAATAAGCGAAGGCAAGAGGTGAACATTCAGTTATAGAAATAGTTAAATTTGTAGAAGTAGTCTTTCCAAAGCAGATTTTTGACCTAGAAGCCTTTTCTTCTTAACATTTTTAATTAACTTTCTTCAGAAGAAACTGCAGCCTGTGAAGGGCTGCATTTATTTAGTCCAGTGTTTGAGGATGAGTCAGGTAATCTCTTTATATAATCTGTAAATTATTTGGCCATGTTCTGCCAAACCCCATCTGGCAGAAGGTTGAACTTTTCTATCTTCATATTTTATGAACCTCTGCCTACGCTGCCGAGGATGCTTTGGCACAGCATAAATATTTACAGTTCTATCAACTGTATTATGTTTTTCCCCCCTCATTTGTCTCAGCCCTGCAAACACAGTGTTACACAGTGTGACTGGCCACAGTTGAACACTTTGTTCACTCCATTTACTTAAGCTTTGCTTTCAGCTCTGGCTCTTAATGAGAAAGGTTCTCCTAGGAGGTATCTTGCCCGTTGTAACTACTAATCACAAATACCACATAAAAACCCTAAGCTTGAAAGAGAATTTCTCTTTTATTGTTATTTATTTAGTCTGTTTTTCTACCTAGCACGCATACTAATATTTTTCACAGTTGGATAACAGAAGAAGTGGAAGCAATTTGACCTGACAGTTCTCAAACGAAACACTCTTCTAATGTACCCAGTGGCCCTGAGTTCTCCCTCTCCTTGTAAACAGTCCTGTTATCTCCCAGATAATGAGGACTCACCCAATGGTGCCGGAATTGCACCCTAAGTGGCTTTATAAAGCAGAGTTCCATAAAAAAAGAATCCAGCTGGGTAGCAGAACTTGGTACCTTTAGAGGCACTCCATCATTTAATCCCTTAGAGTTTGTTTTCTCGATTGGGTTTTATGGGTTTTGGCAACTTTGAAGTCTGTTGCTGCAGTCTTGTGTCTTACAGAGATGCTAATGAAACCTGGTCGCAATAAACAGATACAAGGGCAGGAAAGAGCTTCTGATGGTTTGTGTGTCCTGCTCCATGTCTGGCATTCCTAATATACTTCAGACACAATATACCTGACAAGCTTATGTCCAGTTTTTTGTGGTTTTTTTTGTTTGTTTGGTTGGTTTTTTTTCTAGAAAACCTGAATCTGTAAGTTTGAGTCCTTGCAGTAGACTAGTCTTTGAATAAAATCTCCTTTTTTGCCAGGTTTCATACATAGGAGCACAGTATGCAACTTGTTTACGCATATTGTTTATGCAGAGACACAGGGCACACAGTAAATAAATTGCAAACTGGTTAAGATCCGCTGCTGAATGATTTATAGGGCTTCAGTTAAAGATTTTTAATGACTTACTGTTGCACGTCAGGCTGTAATCAGTGGGTGGTAGAGGACCCAGTCCTAATTAATTAGCAGATCATATTAAGCCATGAATATATGCTTAGAGTTAACTCAGTAAAAGAGAAATGTTCTCTGGTATTCTGTGGTTTAGGGTTTAGTAATGAGCTTGTAAATTTGAAATCAATTTTCTGTAATTTATTATCTGAACCAGATGAAGTCACTAAAGAATACAAATGTTTCCAGTAGTTTTCAGAAATGAACTAAATAGCTCATAATAGAAAATGTCTGATTCTGTGTCATTCCTGCTATCAGAGACTCAATACAAGAGTTTCGTATAGCAGGTGGCATATTTTAGTGGTACTGCCATTAATGAAAAGGAGCACAAAAATTAGGCTTCCCTGAGAGTTCACTGGGCCCCTAAAACTGGAACAACGCTGTTTTCAAGATTCCCCATAAAAGATAAGTGTGAATCACTGCTGGATGAATTTACCTTGTGCTGCCTCCAGGACTGGGAGCACAGGAATGTGTGAACTCTCCCAGCGGTCACAGACTTGGCACAGTTCAGCAAAGCCATGGAAAGGCTGGGAGAGGGAACCCAAAAGCTCCCCACCATTTCAGCCACATGTGGGCAGCCACAACCATGAACTTCCTGCCAGTGGTTTGCCTAGATCCTTCATTCTGATGTGCCGAGACCGACTTCCCCAGCAGTCTTGGCCAAGGTTTCTCCTTCTTGCCATTCCACGGTGTACACAGGCCAGAGATCAGGACTGTTTTCATTCACCTGGAAATTATATACCCGTGTCTTCCAGCTCAGAAGATGAGGTGACAGACACACATCCATGCTAAACTCTGTATATTGAACTGGCTCATTCCCAGGGAGTCTTTCTCTATACTGCTCACCCTGCAGGACTACCTGTTTGAGGCCATACTGGACTCAGACGGAAGAGTATTTGTGATCATTTTCTGGTACCAAAAACTTCCCCTGATGTCACATATTCTGTCATCTAAAGTTAATGTAAGGTTGTTCTCTTTTAATGTCACTGACCCTACAAGGTCTCACAAAACTTTATAATCTCCCTTACGAGTTTTTTCCTGCACTGTGTATCTTGTTACTTCTTTTTCTTTCCCTGCCACCATCACAAATGCTAGTTTTTCTTCCTGCTGCCTCACAGTGCATTCTGATCTATATAAGATGCTGCTGCTTTTTGCCACTGGTAATAAAGAAGCAGCAGGTTAATATCACTGCTACAGGACTGTTTTTAACTGCATTCTGGCTCAGAAAGGACAGCAAAGCCTTCCTACTGAAATGTCCCTTCTACAGAAATAGCCAAGCTGGATTATGTCTCAGATGTCTGCCTTTTAATAATAATAATTCAGCTGTTTGAGTCATGAACTGGAAAACAGATAGGGCTGTAAGGAGCATGATTTCATCCGTGTTCCAAGATATGAACAACAACATCTCAGCAAAATCTGTCATATTTAGAAACATAAGCAAGGCTATACAGTGAAGAACAGAGAAAATCCAATGAGAAACATTTCATAAATATTCATTGCAATAAACCCAGACATTTGTTTTGCATTGTTCATTGCTTCTAGCAATGCCTTTCTCAAAGTTATTAACTTTCAGTTAAAATAAATGTCTGGCTGTCAGACATTCACGGGCAATAGGTAGGTGTAAACAGCTTATTTTTGTCAGAAATATTAAAGAATCAGTATATAACAGGGATCATTTGAAAGAAAAAAGAGACTCTTTAAGATATTGGGGTTTCAAAACCTTTCAAATAGTTGCAGAAGAATCTCTTAGTCTGAGTAACAAACCCAGAAACAATATTCTTTGTCACTGATGATCCAAGCAAAATAGTGCCTTGTGCTAATCTTCTGACATATTTCTACCCAGGGTTATACTGTGCTCATGGATGTATAGTTGGTAAAACAAACCAGGATATCTGGATCTGGCATTTCTGTGGTTTAGCTTGCTGGTCAGAACAGGAGAAACATGAAGTGTCACATTTTCTAATGCAAATGATGAGCTTGTGGCGAAATATTTCTACCTCATGAATTCAGTATTTGAGCCAAAATCGCTTTCCTGTGCTCCTGCTGTTGATTTTGAATCAAATGTGTTATTTACTCACCCAGTGGTTTGGCCCAATTGCTCCCAATCCAAACAAGCCAAATTTGCTACAACAAAGTAAAAAACTTAAGAACTTATGAAAAGTGTGGTTTGTTTTCTCTTGCCCATCTTGCCACTGTGAACATTCCAGAAACATTCCTGCCATTAAGGTCTGGCTCTCTCTCTCTCAAAGCGCATCCCATTCCTGCCACTGCAAGAATCTAAGTGCCTGTGGATTTACTGTGTGGTGAGGATGCACTCTGCTAATTCAATCTTAAGTGTTCCTTTTCAGGGATTAAAAATAATTACATTTTTGCCTCTGTTAAAATGGAAATTAACCACCAGTTTCAGTTTTACCCTTGAGTCTTGCCATGTAGTTTGCCCTTCAGACCTGACAGTATGTCTTGTGCTCAAATTACTCAATAAAAAACTGGGGCAGTTTCTTCCTTTTGGTGTACCAGAACCAGAATGTGACTCCAGAGTGATCACGTTGCTGTAAAATCTGTCTGCAGAGCAGAATGCCTCGTGGTTTATTACTGAGTATTTTGAAAGCTGGTGTCCTCTGAAGAGCCACATCAAGGCTTTGCTCACCAGCTATCCAGGTGCTCCGTTGTGTGCTGGGGAACAATCCCTGGGTCCCCAGGAGAGGAGAGGAGCGGAGCCTGGATTCTTGAGGGAAGGAGAATTCCAAACCCACTGTTCAAACAGGAGTTAAACCTACATGTGGTGTCTCTGCTGGAGAAACAGTCTGCTTTTTGGTGCACTAAAATGGTGTTTCCTGGACAAGACTGAATATCTAACCCTGTTTTCTGCCCTGAACAACTGCATATCCTGCTCCTGAAATGAAACAAAATTCCTTTGTGTGGGTACAGCTGTTCTGAACCTCCTACAGCAGAGCAGGGCACCAGTAATGAGGTGCAACACTTAAGTACTTGTCTCTTTCTTATTTATAAGTTGGACACTGGAGCCAGAGATGTTTTATTCAACTGGTCAGCATGTCACTTCACTTCTTTATGTGTGTTTTCCATGGCTCTGTGTGTATCAGTTTGCTCTGTTTCTAAGGCACATCTTAAATCTTCTGATTTCAGCTATGCTTAACACTTTCTTAAATGGCTCTTCAGGAAACAGGAGAGGCCCAAAGCTCTTGGTCTGGGCTCTCGGAGGCACACAGGCATTTCCCTGAATTATTTCAGCAGTGTTGTGGGTTTGCAAAGGTCTCCCCCCTCTCTGGGGGCTGTAAGTAGTTTGTCCAGGTGAATTTCCGGAGCAAAGCCAATCAAAAGTTTTAGTAATGCCTTTGCCAATTACATATTTAAGAAAATGGGAGTGAAGGCTTGTTGTGCAGATGAAATTGGGAGCCATACAGGAGGTGGTGGTAGGCCCCAAAGGGGGCCAGGTCTCCCTCCTCCCCTGGCCCGGGGCAGGGGTAGCACTGAAGCCCCCTGACCAGACATGTAACAGAATGAAGGAAAAAAAAAACCTTAAAGAAGGACTTAGATGAGTCTGCTGCAAAAGGAATTCCAGCCAGAGAGATAGCCACCACTTCCAAGGTCAAAGCTGGCAGCCGGAGGAGAGAGAAGCTGCAAAGAGGGGGGGAACTCCTTCTCTCCCCCCCCCCCCCTTCAGCAGGGAAATGACTGAAAACTAAAATCCCTGTCTCCTGTGAAACATTGTTGGGGAGCAGAGAAGATCCTCTGCAGCTCGTGAAGCAGCCCATGCTGAAGCAGAGGAGTGCATGTAGATGTGACTCCATGGGAGGCCTGAGATGAAACAGAGTTTTGCTGGACTGTGGCCCACAGAGACAGAGACCTATGCCGGAGCGAGACGGGCCGGGAAGGCTTGAGATCTCAGTGAGGGATCCATGCTGGTGCAGCTGAATTTGTGACCCTAGGGGACAGCAGAGAATGGAAGAACTGCTTCACAAGGGATGGACCCACGTTAGGGAGGTCTATCAAGGACTATTACCATGGAAAGGGACCCCACAGGAAACAGGGGTGGACTCAAAGCCATTATCCCCTGTGACCCTGTGGTGAAAATCCGTGGTAAGACAAGTGTCCCCTTGCAGTCCATGCAAGACCTTACAGGACCTGGGTAACCCCAGCCTTAGCCCAGGAGGGAGGTAGGCCCAGCCCTGAGGTCGACAGAGAACAGAAAGAGACAGAGAGAGACACAGTTCCGGCTGCAACGAGCTGGAGTTCTTGTCCCTGAGATAACAGAAGAAGAACTTTCAAATGCTGCAGAATTGCTTGGAAGACCTGTAGCTTTGAAAGTAGAAAGGAAACTGCTTCTCCTCCTGGACAGATACAAAGGAGGGAGGGGTATTTCTGTAAATACATAGTGCTTTTGCCTAATTAGAATTGTTGTAGATGTAGTCCTGTAGGTTTTTTTATTTTGCTAGTAATAAATCCTAATGCTATTTCTCCCCTATCAGATCTCTTTCGTCTACACAAACCTTCTCTCAACTTATAGCAATTGTGTGTGGGGTGTGGTAAAAATTGTCCCTACGCAAACCCACGACAGGCAGGAATTCTGTAGGTGGATGGTGAGCTCATCTTAGCATTCATTGCTGCTGAAAGGGAATTTCTCTTTCTTTGCCGCCGTGTGTACCCTTCCTCTTTGCCTTGTACTCACCTGATCCAGGAGAGGCTGCTAGTGAGAAAGCCACTGTCTTTGGTGGCAGGAGTTCAGCCTGCCTCAGCCATTTGAGAGCCCTTCCCTAAACCTCTTGAAACAGAACACCTAAACACTTTAATTTGGCCTCATATCAGTAACATAAACTCCTCTTCTCTTTCTTCTTTTCCCTTTTTCCAAACAGAGGAACGGCTTGGCTTAGCTTTCTCTTTGCTTCACAACTGTCCATATTTTGCCCTCAGCTTTTTACCACCCAGACAAATGCAAATCCCAAAGAAGTCACACCCAGTTGTTTTCTTCCCCTCTTTTTGTCTTTTAACAAAAACTCGGCTGGGTGCACAGTGGCAGAGCTCAGGTCTGAATAGAAAGACCCTCCACCCAGCTGATGCCAGAAGGGAAGGGTGGGTTTGGACTTATTGCAGGTTCCCTGTAATTTTTCTAAAGATCACACTGGGCTGACAGTCTGCTTCAACTCACAGCAGTTCTTTTCATTAGTTCATTAACCCGGTCGTTTAATTGCCAGGGCACTTCTGGAATTTTTCAGGGCAACTAAAAGCTTCCCTAATAACTTTCAAAACACCATTTTTTAACTCGTGTTTTAAGGGACATGCTTTCCATCAAGGTAGGAAAAAAAATCGGTTATCAGCCTGCAAAGAACCATCAGACTCTTGAGCTCAACCACATTCTCAGTCAGATTTGGTGACTGGAACCTTGAGAAGTCAAACACAGCAAATTCCAGGATCCTCAGAGATTCCTGACACTTGGAAAGTGTGGCCCCCTTTCAGGAGTGCTTTGAAAGTGTCCTTAGCTCTGCAGCTTAACTTTCTGTTACTTTGTACACACTCCTGATGCACACAAGCTGTTTCTTGCTCTAACCACTGTTGGGAAGGGATTCTGTTTGCCCTGTGATCTAGTTCCATGTAAGTTATCCCAAGCAATCTGTGGCTTTGAGGCAGCTGCAGTCCCTGGAGACTAAAGAGCTATCTTTATTCATGGAACAAAACCAATGTAATAACCAGCGTGGTCCTTCCTATTTACTTGCTGTGTTATGGCCCTGATTCCCAGGGAGTACCCAATTTCACTCCTTGTGTAACCTCTGTGCTTTGAATGACAAGCATAGCACTTAGACTTTGTCATGCTCCCTCCAGAATTACATTTACATTCTCTCAAATGATTTTTACATGGACTGGAAGTTGTACTGAAATAGTGTTACATTACAGGCAACAGACATAACTGGGTGCCACCCAAAAATGTCATTAAATGCATTTCAGGTTCATTGAATAACAAAGCAGATGATATAAACTAGATGCAATCCTGTTATGCTTTACCTCTTCCCTCAACAATATATTTAAGAGCTTTCTTTTGATTGAAGGAGTCAGCAAAGCTTGAAACCTAAAATCAGAAATTATATCTAAAATCCTACTTCTCAGGAACTGAAAACAAGGACAGCAACATCGAGTCATTTATTTTTCAGTAGAAGATCATGTCAACAAATTGATTACTTTTGGGGGTGTTTTAAAAGGGTACTAAAGCCCTTTGAAGTGGGAGAAAGAGACTGAAACTTGAAAAAACACTTGGAACTTTTTTTTTCAGCAGGACTATAACATTATAGGACATTTCTGAAGGATTTCTGTGCCACTGGGAATAAAATTTTAAAAACCCCGATGTAAATAATGCCCTGGAGAATGCCCTTTTGAAGGATATTTTATAACTGATGTAAAGTGAAGCGAGGTCTGTAGGTTTGGTGGGTTTCCTGGAAAATTATGTATTTTGCAAGTTGCTTTGTTTCTTTTTTCACTCAGCTTGGCTGCACTCTGTGCAGGTGCTAATCCATCCTCCAGCATCCCCACAGCACAGAAAACTGGGTACATTTTGCTGTTCTTAAGGAAATGGGGCAGATATCCAAAAGGAGTATGAGCTGTTTAATCTTAAGAAAAATAAGCATTGCTATGTAATTAATATCCTCCATTTTTGGAGAGATTTTCTCAGAAAACTCAAACAGAAAGCAAGATCGGATAATCTTATTATGAACATTGGTTCTTATGTTTATCTGCACCCTCCTGCTGTGGTAAACTATAGGTCCTTTGGGGATTCTTGACTCATAGAAAGGGAACTAAGCAGACAGAAATTAGAAGAAATCAACCCATGCTGAAATGCTTCTGGGTTCTGTTTAACTCGGAGGTGACTTATATAAAAGGGAGGAAATTGCTTTCGGCTCATATTCTGACATGCACTGGAGGGAATCTCTGTAGGCTTGGAGTTTTGCCTTTAACTGGATAAGCAGATAGTGACACACAGGAAACTATCTTTTGCACCTGCCAGAACCTACTGGGGATCCCTTGACGACAGGGTTTTTTTTGCAAAAGTCAGTATTTTTTCTATCAGATGTGACCGGGCCTAAAAAGTGCAGAGGTGCAGAAAAATGAGAAAATGAACAGAAAAAAGGCAAGGTAAGTTTTGAATCTGAAAAAATATTTGCTTTTTGCCTTTTGGGATGCCTTAGATGGGTTTGTATTTCACCTTGTCCCTGTGTGAGTATTTTTTTAATTTGTAATAAAGTCGAGCAGTCTCCCATAACTTGCTCATATCACCATTCTCAAGCAGTGTATTCTACCACAAAGGTAGAAAAAGGATAATGTGAAATAGACCTTTAGCCTGGTATTGGAAAAGAGAGACTTTCACAACAATCATTTAAATGTCATTCCTTGGAAAAATTCACAGTGGGGGTGTACAGAATGTCAAACAGTTGCTGGGTGTTTGGGGGAGAAACAAGGGAGTTTCCTCCCCAGGAGGGGTGGAAGAGCATCACTCATTATAGAAAAAGGACTTCTGGTCTCTGAAGCAAAGGGGTGCCAACGTAGTTCTGTAGAGGATTCCAGTTTATCTGTGTGACTGACACACTTAGGGAATGTGCTGTGCTTGGAGTGAGGGTGTCATGTGACATCATCAACATAACACAGCCGAGGTTTACGCTGGTCCTTCAAGGAATTACCTCAGATAAGCCACTCTGTGCCTGCGGTGACTTGCTGTTGTTGCTGTTGTTATTGTTTTAGGAGTGAAAACATTTGTGAACACTCTTGTATATACAGTTTCAGGGCCTGAATCACTGTAGCATTTGTCTGGGTTTATTTTGGCACCACTCTGAATGTTCTGGTCTACAGCACTTGTTTATTTGCTTTACTCTTGTTCTGAACTCCCAAAGGAAACCACCAATTTCCATTCAGTCACTCAGTTTCTTTTCTGAAAATCAGCACCACTGAGGATTCAGGGAATATGGTATCAGTGAAAATCTCCATATTTGCAGGGATTTCTTTTAGTCCTTGTTGTCAGCCCAAGTCACTGTGACAAGCCATCTCCAGACTGAGTATCCAAACTCACCCAGTGGAACATCCCATACTCTCTGCTGTAGTGGAGTCCCTAAAAGGAGACAAAAATGGGTTTAGAGCCCAAAATCAAAAATAGTTGTTAAAAATAAAAATAGAAATTATTTTAATTAGATCATGGATATAAACTCGGGAGAGACAAGGATGGTTTATACACAAGTCTCTCCCTTGCACAGAACAAAGACCAGAAGGTTACACCTCACTTTCCTACAGCACTGCAGACCTGCAGCTACTGAAGTGTTGCAATGCTCCTGTTTTTGAAAGGAAGCCATGAGATGTTGCTGAAATCCTGAGTGTGATGATTATGTTCTGGAATTCCCAGGAAACTGATTTCTGGTTGATATCACACACCATCTTACCCCAAAGATGCTGTAAAGTGGCATTTCTTCTTTTCTCTGGCATTACCAGCACCTGTTACTACTTTTCCTCAGGGCAGCTTTGCTGGCTTTGACTTCAGTTTCCTTCCCAGAGCACCTCTGAGGAAGTTCTGCCTCAGGGAAAAAGCAAATTCTTCCCTAATTTTTCCCTGTGGTCCTGGCAAACATCTGTTTTATGTGCTGTTCTGTAACCTGCTTCATAATCTGATCTTATTTGCCACTCAAAAGTGCTTTCTTCAAGATGCATCTAAAGAGCTATGGATCATTTTTATCTTTTCTTTACCACAGTTTGTCTTGAAGCCATTTGTAATTTCTCCTGCAAGAGAGGAAAATCTGATGCTGTGGTTCTCATCCCTGAAGTCAGGCTTGTGTCAGCCTTTCCATTAAATAAACCCTTATTTTGAAGAGTTTCAAATTCAGCTGTAAAAATTCAGTCCACACTGGAAACTGGCAAATTAAGGCTTTGCATGGAATGTTTCTTTCAATAAAAATTAAAAAACCCCTATGCATTCAGTTGCCTTTATGCTTCTCAAGTCCTTGAAAGACCTATCAGGCTCCACTTAGAATGCTCTTTCTTTGCTTCCAAGATCATTTTTCAGAGATGCTGAGTGCTTTTATCTCTCACTTTGCTGCAATTGCTCAACTTTAGATTTTCAGTGTTTTTCTAAAATATTCTGTTCTTCAGGTTTTTGTTTTTACTGTGTTGGTCCTCTTAAAATGCTTTCTTCCTTTTGGTAGCATATTTACATTAAAAATGTACATTACCTTCTTATTCACTTCTCTTCCTAGGCTATTTTTGGATTAAAAAGTTCAAGATTTTTGTGTTGTGCTGCTCTAACTATGGCCATTAATTTCCACAGAGAAGTGAGGCAGGAATAATTTACCTGACTAAGTTTTTTTGTCTGGTGAAGAGCTATTACTGCAACCTTGTCTACTGCCACATTTCACCTAGTAAAATGTGAAGGACAGAAGGGATAAAGCCTAAGGGTGCTGGCCTTGTTGTTCTGGGAGATCAAAAATCAGTGTAGGTTGGATGTTGAAGGAGGTTTTACTCTGTTGTCAGGCAGAAAAATCACTGGGGATTAGTGTGGAAGAAAGGGGAACTTCCAGATCAATTGTAATCATTGATTAAAAAAAAAAATACATGTATATTCTTCTGTATTGGATTTCTGCCCTGGTTAGTGATGTCAAGGCTGAAAAAAGCTCTTAAAACATGACCTTTCTTTTACTTTTTTTTTCTATGCCCAAAGTTGATATTTCCATGTTAAGTGGAGATATTATTTCACACAGAAAGATGGGGAATCACTTGCAGAGGAAGGAAACAAAGCGTGAAATTACCCCTGCAGATGGGCCAAATGCCAGGGCAGCAGAGGTTGCACTTCAGTGAGCACTTGAGCACATACTGAAGTTTATCCCTTTCCACCAAAGGACTTACATGGGCTTAACTTAAAGTATGTGCTCACATCCCATTGAAATCACATGGTGAAGTGCTGAAAAACCATAGTGGCACAACTGGTAGAGATTGTATTTTGCAAGATCAGTAGATATATATTAATAGAGATTACTAGAGTGTAATCTATATTAATACCTGCTGTCCCCATAGAATTCCTCTTTTGTGTATATTCACCTTCATACTATAACTGGGTTTAATGACGAAGTCTGACCTTCTTCATGCTCCCCTCCATTTCAGGTCTTTCCCTATCTGCTTGGCTGTTTCAAAGCTGGACACTTTGTTTGGGTTTTTTTAAAAAGAAAACTTTTCCTGAAATCACGAGATGGTTTTGATAATGCACCGGTTTTTATTTGAGAACTCACTTGGCTCGGAACTTTGCGTAGTGAATTACAGAACTTTTGACCTAACAAAATATCCCAAATAACTGGATTTAGATTCTTCACAGGGAACAACTAACATAAACCTCTCTGTGTGTCAGCGTAGCCATTGGGCTTTCATGTTATAAATATCAGTGATGAAACCTCACTTCTTAATTGAAAACCCCTCTTTTTTTTCTACAGTACAATGCTATTTTTATCCTTGACGTTTTATATTTCTTTCTTCTGCTAATCTGCATCTTCTCCCTGGCAATACCCCTGCGCTCTACTGTACTTCAAACAATTTGGCAACAGAACGAGTGTTTGAAGCTGATTTAATTACATTAGCATGAGATGCCAATTAGATATTTGTAGAAGGATTTTGCTGGATGCTATTCCTTGAATAGCTGGACAACTCAGCTCCTGCCAGACTGACAGTAATGTAAACTGAATCCCTTCCTGCAGCCACTCCACACAAAGAATAAGCAGTGGATGTGGTTTATTCAAATGACTTCTTGTTGTAATCACTGAAAAAGATGAACTCCCAAGAAATGTCCTCGTTTAGTTGTGTTTTGCCTTGGTTTTTACATGAAGCCTTGGCAGATTGAGCAATTTTCGAGATGAAAATTGGATAAGTTAGAGCAAAAGATGGGAAGCCAGTTTGCTTAAATTCTCTTCCAGCTACTCGCTCAGCAACAATGTATCAAAAACTGTATTTGTTCAAGTTAGACAGAGATAATGAGCAAGGGCAGCTCTCCTGAAGGCCAGGATGATTGATATCCTACTTTATTCCTAGTTTTTATGCAACAAGTTTCAAGAATGGGATTGAAAGTTTGGTGTAACATTCATTCAGGCTGTCAGATGATAACGCTCTGATCCCAGTAATGTCTTTTCTCCTGGTAATTTCCACTAAATCCCACTCTACAACCCTAAGGGCTAAAGCAGTTCTGTGAAATTCAACTTTTAAGGAGGCAGGTTATGAATCTGGCAGACTGTCTGTGGGTGCATATTTATGAAATCTTTTACCTCAAGCAATCGTGATACTGTTAGTGAAGGAAGTCGGGGCAGCCTCTCTGTGGCCTTACTGTATTGATAGAGTTCAATTTTAAATATTGACACGGCTCTGAAGGTGCTTGGAGTCATATCAAAATGAATGATTTAGCACTCTGGCAACTGGTGTGAAAACCTCTGGAAGGAGATCTTTATGTACTCCATTAGGTGCTGCTGCAAGGAAAGTTCGTCTGCAGAATTTTGCACTGCCAGAATCAATAGATTTGCACAAGGGCACAAAGCAGAGCCAGAGGTGGTTTTATAAATAGTGAGCGTTTTTGGGTCCTTTGCTGTATTGGCAGTTGAAGTCCAGGTTTGTCATCCCCGTTCCTTTGGCAATATCGTGCCAAGAGCCACGCTATTGTATTGCAGGGTCTGTTGCTACGGCAACAGCAATATTTTTAGTAGGGCCTTTCAGCCGAAAATCTCCGTGTTTCTAATGAGGCTGCCGGAGCCTCGCGGCACCTGCGCGGCAGGTCACGGCTCCACAAGGGAGAGTGAGGGCACAGCGAGGGATACATAACTTCCCTAAATCCCCGGAAAACACTCCCCTTGGAGCTCAGGCCCTGATGAAACTGCCCTGGTGAGCACCTTTCCCCCAGGAATGTGAGCTGATGTGCAATTCCCAGCTAAAAAGATGAGCTGCATCTAACTGATAATGTCTTTTTTTTGTTGTTAACTTGGTTTTTTAAGTAAGAGTAACAATAACAATAAAATTCAATGTGGTTTTTTTTTGTCTGCACTGACTATTCATTTCTGTTTACAGAAATGTGGAAACAGAGGAAGTCTTCTAATGAGAGAAGAGAAATCCTTTAAGGTATGTTGTTATTGGATTGCTGCTGTCCTCTGACCCTTCTCTTACTTGGAATAACTTCATCTGCGTTGGTAAGTCTCCTTTTGCTCACCAGTTCTAATCCAATGGATGTAATTAGTGCTTCCACAACCCCCCTGTTTCCTGCAGTTCTCCATTCTCTGTTGCAATGCCTGATATTTTCGGGGCAGCCAGGATGTATCACAACACATGTGGCAGCACAATCCCTGCTAAAGCGCAATTCCATCACCCTTTGCTGTAGATCATATAGACAAACCTATCTTATTTGGGAACAGCTTATCCAAAGCCAGGCTCACAGGGTACATGGCTGAGAAACCTGTGTTGATGTTATTTTTTGCTATTGTCCGAGAGCTTGTTTAATTTTTAAACCAAATTCCTGCCATGTAAGCTTAATTCCTCTTTCCGAAAAGAGCTGCTTGAGTTTTCTCAAAACTGGGAATAATTGTACTGTAGAGGTCACTTTATGCTCCTATAAAAATGATTCCTGAAAACACCCCTGAAACTCCAAGCACGCTGGCAGCTCAGGGGGTGAAATGAATCCAAAACATAGCAAGAACCACTTCCAAAGCAGCATTTTGGATGCAACCCAAGGAATCTGTCAGCTCTTCTGTCTTGCTGGCACTGACTTAAAACACAAAATCAAGAGGGATCCTAAGGACTGGGAAAGTGATAATTTAATCTGGAATGTCATGGCCAGATTCTGAGGGCATGTAAATGGCTGTGGAGGGAGGAAAAAAGACTTCACTTCAGAATGACCTCATCCAGAAGAAATCCAAGTGCCATATGTTCCTTTGGCCTGCATTTGATACCATAAAGACTGTAAGATACATGCAAAGAGGAGAAGGGGTAGGGGCTTTTTCTGTTTTAGGGGAAGAAACATATAACAAAGTAGCTGTAAATCTGTGTCTTGATTTGTTCACACCAGTTTTAACCTGCTCCAGAGGTTTCCTGAGATGTAAAACATAATTTTCGGTGGAAAAAAGGGACATATCCTATAGCCACAGCTTGATGTTCTCCTCTGCCAACCACAGACCATCTTATACATAGCAAGCGAAGGAAAACAGTGACAAAACAAATTAATGATCCCACAATATTGGGAGATTTGATTAAAGTTTTTTCACTGCTTTTGCCATCACCCTTAGTGAGTTACAGGAATATAATTTGTGATGTAATTTTTTTTTCCTTTGAGTTTAAATCCAACTACTATGAAAACAATGATAAGTGGAATGTAAATTCTGTTCCAAAATATTCCTCTAATATAGGAAAGACCTCTATTCCCGTTCCCTATTTAAAATGAAATGGCTTATTCAGCAGCAGTGCTGCTGAGGGGCTTCCACCCAGAACACATCAACACTTAATTAAATTACAGTGCTATCTGAGCAAAGAGGTGCAGCAATTCCAGCGGCTGACAGCTGGATTTACACACACGGCTTGCTCCCAGCTCAGCCCCGGGTTTCACAATGCCCAGGGTCTGGCAGCACTTGGATTTCATGGCACAGCGCCCCGGGCGCCGCAGCTCAGCGCTCCCAGCTTGTCTCATTTGTCTGCGGGCTCTTCCCGGCTGATGCAGCTGCGCTGGGGGGGCTGCAGATCTGTGCTCTCTTCCCTCAGACACTTCCCAGAGACAATTCACAGCGCAGCCTTTTGAACTGTCGCAGCAACGGTGCCCTGGCACCTCCGGTCAAGAACAAGTGCCAGGAGGAAAGCCGGGAGGTGTTGCCAAACCCTTTGTAACCGGGAATTACAGCCGGGGGCCATGCACGCTGTAAATGGGATTGTGCCAGTTCATCAGGGTAGCTTTGATTCTATCACTGTCTGAGTTCTGTCATTGAACTTAGCTGTCATTGTTCCTTTTGGAGCAACCAGCCCACAGTATAAACAGTTCTCTATTTTAGGATGTGCCAAGGCTTGCCCTAGTGCAGTAACAGAATGTTTGAATTTACTGCTTCGTTTCCTTTGCTCCTTACCACTTCTTTATCTTTTTTTTTTCCCTCCTTCTCCCTCCTTGCTAAAGTCTATTTAGTCTCATTTTGGGAGGTATTTGACCTTCATTTTTTTGAATGATTTTGGTATTTCATTGAAAAAAAAAAAAGGAATTCATAATATATGAAGTTTGTTTTGCTTTGAGAATTGTTTTGGGCATAGGAAAGTTGCAATGAAAACCTAATTTAAAGAAATAATAGCATCTCTAGTTATTTTTAACAGGCTTTCTAAATTCATTCTTTTTTCCCTCGGGGACTAAAACAAATAAAAATTCTTGTCATTTGTTGCATAAAAGATTCCTCTGAAGCACTATAACAATTTGGATAAGCAACCAGATCTGTCCTTTGGGTTCTCTTCTTGGTGTCAGTTCTCTTTGCAGTTCCTAGTAAAAAATACTGCCGTCTTTCCTTAGCAATTCCAGGCTGTGTTAAAGCAGTGTAGTAATCCAGCGTCAGCATATGTGTTCTCACCCCTGCACTTCTCACACCCATCTTCCAGCCGGTCTGAAGTGAAAGAAATCCAGGGAGGAACTCCCCAAATGCTGCTATGCAAAATAAGAGCCTTCACATGTTCAGCCCAAGTAAGGTTTTCTGTGACAGAGCACATGTGGTGTTCTTGGATGCCTGTTGTGTCACATATTTAACAGTTTCTCTTCCTCCCAAACCTTTATCATGTACCAACAGGCAGAGGCCCAAACTTCCTCATAGTTCATGGGGAAATTCACTGTGCTGATATGAAGTGACTGCTGTAAAGAGTCTCTCTTCTGAGATTCCCTTTCCAGCAGTCTCCTTCAAAACTTCCAAGGGAGCCCAGTTGTAGTTTCAAACATACAGAATGTGACTGGCAGAACCTCTTAGTCTTTTTTCTTCTCTTTTCCCCTCAAAAAGATGTGATGACTAGTAAACTTGATTAAAGGAAAGGGCCATCAGGTCCTAAGTGGCCCAGACCCCTTTTCCCAAAAGGGAGTGAGGGTTCAGAAAACACTACTCAGGAAGCACTTTGTACATTTAGAATGATGCCTGTGTCAAAGTATTAGGGCAACAAAGAAGAGATGATCCTTCTTAAAAAAATCTCTTCTAGGTCAGGGATCCCCATGTTGCAGCCCATTCTTGACAAACAACAGGATTTAGGGTCACTGTAACCCTCTGGGTCTCACACAGCATATTAAATATATGTTAGAAGTGTGACATAGTGGAGGTAATGCTCCACATGGGTGAATTTATTCTATTTCACTTCTTTTGCCTACCCTTGAATGTGGAAAGCTGTTCCTTGTGTTTCCAGCAGAATCCCTGCACAGTTTGTAATGAATGGCAGTACCACCCAGGGCCACTAATTTTTTCTGTAGAGGCCCAGAAACCTCCGTAATTCGAGATTCATTTATTGACTCATCTGGCAAACTAAAAAGCTCTCATTGTTTTCAGAAACTGAATTTGGATCAACCCAAAACTTCCTTTCCATTATAATTGATCCTTACATAGTCATTAAACCTGGGGTTTTTTTTTTTATCTTTACCTTTAGTCTCCTAGTATCTGAACATTCTTATGTCTCTTTTCTCTCATTAGCCATTTATTTTCCATAAATTTTGTCCGGTTGCCAAGTTATTCTTTTAGTCCACAAATATAACTTCTTACTAGAAAAACTCTGCCTTCCCCCCACCCTTTCTTTTTGGTTTGCACACCTGTTTGCCTTGTGTCATGTTTGAGCATCACAATGAGCTGCCAAATTTGTTCTCCCTTCTCTCCTGGTGCAACTAATCATTTCCAATCATTATTTCATGCTTAAAATATTTGAAAACTAGGAAATAACTGAGATTTCTTCCACATGTCTGGGTTGTTTGTGGTTTGGTTTTTTTTTAACAGTATGTGTGTGAGCAAAATGATTCACATGATGCCACTTCCTGGTAGTGTTTTAGTATCTAATGGCTCTCCACCATACAAGGCATCTTGTACAGGGCTAAACCCGAGCCCAGGTTTTATCAGCCACATCCTTTCCTTCAGTGGCACGGGCTGGGGAAACTGGAAAAGGATAAAGGAAAAGAGAGAAGCATGTCTGTTTTATAAAGTAAACCCCTCCCTTTGCACTTTTTTTAGCATTCCTTTCCTCCTCACCTTTGCCAAATATGGTCTCCGAGCCCATGGCTGTGTTTGGAGAAGCAGGGAGAGATCATGCTGAAAGGGTTTGGATCTGCCAGGAAAGAGGATTACAAGGGCAAAACTGATGATATCCAATATTTACTTCTGCCTGTGTTCTACAACTTTGCATCCATAAAGTAGCAGAGGAAAGTGTGACCTGTTTTAATTAGGCAGCGCTAGTTGGATCTTTCCTCTCTGGATCTTTTCTCCTGTTACTCGCTTTCCTTTTTATGGAACTGTTTTCTGAGAGGTCTTTACTGCTTAGTGAGGGCACTGTGACTGGCGCTAATTGTGGTGATTCAAACACAGATTCTGCAATGTGTTGTTACCTCACATCCTTCTGTATTGTGAAATGACGGCTGGAGACCCGTTCCTAACCTGTTGGTAATTTGGTGGTGATGCTGAAGAGGCACGCTTTCCACCTCTGCCAAAAACCGTGTGCATGTTTTACTTGCCTCACACGAGCAGTGGGGCTGTTTATGCTGGGAATTTTGAGTGGGAACGTCAGCATGTGCAGGATGAGGGCCACAGTCAGCGTGGGGTAAAGCAGATCGTGCAGAACACAGCTCCAGTTTCACTGCACTCCCAGGTACCATGAGGAGCCAGCAGGGAGAAGGTGTTTCCAAATGCCTGGAGGCAGCACTCACATACTGTGAAAATCCTGATTACACTGACAGACTTACCCCGGGGTTACATCTGTACCGAATTACACGAACTCGCTACATTTCTGCAGATCAGAAATGTGTTTTCTGACGGCAGCACTGTTTCTGCTTCCCTCTCTGTGCATGGGACACCAGAGAGGTTGCACTGGTGGATTATATTCCATATGAGCTGTAGTGGGTTCCTGTAAGAATTCCTACAGAATTGCTTGTGTAGCATTTACAGCCTGTGTTAATGATGACTATAAAGTTGTTTGTCTTTGTGGAATTAGATATATCCATAAGGCATTTTCCAGCTCAACTATGCTGAGGCAATAAAACAAATTCTGCTGGCATTACTCACTGCGGTAATTCCCAAATAATTAGTCAGAGTAGGTAATGGGTATGTGATGTGTCCCAGTCATAAACCAGGGTAAGGACATAAAACACGGCGGCTGCTTCGGAAATGCAACACCAGAAACCAAACTGCTCAAGTTCAGTGAGGAGCCAGCTCAAATCCTGTTCTCAAAGCCTCTCGTGTTGCTTTTCTTCCCTTCTAGCATAAGGAAAAATCTAGTTCGTTTCTTAGACCTTGCTTAAGTCCCACTTTTTCACTCCAAATTGCTTATTGGTTGCTAAGGAGCAGTGATTTATATGCATGCTTGTTTTGTTTTCCCTCCCTTTACAGAGGGGAATATCGATGCCTAAAAGCAGGAACATGGGTGGGGTTCCCCCCCCCCGAGTTTTACCTTCTGGCTGCCGTTCTTCTATCCTGGCATTAAAAACTTCCCAGGGTGTAGTTCAGCTTGTGAAGTGTTGTACGTAGCGCTCACAGTGTTTGGTGAATGTTACATGCGTAGGAAATTTGCTGTTGGAAAATAAATCATCCTGAACCGATTCCAGAAGCGTTCAGCGAGTGTGAGTGTGTTCGTGCTTGGGTTTTGCCCATGTGGATTTGGGTTTTGTATCCATAAAGCGATGCTCCATTGCCATAGAAACAGCAATATTCATAAACATCCTAAAATCGATTCAGTACATGATATAACAGCAATTTGCATCAGTGCTCTGTTACGTTTGCTTCCTGGAGAGTTTCTAAAGCACATAAATGTGTCCTTAAGGAAATCTCCGCTATCGGAGCAACAACAAAGAAAGGAGACAGATTGCTCAAGGCAACAGTGTGTCATGCAGGGATTTCCAACGGGCTAATCATATTAACAGAGAAAATGCTGGTGCCAGTTTTACTTTAACTAGTAAAGTTTTATTGAGTGCTACTGTCCCTAGCTGCTGCCCTTAACTTCATGTGATTGCTAAACCATCTACAGTTTGGAACTGGTTTTACAGTTCACCCTTCTTGCGGGGGAACAGCTGGCAAAAAGAAAAATCATTTAAATGCCAACACTTAAAATGCAAAAAGTGGAAAGAAGATCATAAATATAAAATCAAAATATTGGTTTTCTTAAATCCGTGGTAATGACCTCACTGGATTCTCCAAAAGGCAAAATAATCTGGATCTCTGAGGCTCCCCTGAGTGTTATGAAAGTCAGTGGAATAACCTCATTCTCTCTGAAATCCCACTGGGAAAATCATCCTTCTAGTTGATCCTGTTTTAGAGCCAATGATAAACTGGGCTGGAGGGAGGTCCCTCCAAAGCACGCATCCTCACTGCTTTTCCTGGGCATCAGGACAGAACTATTCCCAAGGTGTAATTGGCTGCAACCCAGCTGAACAGTGTGGGAGAAAACATTTGGGGATCTGAGTTTTACGCTGTTGCCAGACAAAACTGCCAAAGGTCCCTTCCAACCCAAAGCCCAGGCACTCTATGTCCCTGCTACGCTGCTTTCCAGACCAGAGCTTTTTCGGATTGAATCTTAGCTGTATTAGGCAAATTACAGAGTGCCAGGAGCCTAATTGGTGACTAATGTCTCTTTGCAAGCTATAGAAGTGACTCATGGCAGGCAATATTTGGGGTCCTGTCACCTGTAGTTAAAAAGTGACCTCACAGGGAGTTGAATCCATTTTCACCTTTGGAGCTGCCCCAGAATGCATTTTCTGGTGCATCCCTAAGCAGACAGCTCTCTGTGTGAGGTATAGTTGAATCCTATCTGGTCTGTGGCAACCACCAGGTGAAGAGCAAGTGCTGTAGTTAGGAAATCATTGGAGTTGCACACGCAAACCCTCAGCAACCATATTTAAAGTGATATAAGAGTCTCCACCGACCGTATATTACTTGTTTCTGTGAGTTAGATCCAACCTCGCACACTTAAATCTTTCTTCCCCCGAAATTTTACCCAGAGGACTCTTTCCTTCACTATTATGTTGTACACTGGAAACAGGAGACCAGAATCAAAGCCACAGATCAAAGTTTGATCAGCACAATACCTTCCACTTGAGACTTAATGCACCCACAGTATTAGTCATAACACATGGAAAGGAACCGAGTTTCCCCTTCCCTACCTCCAAGCATATCCAAGTTACTGTATCCTTGGAATGAGGACCATGGGATGGATATTTGTTTGGTGTATTTGAAGTGAGCCATCTAGGAACAGAACTAAGGATTTGCTATTTATTGTTAATAGCTGTGAAAGCTGTGCTCTAACCGAAGGTTAGTCTGATTTGCTGTACACCAGAAAATGGAAATTAATGTCTTCATCAGTCCGGTTACACCAGACAAGAGAGAATCAGGAGCTGGTTGCAAGCAGGACGGCTCTGGAAGAGACCTCCTAGGCTTTTGGCACTGAGTTTCTGACACAGCAGGGAATTGCCTCCTGAAGTCCCATTGCTCCAGTTGCCAAGCCCATCTTTAATCGGCGACAGCCTGTGCTTTCAGCAAACATAGGCCCCTTTGATTTTCAGAAAGCAACTTGTGTGGTTTGCCTCTACATGGAAGTTGATTTTTACAGATGAGCTCAAGCATCCAAATAATAACTTTGAGAGCTACTTGTAGCCCATGCATTCTGCTAGTAAAATCAAAATACATTAATTATGTTCAATTAATCCAGGTTTACAGTTTACTTTGTTTAGCTCAGTCACATGTCACTTAAGGAATTACAGCATTTCTGCTTCTTCTGTGATTGTTCTAAACCTTCTATGTAAAACCTTTTCTGTAAAAGGTGTGTCCATTTTTATCATTAATGTTGGCTGTCCTAGTTGGATTTTGCCTTTAAATTTTTCTATTAGAAAACTCCCCAGAGAGGAATACAAACAGAGAGTGAAATACAGCTAAATACATGTAATACAGCAGCTGGGCTGCTGGGTTTAACAATTTTATCACCATCTGAAAATTTACTTATGGGCTGGAACCTGAGTGTGAGAGACAAATGGAACATGACTTGAGATTATTTGTGGCAAATATGTGGTTGTGTTTTTACTTTTTTTCTTAAAACATTGGAAATACAATTCATTAAAGCCTCAAAATTCAGAAGAGATATAGGACCCAAATGTATTAAACAAAAATATTCTCTAAAAATCCCATGAAAATTAGGTGCCTGACCAATGACCTCAAGGCATAGAGCTTTGGCAATATTATAGATGTCCATAAATACATTTATAATTGTTTACTTTAGAGACAATATTAGAAGGAATTTTCCATGATGATAGAAAGCGAGCTTGTATTTTAATCTCTTTTCCAAAAACCAAAAGATAGATACAGCTTTAATAGAATTATAAGTAGTCATTGCTGCATGTCAGAAAAAAGGGCAACATATTCCTTCTCAATTCTTGTATTTCATGAAGCTCTATTGCACAAAATACAGTTTATGTTTTTAAGTTATGACAACTGAAGTAGAGGAAGTTTAGACCTTACATGCTGCTACTGTGTCCAAAATCCTGAGGGTTTATGGTAGCAGGAGTTCCTGCCCCTATAGTGTGAGTGAAAGAACCTGTGGGATAAAGAGCATCCAAAATTAACAGAAACAGCTATTGTTTTATCCATCATATATATATATATGTATAAAAAGTGTATATAAATATATATATACGCAAATATTAACCTAATAGCAGCTGCAAATTCTTTCAGCTTTAAGAGCAGATTTTGCCACATACATGCAGTTAAAGTCCACTCCCAGGGAAGAAACATAACTTGTACATCAAATAACTCAAGGCTGATACTGAAACCTCTGACACCCAGTTGAGGGAATGAGTTTCTCAGGGCTTTTTCCTCTTTTTTTTTTTTTTTTCACTGTTGCAGGTGGTGATAGTTTCTATTTCACAGCATTTATGAGGCCTATCGCTGGGGAACAGAGAAAACTAAAGTAGTAAAATTCCCTTTAAGTCAGGGCAATTATTTTAGCAACTGCAGAATCATGATGCAACAGTGGCTTGTGTCATTCCAAGGGCTTCATCCATAGCTCACCAGAGCTCCATGGCTATGTGTCCATGATCTCACTTGGAGCTTTCTCTGGACTAATCAACCATTCCTTAGTCAAAATGTGTTGCTCCTGTTTGTAGGCACTGTGTACTGTTGTGTCTGTAGTTGCAGACTGCAAAATAAGGTGTTTTTCCCTGGACTGGGTTTGGGAAGGTAGCTGGAGCTGCACAGGGTATTCTCGCAGCCTTCCAACTCTCCTGCACCAACATGGATGTTTACTGTGAACTCTGAGGAAACAGCAAAGAAATAGGAGCAGCCTGTTCTCTCCTGAGCACTTGTAGAAGAAAAGGAAACGTTGGCTCTGTAGGAGCACACACAGACCTCTAACAACACGTCCTTTGAATGCTCTGCCCGTGCCTTTCCCTGCCCTGGGATAGGGATTCGCTTCCCTACGTAATGTGCAACGCCGCAAAACTCATTAGGCAGCATAAAAGTATTACTGTTCAGTGTCTAAAGAGATTTGTCCCTGGTGGGGCTGAGCTTAATGATACTGTCAGTAGTCCAGAGCTGGCAGCGAAGGACCTGCGCGGCTAATTCATCCCGAACGGGAAGGCGAGGAGACAGAAGGTTTTCATTTCATCGAGGGGAGGGAAATGCGAACCCACCTGGGAGAGCAGCTTGGGTTTATTGAGGGGCTGTGTCTGTCTGAAGTCTCCTACGGTGCTGCCTGCTTGGAAAGGGGATGGAGGAGTGTAGGAATGAGGAGAACTGACGGATGCTGAGGTGACAGAACAGGATAAGGGAGCGTGTTGAGGAACCTCAACTTTGTTGTTATGGTAAAGCAAAGCTTTCCTTTGCTGATCTGCCCAGGAAAGGATTCGAGTTTCCTTTTTCCCTCCGCAGTGTTTGGTTACTGGTGGAGATGTTTCACAAGGTTTGTGTGTAATTGAAAAGACAGCCCGACGCGAGCCATTGAACATGCCTGACAGGAATTCGGAAGGGGGAATCAGTGCGGTTTCATCCACAAGCCCGGGACGGTGCTGGGGCTCTTAATCCAAGCAGCGATGTGTGTGATATCACCAGAGCAGAACGCTGGAAAGGGCTCTCACAAAATTCTTCATTCCTTACGTTTTCAGTTTGGGCAAGCAGGGGATGGTATGTTTTCCCAAATCCTGGCAGTCCTCCAGGCCCAGCTGAAATCCTGTCTGATGAGCGGAGCTGCCGATTTTGAGAATGCTCACAAATTCCCAGGGGAATCGAGAGAAAACCTCTACCTGCAGAATTTCAGCTCATTGTTATTGCTTACACTGTAACAGTGCCCTCAGGCTCTAATTTGCATGACATTACTCCAGCAGAGTATTTGGGCTGGGGCTTATTGCCCTCTGCAGAATTGAGAGGTTACGCTTTATGCTTTTTAATTACTAATTGAACTTAATCAGCAGTTTTTGATCATCTTAGTGTTCAGAACATGCTGCTGCCTACAGCTTTTACAGTTCTGTGTGGTTCAGTGTTCCACTGAATTCCATTTGGCCAGCTTTTGCAGTATAATTTGATAAATGCTTTTTTTTTTCCCCCTTCCTTACCTTTTGGTTCCTTAGCAACACTTATTTTTTGCCAAATTAGTTATTCCTTTACCCGGTGCTCTATGACACAAAATAAGCACTGAACACTGTATGTTTGAACACTGTAAGTGGTTTTAGTGTATTAAGGGTTTTTTAAAAGAACGTAGAAGTGATTAAATGTCATTGATCTGTGTAGCGGCTCTATTAATTTTGGAAAAATTGATGATTTCATCGTAGATCCTAGAAAAAAGTGCCTGCAGCAAAAAAAAAGGCACATGCAACCATTACACACATGAAGCAATAGACTTGGCAAGACAAGGCAAGAGAAAAGCTTTGTAAGGCAGTAACTCCTGTCCATCGAGGAATCCCTTTCCAGTGGGCTGTAAACTGGGGGTTGACAAGTCTTTGTGTGCACAGCAGCTTTAGTGAAGTTTATCTGTAGATGAAGAGGTCATTTCAGCTGAAGACCTTTCTAAGGAGCAATAGAGCCTAATTCATAAAGATGGGAATAATGAAATGAGGACACTCATTCCCCCCAAACAACATCCATTTGCATGTTCATCATAAATACCATTTCTTTAGAAATGTACTGTGTTCACACATGCTTAGATAGTTTACCAACCTTTCGTGAAGTACTGTTTGATTTCAATATCAAAAAGAGATTTACAGCACGTGTCTCCTTTAAAGCTTTGTGTGTTGTTTTCATTGTGGTTTTTTTTTTCCTCTTTTATCATATTCTATCTCTTAATGTGTGTTTTGGTTACGTGTCAGCAGAGTGTTTAGAAACGGGTGAGGAATACCAGTAGTGGCCTCATGGACTGGACAGTATCAAGTTCAGACTAGAAATAAAATGCAGAACTTTCAGTGATAGTGGTTAACAACTGGAATAGTGAATCAAGTTCTATAATCATGACTTTTAAATGAAACCTGTGTTCATTTCTAAAACATTTGCTCAGATGTTCACAAGAGCATTGATTCAGGGAATTTCTGTATTCCCTATGACATGAGCTGCTATGTAGATGATCATGGTGGGCTTTCCAGCTTTAGAGTTTGTAACTAAATCTAATTCTTACTGTCTTGACTAAGGGATGTTGTCACTGCTTCAAAAATCTCATGATTAAACTCACTCACAGTAAAGAAAGCAAATGAAGGTTCTTGCAGTGTGGACGTGCAAAAATAAAACGTACTGGTTCTCTTATGCTATCAAATAAATAGCATTAATAATATCTGTGCATATTAGCAATATAGAAAGGGGAAATGTGTCCTGAAATGTTTTTAAGTTTTCTTTTAATATACTTTTTTGACAATTTAATTAGGATATGACACAATTTCTGGGTAAGGAGAGACTAAATATACTTTAACTTCTTAATGTTCTTTTCTTTAATACTGGGAAAGTATCATGGTTATTCATAAATTCCTGATTCTTGGGAGAAAAATGTGTGCTGAACTGTCATACCAGACCAAAAAAAAAAGGGATGCAGAGCAATCCAGCAGGTAGTGGGCTTAAAAATAAATTGGAGGTGGTATTTCTCACAGTGCATCAGCCAAATTGGTGTAAGATCAAAAATAGGAACAGGCTTAACAGAAAACCATGTAATTTCCCTTTCAATTATTGATTGTGACACAATAAACTCAGGAAATCCCCAACCTGCTGGTTGCTGGAAGGGACTCATTTCTTAGACAAGAGGCATTTGTTCCGGCTCCAGGCAGATAAGGGATATGCCGGATCAGGCTTTATTGCTTTTTCCAGTGCGCGCAGAAGGAATGCAGTCAGTGTTGGTCTGATTTGACTGGTTAGTTCTGCTTTTGAGCTCAGTCCCCCTGTTTGGTTTGTGCGTAGCTCCGATTGCTGAGCGCGGAGATGACATTTATGATCCATTACCTAACGCTTTTCTGTAGCAATGACATTCTAGCAGTTCATAATTCTGAGCTAGAAATGAGCTCAACGAAATGGCCCAGGCAAAGGTGAAGGAGGAAGGTGTTGGGGTAGGTTTGGTTTGGTGGGTTTTTTTGTGGAAGGAAAAACTTAGTGTTTGGGATTTGTTATTGTTGGGGGCTTATTTTTTATTTGTTTTTTTAAATCAGTCAGGATACAGTATAGTTAAAACTTATTGCCAAAGTAATCTCTGACATTGCAATCTGTAAAGTTCTATTTGCATGACCTGAAGTTTGTGTTTGGTGTAGCAGTGAGTCATCTAAATGCCATTTCTAGTATTTAACAACTATTTAAAACATCTTGAGCTTTACAAGCACTTCATTAGCATTCTTCCTTCTGCAGTCCATGCACCATTCCCAGTTAATAGCATCCCTCCCCTTAAAGCTGCTTTGGAAAGGGCCAGCCTTGTTTCAGCTGTGCATCCTAACCTTGACATCAAATACTTCACCAGGCCAAAAGAAATACTTAGAGTTATATTTTGCTACACTTCAGACCTTTTTGACCAATCTGTATTTTCAGCTTTACTGTTGTATGGAAAAAAGCATGTCCTGTTGTGTGAAAGCCAGGCAGTTGGTAAAGCACTTGCAGCAGGCCGTGTTACATCCCTCATAACCCAGGAAAGTTTTGTTCTGGACGAAGAGAAAGATTTCTCTTCCACTGTAAGACTTTAGTGTTTCTGAAAAGGTAATAAATTTTCCACCCTGTTTTAAACTTCCTAGATTTATGTTGCATTTTAAGCTCGTGCCTTGCCCCAGTTCTCTTGCTCTGGCCTTAACTGCACTAATATAAAGGCAAGTTTTAAACAAGGTGACCTTGTTTGTAAAAATCTTCGATTTAGGAAGAAATGAAACTGTTCCTTCTACAATTTGTGGCAATGCTGCAGATTGTAGCTGAGAAATGGATTGAAACAATAACATGCCAAAGCTTCAAAGCTGATGGCCGTGGCAGCCTCAAAATGTGTGCTGTAAACTCTTCAGATTATTTGGCTCTTCAGAAAGTCAGTAAAGCCAGAAAAATGTGCACACCCCTCCCTCACTGACAGCCAGGGAATGGTGATCCGTGTTCAGAGACCTGCCCTGGTGGGAGGTGTCCCTGCCCGTGGCAGGCGCTTGGAACTGGGTGATCTTTAAGGGCCCTTCCAACCCAAAGCAGTCTGTGATTTTATGACTGGCCCCAGCATCTGCTGCTAAAATGTCCCCTTTCCTTAGGGAGGCACATCCAGTTGCTATTTCCAGATGCAGTCGTTTCAGTAGGAGTACACACATTTAAAGGCTTGCTTCTGTTTCGTTTGGGACCATAAACCTCATGTAACTGGGAAATGGGAGACTCCTCCAGGAAGGCAACATAAAGCTGTGTTGTTTCAGTCATCACAGGGACTGACCTGAGAGGGATATCTAAGGTCACATCCCGGATTTCCAGAGCGACTTCATCGGCATCAGTTGAGTGGCTGCACATTTACATCACTGCAGGAGCTGAGCTCAGGATCTGGCCCTTTGCCGATGAAATTCGGGAGGGAGTTGAGGAAAGTCTGTGTTAAATATAGACTAAGTGAACAGCAAAGCTCTGTTTATGTCATCAGAAAGCAGGGAGTAAGCCACGGGTGGAATCTGAGCATTCCCAAGCAGCACATCTGTAAATTAATTACCAGGGTCCACCAAAGGAGGCAAAGGGAATGATGTAAGTCCCGTGACTCACCAGGCTTTTATTCATGTTTTAGGATGCTCTTTCCAGTGATGAGTGGCCTGGCAGAAGTGCAGTATCCACCTGGGAAGAGGATGCGGGGATGTTCGGCCTTTTCCTTTCCCTGAGGGGAAGGTACGTTGAGGACAGGGGCATTCAGAAATGAACTGGGGGGAAAGGAAATGCGGTTACAGTTCTTGGAAATATGTGGAATATTGACTCAGTGTGTAGGCCAAAGCCTGCTTTGTTCCTACTGTATTTGCAGCTATTAAGCTAAAAATAGGAGTTCCCAAAGCCGTTCTTTAGGCAGACAAGGTTTTCTGGCCTCTGCCATAACCAGGAAGAGCCCTGAATTGGACATCCCAAATTGCAGCCTTCCTTGTTACTGAGAGCTCTGAGTCAAGGGTAAGCAGAAGTGTAGCCTCCAGCTAGGAAGAAATACTTTTCTTCAGCTTGGAAGAATTACCTTTTTAACACTTAGCTGACCTAAAAGTTAGAAGAATAGTTATAATGTAACCGTAAGAGTGTTAGCACTTGGATCTACTTTTCCCTTCAAACTCTTCCCAAGATCTCATTTACCGTTATTGTTACTGCTTTTCTGGAACTGGGAGCGAGATTCCCTCTCAGGATGAGCACAAGGAGTGAGAGTTGGCATCTTGCATCCTTGGCACACTGGAGCTGTCGTCCAGTGCCTTCCTAGACCACAGGACTGTCACCTTTCCCAGGCAGCTGCGCAAAGGGCCACTCGGGGCAGGGAAAGGAAATGGAACACGTGTTACCATCCTTCGTGGAAAACATTTTTATCTGCACTTCCAAAGTTGCTGTCTTCCTGGGGTGTATTTCAAACATGGATGGCTTGGAAAGAGCGAGGTTAGACCCAAAACAACCCAAAGAGGGCACCTTTAACAGCCCCACCTTGACAGCAGGTAACTGCAGAGGAGCCTCCAACCACAGCCACGCTCTCTGCACATATTTAATTAAATTAATTTGATGGTCTCAATACACGCAGAGGCTGCATAACACGTACTAAAAATACCTCCTTTCCTAATGGTGTGCTAAATTCAATTTCAACCAGTGTATATTTGAATTAATGTATTCAGTGCACTCAAGTTTAAATACCTATGGATGTTCTGGATTTTTTTTTCCCTGAGGGGAAAAAGTACTTCCTCCAGCTTTCACAGCTCTGCTGTTCCTTTCACTGGGCATCCTGAAGGGGCTGTATAAACCTTGGCTGCAATTCCTGAGCATCTGCAAATATTTTCTTAAGTGGATTATTAATAGCACGTTATCTTCCAAGGCCTCTCTACTTCAAGGTCAGCAGAGTATTTTGCTGACATAAGCCTACTTTTGTTTTTTTTTTCAAAAGTGGAGGGGGAAAAAAAAAAAAGGGAAGCTTTGTCAAGCCCCTAAAGAGAGAAAGAAGGTCAAGTTTATAGATGTCTGGCAGAGATTGCCCTGGGGTGTTTTCATTTGCAGCTGGCTGGTGGCTAACGGGACACTGGGAAGCTGCAGGCTCTGTCCTTTTGTGCCCCAATAGCTGTGCTCTCTTGCATTTGCTTAATAATATATATATTTTCTTACTTTTCAAACAATCCAAATTCCAAACTCTGTTTTAAATGATTCTGTTGTTCTGCTCACTGACCTTGGTCACCTCCTTGGGAATGATCCCTTCTAATCAGCCTCCTGCCAAGATGAATTCTTTGGATGTGTTGAAAATATTTTGATTCTCTAAGCAAAATCATATATGGCTGGTTATCTATATGGGGATAGCATAATGCATGGCCTATATAATAACTATACCATGATAGCTGATATTTTAAAAACAAACAGAAGAATTAATTAAAAATATATTTCACTACCAGGAAAAAAAGTATAAATGTGATCAGATACTTAGTAAGATACTCTGTTTGACTGGGTCCAAGGTACTACTACAACTTATGTTAAAAGGGCATCATAATTTGTGCTGTTAAAAGCAAAATAGCATCACTAATCTGATTTGCAATTTACCTTTTATAGGTTTAGGTTTCTATATATATTCTTTAGGTCTTGGAAACGTGGGGAAAAGGCAGGAGAAAAAATTTGAATAGAGAATTCTTTTAAAGGGGATGTAATTTCAAGGAATGATAGAATGGTTTGGGTTGGAACGGACCTCTAATTCCAACGCTCCTGATGTGGGCAGGGACAGTATATGAAAATTTCAGGGTTTCTTCAGTTTAAGATTTAGAATTTTTTTTCTTTTATTTAAAGAACTTGAGTTTACATGCTGTAAGGTTCCTCTGCTTTCAGAAGACGTTCTACTTCAGGAGTTAAACGCTGTAGGTTTTCCAGTGCAGATGTATTCCTGTTGTATTACTTTTCAGTGCGGACAAGCCCTTACATCGCACACTAAAATCCACTTTCACGTTTCCGTGCTGTAGCATTGCAAACTTCAGCACCAGGCTTAATTATTTCTGAATAGCTCTTTTTAAACAGAAATATTACAGTGGGGACAGTTTTGTGCAGACTGGTGTGAGTAGAACCAGTTAGACTCAACCCAAATTAAAGTTTCCTCTAGGCAGCACGACTCAGTTTTAATCCAGGAGGGATCCCAGGGGGATGCAGACAGTCCCTTGGCAGGAACCAGCTGGAGTTTAGCACAGAGGTGCAGGAACTGGAGGATTCGATCCAAGTGGCTGTTTAAGAGTTAATGCTTTGTAAAGCCTAGTTTGAGTGAAAGTTGTTCCTGTCATGCTGACTCACGGTAGACAAGTCAGACCTGCAGATTTACTTTAGTTCGGCCTAATCGTGCGTGAATGTAAGTTTCTGCTTGACTCAGTGTCTTCCAGGACGGGGTGAAGTTGCATTTTGCAACTGCAGCACATTCGTACTTTAACCCAAATTCTTTAAAATTGTTGCATTCTGCAAAAGCGCATTCCTGGCGTTTGCCACAGCCCCGCCAGAATTGGGGAGTTTGGGATTTGGGGCCGTTTTGTGGCTGCAAACAAATCCGGTACGTTCATACCTTCCAGATGTTTGTGGCCGTGTCAGAGACACTTAAACCAATCAATATTTGGGGGGCGAGGGGGGGGGGGGGTAGGACCACCTCGCTCTGGGGGGCGGCTGGCTGGGCCGGGTAGGGGGGCTCTCCTCTGGGATGCGGGGGGCGGGAGAGGGAAGAGGAGGAGGACGTGCGGGGAGAGGGGAGCAGAGGGACGGGGAGCAAGAAGTTGCGGACGGGGCGGGCAGGGGCAGGAGCCGGCATTGCGGAGGGGGAGGAGCGGGGCTGCGGGCGCTCCGGGGCGGGGGTGCCCGTGTCCTCCGGCGGGGCCGGGGTGTCCCTGTCCTCCGGCGGGGCCGGCGGCCCCCGGGAGCGGGGGCGAGGGGAGGGACGAGGAAGAGGAGGGCGGAGGGAGCGGCTCGGCCCGGCAGCGCCGGCGGGGGCGGGCGGGGGGCGGCACGTCCCGACCCGTCCCATCCCATCCCGGTGCCGTCCCGTCCCGGGGCGCCCCGGCTCGCCCCGCCATGGGCACCGGCCCCGGGACGGGCTGGCAGCGGCGCCCCGGCGCGGGGCCGGGGGCGGGCCGAGGGTGCTGTGACCCCCGGCGGGGCCCTGCCCACCCGCCCGGCTCCGGCACCGGCTCCGGCACCGGCTCCAGCGGCTGAAGTTGCCCAAGTTGGGGTGACTGCGATGTCCCCCGGGCGGCGGGACCCCTGACGGGCGCTGCCCGCCCCCGAGGCCGCCTGGCTTTGTTGGGATTTTGTTGGTTTGTTTCCTTCTCGTTGCCGTTTTCTTCCCGTCCCGCCGCGGTGGATGGCCCGCGGTGGGCGCCGCCGGCCGCGCCGCCCTTGCCCGGGCAGGATGGTGGCGGCGGTGCTGGCCGGGCTGTCCCTGCTCAGCCTCCTCACCTGCGGCTACCTGGCCTGGGGCAGCCGCCGCACCGGCCCCGGCGGGACCCCACTGGCAGAGGAGCCCGGGGCCGGCGCCCCCTCCTCGCAGCCGCACATCATCTTCATCCTGGCGGACGATCAGGGGTTCAGGGACGTGGGGTACCACGGGTCCGAGATCAGGACGCCCACGCTGGACAAGCTGGCTGCCGAAGGGGTCAAACTGGAGAACTACTATGTCCAGCCCATGTGCACGCCATCCAGAAGCCAATTGATCACTGGAAAGTAAGTTTGCTACTACTAAATCATTCACCTCTCCAGCCTAAACGCTGTCCCTCTTGGAAGCAGAATGGGTGACCCTGGGCGGTTTGCCTCTGGGATATCCTGTAGGCAGAGAGGAGCTCCTCTGGTTCGCTTAAAAACCTTACACGAAACGGACTTCTAATACGTTTGAAGTAGGCAAATAAAGCTGTCTCAGTGAGGCCAGGAGGGTTCAGCACTGAAAGCTGCCCCGCAGAGCGCTGGAGCACGTTCATGGTTACAGCATCACTAACATACGTGCTACTTGCCAAGTAAGGTTTCTATGACTGGGGAGTGATCAGCTTCGCTTGGCTGGGTGATTTCCGAGGCACTTAGAGGAGCAGTTGTCTCAGGGAACTGCCAGCCTTACCCTTTCTCCTCTGTGCTCGCTGGTGTTGCATCACGGGTCTCGCTGACATTGACTTAACTGGAGTTCTCTCCAGGGGCTATCCTGAACTTATGAGGTGGTTCCCCAGCGTGTCACTTGTGGAGGAGTGCAGGCAACCCGGACTCCCTCTCAGCATCCTCATAGCTGCAGCATCTCTCTTGTCACTTTGCAAACCATTAGAAACTTTTCTCTTAAGCCACTGAAAGAGGTGCCTCATCCAAATGGTGAAAGCAGTGGATTGGTATCCATCCAACGGTGTTTATTGCGGTCTGTTAACTAAATAATCAATTACCCAGCCTCAAGGCCTTCTTACAGCAGAAGGTTAATGAGGATTAAGGGCGGGAGTGCATGCATTTGAACTGTAGGAACAATTTCCAAATAGCTCCAAGTGTGGACCCATTTACTCTGCAACAGAACTGCCTTGTTCTGTTTAGCTTAACTCCCTCTGACAGGAGCAGAGAACTCTTAAAAGAGCAAAACATAATGAGAGGAAAAGAGTTTATTTTCTCCTTTCCTAGAACATAAACAGGAACAAGGCAATGTTAATATTACTGGTAAAAGAAACACATGTTAAATAAAACAAGTAACTGGCCTGGTGTCTTGCATCTCCATATGGTAGAGCTGGAGATAATTCCCAGTCTCGGTCTCGTTCTCAGACTTGCTGGACCAGGGAGATTTGCATGAAGAGCTGACAAGGTTATCTAGAGCAAGAATGCAAGAATTGCACACAGGTTTTTGTTTGCGTTGGTTTTTTCCTTTGTGCAGACTGTCCCAGAATTTATTTCGAGGCATCTCCTCAGTCATTCATGAGAACACAGTTGCCGTGCGGCAACTCAAGCGGCAGCTTACAAGGGAAACTTGTATCGGGACAGCGTTTAGCTGTTGTCTTTAAAGGCGTGCAGCGGCCGGGAGCCAGGAGCGCCGCCAGCAGCACGTAGCCAGCCAGCTTTCTGAGGACCGTGGTTTGGGAACCAGTGCTTTACAAAGGGAATGTCATGCTGCACTGGAATGACTCACACAGCAGCTGGAGCAATGGGATGACCGGGTTCCAGGGGAACCAGGGTGCTGCTCTGGCTCTTGGAGGCTGCAGAGGTTGTCTAAACATGAAAAAGAAAGAAAGTCAAGAGTAGCAGTAAGTCAGTTTAACTATTTTGATCCTTCTCTAAATACAGTTAAAGGTAGGCAAGTTCTGAGGAACCTGAAGCTTTCTATTGGCTCGGCAGGCGGAAATGGTTCTGCAAATCTGCCCACTTTGGGTTTGGAACCTTTTATAGGAAGAAAGAAATTTGCTTTTTATTTTCTTAGTCTGCTGTTCTAAAACCCTTGGAGTGTTTCCTTTTGTGTTGTTTTACTTTAGGGAAAAAGGAACAGCGGAGAGAAAGAACTGCCTCGCATGACTGGGAAATCAGGGAGGGCTTGGCGAGGGGTTAATAGACTGGGGAGAGTATTCACAAGGCAGACTCAGAGAATACTGTTTCCATTCTGGCTGAAGATAAATGCTTGTGATAACTGCTTTTAATGCTTTCTTAGTAGAGGCACCTTATTTAAAATGCCAGGACTTGGAAACTTCTAATCAGGGACAAGTGCTTTTGAGTCTTGGGTTCCCAAATGGGTTAGTTCAAGGCTAGAAGCCTCCCAATACACATGCCATGCTTAATGTGGAATCATAGGTTGGAAGGGACCTTTAAAGGTCATCTCCTCCAATCCCCTGCCATGGACAGGGACACCTTAAACTAGAACGTATTCAGGCATTTCCTGATCGATGGGTCAAAACCAGAGGGACCTGTGTAAACCAGAGTCATGAGGGAGCCCTGACTGATGTTGCCAAGTGGAAGTTAAACTGCAGGCAAAGAGACTTAGAACAGCCCAAATTCTTCATAGGTCTCCAGGCAGTTCCTCTGAGGCTTGTGTAGGTAGAGACCCTTCCTTTGGTGACTGTCCCATGTGTGAATGAGCACAGGGAAGGCGGCTGGGAGTGGCATGTTTAAAATGAAGAAGCAGAATTAGCTCCTTTTCCTGTCTGTGCTGTAACACAGCTGGTGAACTTGTCATTCTGGTCACTTTTTCCCTCTATTTGCTTTCTCATGCATTGTGCTGGTTAGAGCAGAGCAGTGGCCTGTATATACTCAGGAGGTTACTGACCTCTGATTAACTGGAGAAAGGCTGTAGGCATGTTTGGGCTTTTTTTCTTTTTTTTGTTTCTCCCAGAGGGTATGACTGAACATAAATTGTCCTCCAGAGGAATTGTTTTGTGTGATACAGTATTTTTGTGGTTGTTTTCCCCTTGCAAGTAACAGGTGTGCCTCAAAAACTGAGCAGAATGCAGCTTAACTCTGAAGACTGCCTTTTAGCTCGCCCATGAAAGAAATGAAAAAATAAACACATTTCTGTTGTTTATGTTGCTGTCATTTACACAGAAGAACATAAAAATAGTGCCTGAGACTTCAACTCTTCAAGTTCTCCCTGCTAGGAAAAGGGAGGGGATAGATACCCAGGGATACCCACACAGAGAGCCATCTCCTTTTTAAGTGAAGAATTATTGAAGCACAGTCAGGCAGTTTCCCGGAGTGTTTTAAGAAACTTTGCAGGTTTATGACCAACAGGACAAGTATTCCTTTGAGACAAAGACTATGAGCTTAGATGAACATCTGTTGGGGTAGCTGCCCTGATTCCATAGAGGGCTTATGCAATGCAGCGATATTTGCTGGAGCAATACTTCATTTAGCGAAGGAATTTGAGAACTAATTCTGACTCATAAGAAGGAATCTAGAAATAATATGCCATAAACGTTTTAGGCATTCTGTAGGCAGTAGACACCTCCTTCCTCCTCTGGGCTCTGAGTTTTCTGCTCGCCATCAGACTTGTAACCTTAGGACCTTTACGTGCACTGGAATCCCTGTGGGCCA
This sequence comes from Pseudotriccus pelzelni, assembly GCA_035584735.1. Classification (NCBI taxonomy): domain Eukaryota; kingdom Metazoa; phylum Chordata; class Aves; order Passeriformes; family Tyrannidae; genus Pseudotriccus; species Pseudotriccus pelzelni. The sequence goes on along the minus strand of JAWMRA010000130.1, from coordinate 2,479,141 downwards.
CAGGAAAGTTCCTCAGGAATAGGGATCTCTCTTTGTACGGACCAATGCTCAGCTGGAGTTCCAGTCACTGAGGAATCTGAACTCCCTTCTGTGAGCCATGGAAGCCCTGTGCAAATCTCAGGAATGAGCTTCGCACAATGGATGGAATGTGGAGATGGAAGGTGTTGAGGAAATATTGAAAGTTTGGGGAAATAAACCCTTTTTTTCCCCTGGAATAAAATGGACTATGGAGAATTGCTCATTCAAAGCAGACAGAAATAGATTGTTTAATCAGTAAGCATAATCTGGGTGTTCATTTAGCATAAATAATTCTGTGTGTTACTCTGGGGGATCAGAGTTTGTGGTAAGCCTCCTCTTCCCCTGCCTCCTGGGTGCACTGTGGGCCAACCTGCCGTTGCTCTGGGAAGGATCCAGTACGGTGGGGCGTGACTGGGAAGTCACCTGCTGTGCTCTGAGCTGGAATGGAGGGTCTTGGAGCCTTGACGGGATCCTGGGGAATGTATGTAACACTCCATTATGCGTATTCCCTGGTCTGTAGTTAGCAAAATATGAGGGCTGCACAATATCAGCCTGAAGTACCTGGAGGTGACCTGATACTTTATCTGCTCGGGGATAAAGAGGCTTGGCAGCCATTGGTCCCGAGTTTAACTCTGATCAGTGTTTCCATTAAGAACCGGGATGATGAAGTAAAGCATTCGGATTAAACACACCAGAAATGTGGGAGGGCCTGCCAGCACGAAGGGACTGTGGTGATACAGAATATCAGCTTGGCAAATTAGAGAAATAGTCTGGAAAAAAAGCAGAATTAGAGGCAGCAGTGATAAACAGAAGATACTCTGCTGAACCAGAAAGGATAACTCTACAAGCTATGGATGGTGAGCACCTCCTTACACAGCATTTCTTTGGAAAAGCAGCTGGAATTATAGCGAATTGTGCACTAAATATGAGGTCAACATGTCATGCAGTTACAAAAAAGGCAAAGATCATTTGAGTTTGTGAGAACAGGGGAGCCTGGTAAGTTTGTGAGGCAGCCCTTCTGCTCCACGGCTGGAGCACTTATGCCCAAGTTTGGGCATCATTCTCCAAGAGCAATGTGTGCATCACTGGAGAGTGTCCAGAGGAGGGTGATCTGATATCTCAGGGAGATAACTGTGGGGTAAAGATCAGAAGAAATGGAGTTGTTTAGTCTAAAGAAGAGAATAATGAGGAGGCACGGGGTAAATCTGCAGTATTTGAAAAGCTGTGTCGTGATGGGTGGTACCAGAAATGAGGGGTGTTCTGGAGCAGGGAAAACTTCACGTTAGGTAACAGGGAAAACTTGCAAGTCTAAAGGTTGTAAAACACCGGAATAGCCGGATTTGGGAAATTGCTGAGTTTCTTCATCAGCAGTCATTAAGAACAGGCAAGACAAATATGTCAGGAATGACATAATGTAGTTGGATCTGTCTTGGGGAAAAGGGTTGAACTGGATGGTGTGTCTTCCAGCTCGGATCCATCTGTGGCTCATTTGAAGTACAGATTAACTACAGAAGGCATTCTGAGGGGCACTGTGCATGAAGGAGTATTAAATGCTAGCAATGATTTCAGCATTCACCCTGAGAAAACACCACGTTAAAGTTGCATTTCAGTTTTCTCCTAGAAATCCTCATTTTCTGTATCCTCCTTTTCTCTGGAAATTTTCAAGATTGTCCCCCCCAGGCCTCATAACTCTTGCAGTATGTCATTGTTTATTTCTGCTGACTTCTTTCAGGACTGTAGGTGGGACTGCTGCCAAAGATGTTGAGGTATCTTTTTCCACGTTCATCTTCTGTCTTTCCCTTAGGATGACACTGTCCATATGTACATCCATGTGCAGCATGCACTGAGAACAAATAATTAGATGCAAGAACTTCCTTTCCTTGTTTTCTTCTGCCTCTGTGCTCTCATTCAACAGAAAATTAGATCCAGGTAGTGAGCTGCTCTGTGGTCTTAAGCCATAAGAAGTCAGTCCACATCACTGTAATTATTAATGTGCAAAGGAGCACGTGGAGGAGAGAGCTGGAAAGGAAACTACTTGAAAACAAACAGAACATGGAGGAAGTAGCAAAGTGTACTACAGGTTGTGGTGACTTTTTTTTTGCATCATTTTCTGGCACCATTTAAGAACCTTGTTTGATAGTTTAGGTCCATTGCATGGGACAACCACAGCGTGAGCTGACATGTAAAACTGTTGGGGAATGTAACTTCTGGTTTTCAGTGTCCAAGTTACACTCAGTGCAGGAAGTTAAAGAAGCAGTTGGAAATGAATTTAGAAAATCTGTGATTGTAAATTAGCTCTGAGGAGTTTAAGGTCCAGACTTTTTATGCCATGGCTTTTTTTAACTGTAAAAGAGAAATTATATTCCATGGAAAAGTTAGGCTTCAAATAATTAAGGAATTTAGTTCATTCAGCATTGTTTCTGAGATATGTGTTTTGTACTTGATCCACCTTGCTACCTGTAACAATAATTTGAATACTTGAATGAGTGGTAGCACTGGACTCCTATTCAACTCTCACTTTTCGCTGCTGCTCTTCCTTCAGGAGGCCCTTTGAGTGAATCAAGATGGGAAACTGAGATGGGTGCCTGAAAATAAAACGGGAAGCAAAAAGATGGGCTTTGCTTTCATGTCAAAGAATTTAGACCAGACTAAATGGAACAAATTAAATTAATGCATTTAAATGCTTTACATTTGACAGGAAGATTTTCCGGATTTATGAGCAACAGGTTAGAAGAAGGGAATAATCTGTTTAATTTCCCTCTGTGACACTTTTTGTGGGTGATAGTACCAGACCCAGGGGGTTGTTCTCATAATTTTCTGTATCTGACTTCTGGGTTTGAGTTTTTCTGCACTTTAGGTTTTAAATCAATCTGTGAGATTTCCTGTTTTCCCTGCATTTGTTGCCTTTTTTTGCCTTGATTCCTAATCAAATTTTCTATCCTGAGGTGAGTTTGCTCAGTTCTAGAACATTTATTTCAAAATGAAGGGGGTAATTTCACCAGCCTTTGTTTATTCCATTAGTATAAATAGCACAAGGCAAGGGAAGATTGTTCCTGCGTGAGTGATCTGTGTAGGATGTGTTTGCTTTCTCTGTATCAGTAGTCTTTTTATCAAAGCTGCCCAATTTATTCGTTTTCTTACTTAAAAGGCCTGGCTGGTGACTTCCGTGTAAATTGGGAGGCTGAAATGAAAAATGAAGAGTTGAAAAAGAAACCGAGACAAGCCTAATGGGTAAAAAATTTAAAGGATTAATATAAAAGATGTTTTAACCATTGAGGTTGTACTAAAATGGCTTTGTGGTCTGTGATGAAATTGAAAAATTTTAAATAGGGAACTTCCTTGTACCTGCTGGCTCCTAATAAGAAGGAAATTAAGCACGTTTCATCATTCTAGCTCAACTGCAGCTGTAATATGTTAATTAGTGGTGTCAGCTATCACCTGCTTATTAATTCAGGCTCTTATCAACATGTTATCAAGCTCTAGGTTGGAGGGACAGGATGTTGCTAGAGCTGGAAAACAAATCTGGGATAATTATATACATTTTAATATGCTTCAAATACAAAATTATCTTCCTAAATGCATGTCTGCAGAGACTCTGTATTAGATAAGCATTAAAGCAGACATTATTAATATTATAGTTATGTTGTGGGCCCACAATGTTTCTTTTCAACCTTGGGGCAGAAAATTCGTATATAGAAACCAAACTTATTCCTTATTTTGCTTACACTTGAACACCTGATCAGTGTGAGGACATTTGTGCCATGGCAGTTTTCTCAATGTCATGTAAATGCAGCATTCTAACTAAATTACTGTGGCTTTTATTGTGCTTTTCCTTTTTACTTTTTTTTTTTAACTGAAATATTAATTCAGCTTTTTGGAGCACGTTTTAATTCCAATACATCCATTTATCAGAATATTAGCTGTTTTCTAGAGAAATCTCTTGTGTCCATTTCCCCCCATTCGCTCTGCTTTTATCTTCATTTATGCATTTTAAAACATTTTCTTCCCCTGAAAGAGAAATATTATGAGATAACATTACGTAATTTTTCGTAACATTTATAGAACACAAGTGGGTACCAAGGTACTGCTGTGGGGGCAATCTCTGTGATAATAAGTTCTCATGAGAAATGAGTTCCCTTCTGTTTTGAAGAGGGAGAAAATTACAAATACGAAGGAACGCTATAATTTGAGGAAAATGTGAAGCTGGAGGGAGTGGAGAAAATCAGTCTCAGGGCAGAGGGAAGCAGTGTAGTGTCTTCAGATTAAATATACTTTAATAGACATACTGGTGCTTCACAGATTGTGCCTCTCTGAATCAAATAAACTCTGCCAAAACAATATTTACCATCACATTTTATCTACTTAGTTTCAATTGTCATGTATCACAGTCGATAAAGTCATAGAAAACTGGGTTCCAGGGGACCCCTGGAGCTTCCTGAATTCCTGCCAACTTATATTGCACAGCAGGGACATGCTGACTTTATAAATTCTCTTTTATTGTTTGTTTCCTCCTGGAAATGAAAAAATATTGCCAAGTATTCAAGAAACTGGAATGTTGACTATTAGGGAATTCCCTAACTGTAACAGATTGTGAATTTTAGTAAAGAAAACTGTTTCATGGACTTCTTTATGTTTAATATTTAAATGTTCTTTCTTTTTAAGGGCCAAGTGATGTAATTAGTGAGTTTGTTAATGACCACAGCATAATGGCAGCTCTTTCCTTAAGTGTTCCATGGGCTTGTTTTCAGGAGCCTTCAGAGGAAGCTGTTCTAGTTTTCTGGCTGATTTCTCTTAAAGCTGAAAGCTTTGACTTTTGTATGTACTTTACTTCCATTAGTCCAGATTTGATTTGCATTCTGCTTAAGTCTTAAATTATTTTATGGTTCTGATGTGCCACGATAAAATTGCAGGTGGAAGGTGGGGGGGGGAGAGGAAGAAACAAATGACTCCTGTGTTGTTTCTCCTCTTGAAGAAGTACTCTAGGCAAAAAAATGAATTGTTTGGAGTGTTTGGTCCTTGGCTTATGGCCCTCTCCGTTCTTACCAGCTTCTGTTTCTATGTTTCCTGTATCCATTTGAAATTTGGGAGTGCTTCATCTGGTTGTAGAAATGCTTTCTGCTTGCTCTGAGCTTTCCTGATGGCACATATTTCTGTCATGCTCTTCCCCACTGGGCAAATGTGGCTCAGTAGTGTATTTAATGTCCTCTCTTCTGACCTCAAGGCTCTGATCCGTTTTGCTCCCAGGAGCCAAAGTGGATTCCTTCAGCATCCTTGTGGTGCTCTGCTTGCTCCTACTAAATGTGACTTGGAAGTGCACTGGAGTTTAACAGCCTAAATCCAGCTGTTATCTCCCACACTGCATTAGCTTCACCAGTAAACAGATTTAATGACTGTGGTGGTTTTTTGTTTGGTTGGTTGTTTTCTGTTTGTTTGTTTCTCTTTCTTTGTTTGGTTGGTTTTTTTTAATAGATATAGCTTTTCTTTACGAGTCCTTAAAGCGCTTTGGAATCTGAAAAGCTGTAATGTCAAGATTACTCTTCATATTCAACTTTGTAACTGAGTCATAGCCTCTCACTTCAGTAACAAAAGCACGTATTTTGCTACCATTATCCATGGTGACTCAGCTTAGGTAAGGTAAAATTAAGTTGGTGGGCTATTCCGCTTTGTTTTTCTTAATAAACAAGCTGCAGCCTGAGACATCTTAAAAGAAAAAGTCAGTGACACATTTCTGTATGAAATTATTTCATGCCATTTGGGTTGGCGGGGGCATTTCTGCTGCTCAACAAATTACTGATCTTCATAATCAAGATATTTAGGGTCAGAGGCAGGTAGGTGTGTGATTTAGAAAATGAGGCCATTTATGAACTTGACCTTGCCTTGTTGCCAGTTCCTTACACAATGTCCCATCCTTCTCAGGGAAAACCACTGGAAATTGTTATATCCATAGTAGTACTGGTTCCCTCCCATCCTTCAGGATGCCTCTTTGACCTCTTTCACACTGTCCCCAAGCCTTTCTGGTCATTCCAGAATTAGTTTTAAACCTTTGCAGCCTCCCAAACCTCTTCCTGGGCACCAGCTCACCAGATTGTCCTTCTGGAGTTTCCTTTCTGCTTCCAAGGCCAATCAGTTTGACTGCCCAGACCTAAATCCAATCTGTTCATTTTCCTTTCATCCTGTTTCTGGCACCAAGCAGAGGAAGAGCCAAACCAAGTCTTTTCCTCGAGAAAGAATTGTCTGGCGCTGTCCTTTAGTTCTCTAATTCTTCAGGTAATTTTTGGCTAAGCAGCCTTGATGTATCTTTCAGATACCATGAGAATTTATGTTCCTGTTAAGCAGTTACTGGTGTGCACAAAACTTTTGTATCCATAAGGAAAGAATATTTATACTTGCCTTATCAGTGTATTTTAAGGCTGGATTAATTAGAGTTGATCACAGTAGTAAATACACTTTGAAGGGTTTCATAGGTAATACTGCTTTCGCAGTTCTGACGATATTTTAAAACAGTTTAAAAGCCTGTTGTCAAAGGAGATTTTCTAATAAATACTTGATTTGTACCTTGTAGCTTTCCATCAATATTATATTTTAAAACTGGAAGGAAAAAAGTGATACTAACAGGGAACTTTACAAAGTTTGTGTTACTCCTGAGCTGGAAAAAGCAAACAAACCTAAGGCACTTGGATAGAGTTCAGGGATTTCTAATTAGATATGACATGATATGATATGTGACGTGATGTGATGTATAGGCAAGATTATTCTCCTTTCAAGTTCACCCTTTATTCAAACCAAATGGTGCTTCACTGATTTACTGCCAGCCCTGGAATGTAGTTCTCTGCTACTGCCAGCTTGTCCCAGCAGCACAGGGAAATTTGTTATCCTGGGGTTTGCAAGCCGAGATGGGAAGAAGGTCTTTTTGGTGAAGCAGATGTTCAGTGTCCAGCTGCGGTGTCCTGGGCTCCGCCGTGGCTCGGCTGAGCCTGGCTTCTGCGCCAGGGACTCGCTGGCTTTGTGCTGGGGGAACAAATTACCCGCTGTGCTGCTCCCGCTGGTGTCTCAGCTGATCCCTGCGCATCCAGGCCTTCCCCTGCACAGCCCAGAGGGCTGCGGGGAGGAGAATCCCAGCTGGGCTGACCGGCTGTGCTCTCTGCACCATTCCCTTTGCGGCTCCCAAACTGCCGCTCGCTGGGTTCTGCCCGGTAAGGAATGCAGGGAACAAACTGGCACTTGTTGCTTTGTATCTGGGAGTAACTAGAAAACAGCGATTGTAGACATCTTAATAAGTTACCTAGTCCATCCTTCTTCAGGAAATCATTAAAAGGTATTATTATTAAAATATGTGGAAATAACTTGTTCCTAAAAAACTTTTGACAAAGATTTGCACACTTTCCCCAGGCGGTCTTAGCTGTGATTTTGGTTATAGAGCTTTTAAGTTGTCTATTTTCCATCTTTCTTGCTGCAGTTTAAGACTCTGATCTCTTGGCAGTTTTCAAGTGAAGAACTAACTTTGCTACAAAAAGGTGATATATCTCCTGTCTATCTGTTATCACACCTCTGCTCTTCCTTTCTCCAGCCTGAATGAGATCAGTTCTTTCCATCTTTCCACACAGATCTTGGTTTATACAGCTCTGATGGCTCTTAATGTTATCCTCTGGACTTTTTATATCTGGGCCTATTTTTTACTGGAAAGTGACACCCAGAACAGGACACAGTGTTCCAGTGAAAGTCTGACCAGTCCCCCTCAATATTTTGTTCTAAATTTCAAAGTGTCTAAAATATTTTCACAGTTGAGTAATTGGAAGGCAGTACATCATCTCCTTTACTGGCATGAATTTACCTCAGCAGAAAATCTGGACGACGCGTCTGTTTATCAAGGAGCGTTTGAGGCTTTTCCGCTGCTGATGGGTAGGAAATGTTACAAGAACAACAGGTCTTGTGCTATTTTTACCGGCTCAGCTGCGATCTGCAAATTAAACCGAGATGATCATCCTTCTGGGTTTGTTCCTGTGAGAACATCCACCTTCTGGTGCAGCACCGGTCGAAGTGTGCTCGAACCACACCAATCCCTAATAGGATAACAGCCGACTTGGAGCCATGTCCCCCTTCTGGATGTTTGGATATGAAGCAAATGCGTTTCCTTTTCTTCTAACAGACCTGAAAGGCCTCTATCAGCTGTTTAATTCCCATAGTTTAAACAGGATGTCATATGTTTTATTCAACCACTTGTACAGGTCTCAGTAAGATGGTGGTTTTTTTCCCAGCACTGAGTTGTTGCTGACTCATCTTCAGGCTGGACTATCAGTAAGCTCCAGATCTTTCTTTCTGTGAGAAAATAAGTTTGTGCTGTTTATTATTCCTCCCCCAAAGCACTACTCTGTGGGTATTGTAAGTGAATGGTCTCCTGTTTAGTTCAGGTTATTCCTCTAATTCAATTTCCTTTAGAATTTCAACTCTCTGAAAGACAGTACAGCAGCTCAACGAGTGCAAATTCACAGTCTGACCAAGTAATGGAATTAAATCTGTATAAATTTCACCTTAAAAATATATTCATAACCCCTATGAAAATAATCACTAAAAATATAATTAACCCAATTGCTTTTACTAATTCCTCACAGATGTGTGTTAAGAATGAGAAAGTCTGTAGCTTAAATATATTTACTCCAAACTCATCATGTTATGACTTGGATTTGCCAAATGTATTTTCAGGATTAGTTGAAGAAATTATATAGGCATATCATAGAATGGTTTTATTTGGAAGGCACCTTGAAGCCTGTGCAGTTCCACCCTCTGCTTTGGGCAGGGACATCTTCCTCTATCCCAGGTTGCTCCAAACTCTGTCCAACCTGGCCTGGAGCACTTCCAGGGATGGGGCAGCCACAGCTCTTCTGGGCAACCTGTGTCAGGGCCTCCACACCCCCACAGTAAATTATGTCTTTTTTGTGATGTCTTTGGGCTTTTGGAGTCTTGGTTTTGGTTTTGAGGTGTTTCTGCTCTCCCTTCTCTGTGTTTCTGGTCCATCAAACAAAATAATGGTCCTGGGTTTTGGCATTCCAGTGTCAAATGACCCGTGCCATTGTCAATGCATCCTGCGTAGCTGGAGTATTAGTGGATGTCATCTGCAGGTAGTGAATAAAGATAAGAACAGGTCGATTGTTCCATCTTCATTTGTTTCGATGTTTCTCTGGAGAAATGAGGCGAGACATGACCCAAATGAGCAGACAGAACCTTCTCTGCAGCCATGGTGGTGTGCTGGAGCCGGCAGGGCAAGGCTGGAACAAGCTGGGAATCCAGGCTGCCCTGATTTGAATCTTGATTGTGGAATTCTGACAGAGAGAAAGAAAGGAAGGATTTGTCTTTTACAGGTTGTAATTTCTCCACAGGTGGGGCTGAGCCTTGTTTTCACAGACATTCAAGATGAAGTTGCGTGGGTGTATTTCATCACAATAATTGGTCTGTATTGCAGCTTCTGTGTTCAGAAGTACGAGTACACTTGTACTCTTTAAAATTCTCATTCCTCTCTTTCTCTGCTCAGGAAAGGGCAATTTTGTGTTTTAATGGGCATTGACATATGAAGGTGTTTTCTTAAAAGACCACTTGAAGCTTTGGGGTCTTTTGAAGTAGACATGTGGTGTTTAACAGCAAGGACAATTCCCACAAAATTACTGTTGGGGCCTCATTAGGTTTTAAAGATTAGAGATGAGCAATCAGGTACGCTCCGGGTGTTTCCTCTGCTGTAGCTAATACTGGGTTTTATTAGAAATATGACCTTTATTTGCTTTTGAATCGTGTCCAGCAAAGTGGAATTGTCACTTGTTATCAGTGAATTGGATTTTGGTTTTGGGAACAAACCACGCATGATCTTAGTTGTGCGTAAGAGCTTCTTGTCTTCCTCTTCAAAGAGCATGGATTATGGTGAAGAGGGTAGGAAAAAAACCCCCTTGCTAGAGTGAAACATCAAGGTTATATAAAAAAAATGGCCAGTTTCTTCTTATAAAGTGGCATTACTGGAGAGGGCAAGGTCTGTCACTCAGGCATTCCTCTATGGAAACTAAATCTGCTGTCTCACTTGAACTCTCAGTCTTCTGGCAATCAGTGTGCATGGCCGGAGCATTTGGCTTAGAAAAAACACAACAAAAGTGGACCAAACCCCCCACCCTTGTCTAGCCTAATTCCCTTGGCTTGCACGAGGGAAATTTTGAATTTAGCAAATGGAACAAGTGTGGTCCCAGCCTGCTCTGTTTGGGAGCAGCTGATAAATTGTGGCAAAACAGCCCTGCGTCCTTGGAATTAAAGCCTGCACATTTTTGAAGGAAACACTTGCAAATATTATCATGCTGCAGAAGTGTCTGAAACAGTTGGTGCTGGTACAACACTGGCCAGGCGGGAACGGAATTAAAATATTTTCCCTCCACCGTCTGCTCGAGGCTTATCAGCTGCTAATGCCACACAGAAACTTGGTCTGCCTGCAGTACCCCTATCCAAACTGGAAAGATTTCCCTGCAAAAAGACTTTTCAAAGAAATCTTTCAGCAGTTTGGGCTTTAACAACGAAGCTTTAATTGCAGTCAGTTCGTCTCGCCCCAAAACCTCCAATGCATCAAACTCTGCTGCCCCTCGTAATTAATAACATAGGATCAGTGGCGTTGGCAGGAGTGGAAATACTCCAGGTCTGCAGTGGTCCAGACTTGGTAGTGACTTTGTATTGGAAAGTATTCAACTTGTGAGTCTAAATGAACTAGACACAGAGCATAAATTTAACTTTGCGTCCTTTAAAAATATAGGCAAGTATTTTATGCAAATAGCCTGAGCACCGCAGGCCCCATATCATAAATCTCAATAATTTGTTTTAGGAAACCTTAGCAAAAGGAAGAGATTACTTGGAAATGAACTGTAGAAAAGTTTACTGTAAATATAACCCAGCATAAACAAAGACTTATTTCAGTGGTTCTTGCAGTTCAAAATCGCAATTTTGAAAATTTATTTTATGGAAGTTTTATTTTGTCCTTTTATGGGTTTTTTATTACTTTTTTTTCTTTTTTGCCAAAGACAACCAATGACTACACTTCATCCCACTGTGTCAACACTCCTGTTCCCACTCCTGTGGGAAAGAGAGCATGCTCCATGTTTTCCTCTGGCTTCCCATTCTGTCCAGCAAGGAATACTCAGTCAGCATCAGGAACTGGGAATGCAACACTCCCACGGTGTCCCTGCCCACAGCAGGGGGTTGGAACTGTATGATCTTTAAGGTCCCTTTCAACCCAAACCGTTCTCTGTCCCCATGATTCTTGTTTTTACATTGATATATCTTTGTTTTGTTATCTAGATGAACCTAAATTTAGGAGCCAGTGAAGCCCCTATTTACAGTTTTATTTAATTGCCTTTAATATACTCACACGTTTTTCCCATGGTTAATGAAAAAAATGTGATTTATTAAAAGAGAAATAACTTGTTAAACATAACATGTAATTCCCTTAAAGCTATAATGTGATAAAGTGTGGATTTTCTTAAATGAGTAACTTATTTAAATAAGTCTAAATAAACCCAGACAGTCCACTTAGGTAAGTAGAGATTGCCATGCCAGAAAACTTGACAGGGAGAGAACAGATTGCTTCCCTTCGCTGAAATTTAACCTATTTATGACACACAAACACTAGTCTTTGAAAAAACAACTGTTCCCACAGTGTGTGTTTGCTGATACCACTCATTCTGAGTCTGCACCTCATCAATTTGGGATTTAAAAAGTGAGGAAAGAAAGAAACCACATCTCAATTTGTGTAGGTGGATGATAACACCAGAGCCAGGGAAGCAAGAGCCCAGAGCAAAACTTCTCCTGGGAGGGAGAACGTGATTCTGTGATTGTTTGAGACAACTCAGTAGAGAAATTCCACTTTTCCTGAACCTGCATCTTGCTGCTTGAGCTGCCAGTTTGCTTTAGGATGGAAAACTGCAATGTGCAGTCATGGTGTTTTTTTGTTTTTTTTTTCATTTCCCTTCAAGAAGGTAAACTGCCTGCAGGTAGTGAAAGGCCATCTAACGCTTTTTAAACAAGCAGCTGACAACACAGGCACAACCAGGGAGGATTTTGAAGGAGTCCTTAAGGTGAGAGAAGTGGAATTCTGTAAGCACACTTCTGAGGGAGTGAGTGGGAGAAATCCTTCTGTCTGGTGAGAGCGTGGCAGTGTGTCTGTGCCTTTGGGGGGTTTATGCACAGGCCAAGTGTGCTTTGTGTGATTCCATTCGTTCAGCAAGCTAATTTAAACCCGTCTTTTCCGTCTGTAAGCTAATCAAGAACTCCATAGTAGTCAGGCACTTGACAACTTAAACACTGTCAGATTGTTGTTTTTTTTTCATTTTTCTATCTCAGTACCACACCTTGGAAATTGCGGATTCAAGGAGAGGATGAGAATTTTCTTTTTTTTTTTTTTTCTATCCCAAGAGAAGAAAGCAAAAAAACAATATTTTTTTTCAGCTAGAAAAGAAAACGAAAAATAGGAGGATGAGCAAAATACAGACCTTTTATTTTGTTGGCTCCAGTATTCTGTTTCTTACCAGCAGGTTGGGTAAACCCCCAATATAGCTAATAATAGGATGGTCTTGGAGCAACCTGGTCTAGTGGAAAGTTCCCTGCCCATGGCATGGAGTTGGAACTGGATGAGATTTAAGGTCCCTTCCAACCCAACCCATTCTGTGGCTTCAGTAAGGAAGCCCAGTGACCCAGAGAGGCTTTTATTCCAGCACATAAAATCCTGAAACATAGCTGATGCAAAGGATATTTGTATGCTCTGAAGGAATACAGACGAGAGATTTTTCTGGAGCAAATGAAATAAAAAGGAGGTTTGTTCATGCTCTAAATCATAGTGAAGCTTATGTCTTAATTGTGAGTCCAACTGGGAAGGAGCTGGAATGGCTATTTCAGATCCTGTGCAGGGAATGCAGGTAATCTCAGCAGAAAAGTAGGTATTTCCTTGTCAAACCAATCCTTCCAACTCAGATCCTACAATTGCAGTTGGCTGTATTTTCAGGCATAGGGTTTCTTCCTTCATCCCACAGGAATGAGAATGAAGGCAGATGGGAAGAAAAGAAGGGGGGGGGGGAACCACAACAAAGACACTTTTCCTCAACGGGAAAAATTTGGAGGATTCTAGAAAGCATCATTAGTGCAGAGCTATTTAGTTATGTTGGACTGGGATACTTCCATGGGCTGGGTTAAAGGCCTTACATTAGATATTTATTTTTCCATAATACTAGAAAACCTTGTGCACTTTTTCAAGCACCAAATGTTAGCCTGGGGTTGCCTTGGAATAGCCTGGGTATCACTGGCAGCTCCAATTCCAGCTATGCAATAAGATCCATACCCATATACAGCCCTAGTTTGACTTTTCTGTGAAAATCAGGGTTTTCATTAATCCTCACTGAAAGAGGAGCAGCTCTTATTCCTCTTTCAGATTTTGTTTGGGAGTAGCTAACTAAAAGTATATAAAGAATGAATTCAAAACTGTTTGAACTTTATGCTTTTAATATATCAGAATACAATTGTCTCCAGGCAACCTCGATATTAAGTAGAAATTTATTGTCCTTCTAGTTGACTTGTAGCACAGGCAACAAACAGAATCCCAGTTGTGGATTTTTGTTGGGGTTTATCTGGCAGGCCAGGGTGATGCATTTCTCACAGCACAGGAGATACAGTTTCAGGGAGGCGAATGGGAATCAGTCAATGGGTCAGAGAAGCGCAGTTCAAAGGCCCATAGTTCATAAAATATTTACGTGCTGTTATAAAAATAAAGTGGAAAGGGAGCTTATGTAACACACCAAAAAAAAAAAAAAAGAAGAGCCAGCAGAAAACTTCCTCTCACATCCCACAGCTTAAACTGAACTTCTATATTTCCAGAGAAAGTGTGTCCAGCCATGGCTTTTCCACAGCTCTCCCGGGGTGTCTGCTGTCTGCACATCCAGCAACTCAGTTCTTTGCCATTCTATTGTTCCTGCACTGCTGCATCACATCCGAGCTATGCTCACTGAGACCAAGTGCAGAAAACTAGTTTGCCACAAGATTTTTATTTCCTTTTTGGCTATAATAACGCAATCTGCAAGGGGAAAGGGAGAGGAGGGAAGTGGCCTCAGTTTGAATGACATGCCAAACAAAACCACCACCTCCACCCCCAAAAGCAGAAAAAAAATCTGAACTTGCAAGCTTTAGAAATCTGGGAGGAAATTATGTTGTCCTTTATGGTGTCCTTTACACTCTTTAACTTTGATCAAACAGATCACATGAGAAAGATGGGAGAAACTTCAGTTTCCCAAGTCAGAGCCAAAATGCACTTTTAGCCCAGACTCTCGGCTCCCAAGGAATGCGAGCTGAGGCTTTATGGATCTTTCTCTGCTCTCCCACTCAATTGCTGACTCCCTGGTCAGCTCCCCTGGGTTTGGATTTTGAACACGTGTACATAAGCCTGGCTTTGAGAAGCACATGCTTGACTTTAACACAAATAAAAGCAAAGGAGTTGCTCCTGCAGTTTATCGAGCACTGCTCGTGAAAAGCTGGGCATGCAGTGGGCTGTTGAGGAATATTACAGCCATGCAGCCAGATTACCAGAATTCCGAGTATATTAGGTGCTGAATATTGAACAGGCCAACTGGGACAGTTAGTGAAGAACTGGTTCAGTTGCAGGGGCACATTCGCGGAACGAGTTGAAAATGTGTTTTATAGTGTGCACCCACTCCTGTGAGAAACCTGGTGGAGTGATGCTGGGTAAGGCCAGTGCTCTGACAGTGTTTGTAAAGTTGGCCATGACTTAAAACTGTGCACAGGGATGTTGATTTATCAGACTGAAAGGGAAGAGCTGTGCAAGCAAGTTATACAGTGCTGTTATTAATAGGAAAATAGAGATAAGTATTTTGTTACTGAGTTAGCTGACAGGCTCCCTCGTGGGTTCACAGCTTCCTCTGGGCTCCTTCCCTGCTGTGTGACCTGTTAGGGCTACACCGAGCAGACACATTTGTGCAGGGGGTGGCAGAGTCTCGTGCAGATAGAGCTGAGCGGGTGTGGTGTTGATATTCAGCGCTTCCATTCGCATGTTCCCGTCCCCCCAAACACAGGCAGCTCTGTGGTCTTGTCACCACTCATCAGCTCTGGGCTGTGGTGGAGTCACAGCCCAGGCACCGCTACACAACAGCAGCAAACTGCTGTGCTGCTGATTTTCCCCTCCTTTGACCCCCTTGGCTCCTGAAGAGGAAAGAAATACTTATTCTTCTCGTTCACAACAGATGCAAAGCGTGCCTGATTCTTATCTCTTCTCTTTCCCTCTTTTCTCTTTATGATCCCCACAATTCCCAAACTTCTGTCCCCATGCAGAGATAACGTTGAAAATAACAAGACCCCAAATGAGGATGCTCCTTTGTTTGGCATCACAGCATTTTGCTCATTTTGATGTTATTGCCACAATTATTAACCGCTGAAATCCATAATTTCACAACCTTGCCAGGACATAAGTGGTTTGGGGCCAGAAATTATTTGCCACTGATTGAGCAACATTTCAGAGAGATAATTGCCCTTCAGAAGAATAGATGGGTTATGATCTCGCTGTTGTCTTTTCCAACTAATGCTTGGCTCCCACCAGAAACCCTGCGGGTGGAGAGCAAATGTGTAGGAGCTGCTCCTCTGTCATGATGATAATTTTGGCTTGGCACCTCTGAGAAAACAGAGTATGCACTTTTCATCTTGAAGCATCTGATTTTTATTGTTTTTTTAGAGGAAGTTTCATATTGCAGATTGGGAACCAGTGGCCTTTTATTAGTTGCTGTAACTTGTATTGATTTCATGGAGATTTAGGGACATGTTTTTGAGAATCCCTGTTTGTGTCTTTTGCTGTAAAAATTTAGACTGGTTTCTAAAATTCTTATGGAAATGCACTTTAGTCCCAGTTCAAAAGCAGGCAGTTGTTTAAATCCATCCCATTCAAGAAAGCTCTTCTGTCTCCAAGGAATTTAAGCAGGTATGGAAGGTCTGTCCATACAAAGGGATCTTCTCAGGGGATCTTGTTTAATCTATTTAATGAAACAAATGCTTTGATAAATACTAAATATGTTTCCTTTTCTCCTGAACAACTAATGTTTCTTAAAGAATCACTACTTCTACCTTTTATTTTTAATTTTTAATGAATGATCTGCGTTTTCAAGGGGGTATCTGTCCTTAAATCACTTATCACAGGGTATGTGATGCTAATATCACTCTATTAAATAAATATTTTCAGGCAGGGGGAGAAAGCCCCACAGAGGGGCTAGGAATGAATTGTCAGATATGTTGGATGCACGCTGCCAAACCTTTGTGCATGTCCCATTTACACCTCACTTATTCTTATCCAGCTCGCTCCATTACATGAGTCATTTCCGTGGTGTGATCAAAATCACCCGCTAACATCTTAAATAAAGCACAGCTTCATTAATATACTAACATTTTTAGCGAATATTTTATGTGTGCTTTGTCTGCTTTTAGACATAATTGTGTAAGAGACGTGGTTTCTAGATTTTTGTTAGACCAACAAGGATAATGCACCTGCTTCCATTCCCCTCCTATGTTATGTTCCATTTTATTTCCAGGGATATTGCTCTGTGGCCTCAGTTCCTGTTAGGCTTTTGGGCACTCCTGCAATGCAAACAGTAGAGCAAGATGTGAGTGAAGAGCAGTATAAATGAGAAATTACTGGTCATTAGGAAGGATTAGGGAGTGCAGCAGCAACATCCAAGAGAGGACTACTTGTTTTGCTAAGCCGGATTTAGGAGGGAAATAAAGAAGCATTTCTCCAAATCACTTTACTACTCATTGCAGGGTGGCCCAGGAACAGCTGTGCTCTCAACCTCTGTCCTGTGTTAGCTCCACTCTGTGCCTCCTGTGGGGAAGGAGGCTGAGGGCAAGGGAGAAGTACAGCAGGATGGTGCCCATGTCACGGCATCTCACAATCCCCTCATGTGACACGGAGGGTTTTCCAGTTTCATCACAGTCCTCATATGGAGCTTTTGAGAAAGAAACCAACTGACAACCCCAACATTTAAGAATACGTGGGGAAAGAGTTTTCTTTGTCTTCATACTTTCATTGCTTTACAGAAAATCCCTGAGGCAGGAGGAACATCGTGCTTTGAATACAGACATTTTGCTCTCCTTTTTAATGCCGTACTATACAGGATGTGATGTCTCTGATGTGGTAGTTAAAAGTTGTCACAGAACTGACTGACAGCCTTGAAACACTGCTCCCCACTTCTTCTCCCTGTGCTACAACAGCACACCTACATCCACTCGGATAGTAGCAGTGAAAGCAGTTCATTTCCATGTGGGATCTCCCCTGTGAATAAACAAAGATGTTCCATTTCCCCGTGCTGTCAATCAGGAACCTGTCATCTGGGGCCCAAGTTAATGCAATACTTCATTACCTTAATCCATTATTTCTTTGGGAGCTGCACACAGTGCTTTTGTCTGATCAAAAATGGACTTGCATGTTCTTGTCAGTTCTGAAAAAGGGATTTTAATGCAATCTTTCTCAGGTGAATTGGGAAGGAGAAAAGAAAATCCAGTAGACAGAAATATGTGACAGAGTTAGTACATAACTGCTGGTAATCATTGTAAATAAGTAGAAGCCTGTAAGCGCTGTGTTGTAACAAATCCAGTTACAAACTGGTTTTAGCATCAAGGTGAGGCTCCTTTGCATCCTGCCCATGGTTTTTATCAGGACTAAAAAGCCCACTTTTAGCTGTGTTGTGCAGCAGACATAGTGCCATCCCTGCTCAGAGGGGTGAGCAACACAAGAGACTAAGAAACTAATATCAAAGCGTCAGAAGGGCGAAAGAATTAGAAGTCAGTTGGGATGCTCAGGCTAAAATCTCTGCTGAACAGGGGAGACAGCATCTCTTGGCTTCCTTCCCTTTCCAGTCGAGGTTATTCCTGTTGCTGATGATTCAGTGCCACTGCTGGTGCCAGTAAATGTCAGCCCAGAAAAACCAGCAATGCTGTTGAAAAGTCAATATGCATTTTTTTCATCAGTCCAGATAAAGCTGTCCTTCATGTTGTCTGGGCTGCGGATTCTCTTGGAAAAGCTCTATCCCGTTGCTCCAGTGGGTATCCTGCTCTCTTGGATTGCTGTGTGACACACAGGGCGTTGAAGGAAGAGATAGTCCTTTCCTTTTGATGCACATGTGCATGTTTTACGATAACATTATGTAATAGGCTGCAGTAAGCAGAACAAATGGAATAGCAAAGTTGAGATGAACAGAAATAATAATCCAAGCATATTTCTTAATTAGTCAGCATTCCCAATGGACCTCCACGCTAGAAAAGGAGTTCCGTGCATTAATTCATAGAATTAATTAATAGAATTAATTTTGACAGGGAGCAAAAATTTATCCAGAAGACTATTCAATTGAAATTGATGGAATTATCTTTTTGTTTAAATAGCTACATATTGATTAAGGGGAGAAGAATCTGTTCCCTAATAGATTCCTGGAGGCAGCTGTGCTTGAGACATCTCATAGAGCAGGATAATAGGAATATTATAAATACTAAAGAGGGATTGTGGCTGTTGCCACTTGATTATCATACTCTCACAATAACAATGTACCTCTAATTTTAAATTGGTGCCTTTAAGACTAATATAAGGTTTCAAAAGAAGCTTAATGGCCTGTAATACACTTGAGCTCAATAAAGTGATGGAACTACAATGTTCTCCAATGTCACACTCAGAAATGGTGAGTTTATGTAGTTATTCAATAGTTAATAAGAAGTTACAGCTGTCACAAAGTTTGCATATTGTGTGAAGGTGTCTAAAACACCTGAGGTGTCTCTGAAGCACCACATAATCCTCATTTTTTTCAATGTCATAATGTTCTTTAATTATAAAGCAAGTACTTCTCTCAAATGATGCCATATAAACCCACAATGTGGCAGTTGTTAAACTGTGTTTTACGTCTCATCATTTTGTCCTCAGTTGTCCTTGTTGCCAATTCAAGGTCGTTTTACAGCACTTAGGCTGACACAGTCTCCAAGTGCTGGAGGTATGAATAATACATAAGGGCAGCATGAATTCAGAAATGGTACTAAATGGCCAAAGTGAGGACTTTAATTAAAGACAATAACTGTTTGGCTGCTACCTCAAAGGCTGCTACCAACTATTTCATTTTTATGAGAGGTGTCTTCTTGTGAAAGTCAGTTGTATAACGGATATCTTTCATGTTCCTTGGGTGCAGTCACTGAATCAATTCTTCCTAGATAAAGGTGAAATAATTTTCCTAAAAACTGTCACAGAATTAGGAGTTTCAGCTGAATTTGGAGCTGAAAAATATTCCACACATGTGCATGACAAGCTTTTTTTTGATCATGTAAAAATGCCTGTGTTATTAGCAATTAATGTATTCTTTTGGGCAGAATGAAGCGGGTTGAGGTTGCCCTGCCTGACCTTTGCAAACCAGGATGTGCTGTGTCCCTGTCCTGGCAGCTTTTCCGTAGCTTCAGGGACAGTGCACTTCTTTCCCTTGTGGTGATTAGGTGTGATATCCCACGGGATCTGTTGTTGCAGAGAGCCCAAAATTCAGTGGCCGGGTCTAGATTTGCTGTTGGCATGTGAAGCGTTTCGTCACGTTGTTTCCTTTGCGTGTCCCTCGCATGTAGACATGAAACCGCGATGCCGATTATGCAATGACACGAATTTCCCCCCCTTTTTCTTAATGAGTAACACCCAGTGATAAAGCTGGAAGTTGTGCTCTGTTTCCACAGCTGCAGAGAACTGGGAGCAGAGGAAACAATAGCTGCACATCCACATGTGCATTCCAGCTGCTGCCGGCTCCCACGTTCTCCTTATCCTTTCAGTCCTCCCATTCCAGCAGATAAATTGCCTCAGTGACAGGAAAGGTTGGTAGTGGATAAGCTGCCAGTTTAGTAATGCTTTGTAGAAAATCAGAGTTAGTGTATCAAAATATTAATTGTGGCTTAATTTGCAGGGTTATTCAAAGTTGAAACTTCTGCTTGAGTTTCATTATATGATTTTTCTCTTTCCTGGCACTGAACACCCCTTGGAACCAGGGAGAGTAACCACTACCCAAACCCTTGAAAATAGGGCAAGATACAGAACCTTCCAAATGACATGTTTGCTACAGCATTGCCAGAGTGATAAAACAGTGAATAACCTGAGTGAAAGGTTTTCTGTAAATACTCGGTTTAGAAGTGGATATTTTTCTGCTCTGATTTGTAAGCCCGTAAAAATTCAAGGAATACAGCTGAGGATGATGTGTGTATGTCTGAGGGAACACCTCAGGTTTGATTTACGTAGGACGACACAGTGTGAAAGTCTGTGAAGGTTTGGAGTTCGCATGTAGTCTTTAATGTTGCCTTTGCTTGTCTGATCCATCTGTGCTGTTAACCTGTCTTCTCCCCAAAATCTTAGAGTTACAAACCAGAAGATAAAAATAGTTAAATGACAGATTAAGTATAGAAAAGTGTGTTTCTCTGGCATACATTAAACATTGACAGAAGACTTGAGCAGAGGAAGCATTCCAAGGGACATGTTTGGATTCACCCAGGAGATTTTCCTCTTGAAGTCACCTCCTTTTCAGCTTTGTTCTTGTTTTGGTTTTAAAATCCTTAGCATATTCCATTAAAACATGTAGGTTTTATGGCAGATACTTATAATGCAGAATTATTTTTGCGTGATCCTTTCATGTCGATCCATGTCCAACGTGTCCATGATCAGGAGCTTTGCATCCCTCTGCCCTGCTCTTCACCAGCCTGGTTGGAAGGCTGAAAGCAGAAGAGCTCTTCAACAGCTTCTGCTTCCCTCACAAGAACCTTGCAGAGCTCAAAACAGCTTTGAGGTGAACAAGAATGAACATTTTTTTATTTAAAATACACTTTTCTGAATCCTGGGCTGGAGTTTATTATTTTAAACACTGAGGATTTTTTTTAACGTATCCTGAGCTATGCAAGCATAAGAAAAATACATTTTCCATATGCCCTAGCTAGAGCAGTGCTAGCAAAAGCTATTGAAATTAGAAACTTCCAACTGAGCTTCTTTGTTAATCTTCAGTGAGCCTTAGAAGAATCTCAGTTTGAAGACAATTAATGCAGTATTTGAACATTGTGAAAGCTTGAAATCAGTAGTGTTGTACATGCACATTACAGAATTAGAAACATCCCAGCTTCTTCCTCAGTACAGAACCCACACTGAAGTTAAGGAGGAAAACACTCACCAGAAAACTCCTGTTGGAAAGGAGTATCATGAGCTCACACTCAGGATGGAGGATTTATTTGCTTATTTATTTATTTTAAGAAACCTCTGAAACATTCCTCTTGGCATCCAAGAGGCAGAGGGCCTATGAAGTCATCAGGATGCTCCCTCTGGGAGGCTGTTTCTTTCAAGTCTTCGCTACAAGCAAGTAAACAGCGTGGTGTGTCCATCAGCCAGCGCCGAGCAGCTGCCCTGGCAGGGCTGTTGCTGCAAACATCTGAGCAACCGCACCAGCAAAATGAAAACAGGAGTGGAAACTGCACTGAGACATCCCCGTGTAATGAGGAGAAATTAATTTTCAATGGGCATCATGTTAGCTGAACATTTTATATAGATTTGACTTCCTTCCTTGTTCAGCAGATTTCAAATTTCAAGGTATCTACGGGAGGCTTGGAGGGGCAGGGAAAAGGGGAGCATGGCACGTGCATATCAAGTATTCCCAAGTCTTGAACCCCTGCTCTTTATACAGACTATTATCACTTTGTTACCTGTATGTAAATAGTGCCCATAAAGATTGAAGTCTAAAAACCGAAATTAGATCCTCTGGCCCATCAGCATTTACTTAGATTGGACTGGTTGCTAGTGTTGAAATTGTAAAAAGGAATTCCAGGCTATTTATAGCCCTAACTTGCTTTTTGCATTTCGGATTAAATTCAACCAATTTATTTTAAAGAATTAGCTAACTTGTGGCAGAAAGTGATGAAATCTGTAGGATGTATCTCACAGATATTTTATGGCAGTTGTGAGGTTGTGACTTTGTCTTCCAGAGAACTCCCCCAAAATCAGCATCTGTCTCTTATTCCCTTTATGTTTTGCCTTGTTCAGTTTTTTCCCTCGTGCAGAGTCTATATACAGTTTCAAAATAGTCATGTTGAGACACTTTTCCTGTTGCTATTAATGTCATTTGCTTCCATATCATCACTGTCTTCTGCTCAGATTGCTTTGCTTTCCCATGAGTGCTCTGCAAGTCCTTTGAAAATGAAATACTTTCACTGAAAAAGTAATATTGGCACATAATGGATCAATTAGCAAGGCATGTGGCGCAGAAAAAAGTGAACAAGTCTTAGCCATTTTTGCAGTAGTGAGAAACATTCTGATAATCAGGTTGATATTTCTTTGAAGCATTTCTACACTTGAAATATTTTGACTTAAAATTGATTGGTTTGCAGATTCCTTTTTGCATGTATGAGTATAAAAAATCGCATGTCTATCTGTCTGTGTGCCTATAGGTATATTCAGAAGCACAGCTGTGCCAAAAATAACACACAGGCACACACACACATATGGGAAACACACCAAAGTCTCATGCAAGAAGGCAGCAGCGGAGAATATATGTGCATATATATTTATATTTATATGTTACATGGGCATTGCGGCCAGCAGATTGAATAACTGAGGGCACCACTGGAACAAGATGCAGTGCTGAATGCCTCTGTGACTGAGGCTAACTCTTGATGTTTTTTGGTTCAATATTTCCCAGATTAACAGCGTAGGAATTTCACGCTTGGATCTCTAGTTGAAAAGGCCTTCGCTGGGGAATCTGTGTGGTGTTTTAGGAATTCTTTATGGGAATTAACTTTGTGTGACTATCCTGCTTTCTGGGTAGGCGTTGTCAAGAGACAAATTGGTTTGCAATGTGTCACAAATTCTGTTGCCTTGTTCCCCCCAGGCTCAGCTTCTGTGTAGAGGAGAAGTGTCACTACAACATCCCCTTAGAGTAAATCCTGACTTCCAGCAAAATTAGCTTATCAGGGGAGAAAGTTCCCCAGTGGAATTAGGGGCTGATCTTGAGATCAGGGAGGATGTCAGTGTTAAGAAAGCAGAAGCTCCTTACTAAAATAGCAGGGTGGGGGCAAGGACTTTTCCAGCTGGATCAAAAAATGGGAATTTACTGAAAGGATTTAATAAGGCAGAGGAAGGAGAAGGGGAAGGAAATGAAATGCCTTGTGGACAAAGTTCCCTGAGCACTCTCAAACATGGAATGAACTGAACTCCATGATTTCCTGATAGGAGTTTACCTGTTTTTAAGAGGAGAATATTACAGCTGAGTCATGGGAAGGATGTGGGTATTTGTGTGTGCCTGATATTTCTTTTTAAAAAGCCAAGTGTAGGTGCCAGAAACCCATCATTTTGAGAGTGTGCTTTAACTCCACTGCAGTATCTCCTGTGTCAACACCAGCTGTGAGTTTGGGGACAATTGGGTGGCCGGGCTCCAGGTCCCCAAACTGGTCCCAGAGACAATGCTCTGAAAATGGGCCAGGGAGGCAAAGCAAAGCAGCAGCGCTGCAGCATGTTTAGTCCAGTGCAACACCCAATGCTTCTGCAATGAGTTAGTTAGGCCGGAGCTTCTGGTTCCACGGAAATTAGTTCAAGAATTAAGTGGGAGTAACACAATTCCTGCAGATTGCCAGGCACTAAAGACAGCTATGGCGCCTTCTAAGATCTTGGCCAGGAAGCCATCATATAAAAGCAGGATTAAGTTATTTATGGACAGGCAGAGCCTAATGGTTTTAATTTTCTAGATAGCTCAGGAGGCCAATCAGATTGGCAACTCCAGCCAAAAGTGTCAGGAAGTCCCAACTCCTGCTACCAGAAATGAATTAAAAGTGGTTTGGGGGAAGATTCGCAGTATTGGTGGACCTGGCTGTTCTGTTTGTGCCTGAGATTTTAATCTATTTTCACACTCAGGCAGAAGTGGCCTTTGGTTTACAGTCTGCTGTTACATTCTATTTTTCAGTGTTGAACTGACAGACACATATTTGTCCTTGATTTTTGATACTCATTGCTGCCCATGCCGGGTTTGTTTTCTAATCATATGGAGGCCATATGTATCTTTACACATAGACTGTGCTGCACTGCAGATTTTATTATCCCACCCTTTAAATATACTGCTCTTACATGCTCAAAGTCCAGCATTTTTATATGCTGTAGATGCGTTTACCGCTGGCGAGTTACAAGGCATTGTAAAAACCGTATTTATCCACATCATTTTCTATAATCATTGCTAAATGGAGACATCTGAAAGCTTTCTGTGGAGGAAAACAGGGTGCCTATAAATACCTATGCTCCTGTATTTGTAGGTATTTTGACTAGCTCAGTTCACAGAAGGAAATGTTTCACCCAACAATGAGGCAAGGGCAGAAGATGACTGCTGAAGAAGAGATCCAGCGCTTGAATTGTCACTTCCTTTTGAGTGATCACTCAGAAACCTCTTTCCTTGAGTTTTGGCCAGGGTCTCACTCAGGAAATAAATGCTAAGTCATAGCCCATGTGCATAGTGCATGATAGATAAGGAGAGGTCAGACCTTTGGGCTCAGTGGTGCACATGCTGCAAGAGCTGGTTCCTGAGGTGGTGCTGTAGTTCTTGGTCTGCTTCCCAGGGCTGGTATGGACATAAGGGATGCTGTGGAGGTCTGGGAGTTTGACTGATGGCTTTAAGACAGTTGTGCCCAAATAACAGTTCAGAGACAGGGCATCACCTCTGAGGTCTTTTGACATTGTCCATAGCTACCAGGAAATAAAGTCATTAAAAATGAGGCTGGCAGGGAAAGTCACATTTCTCATTTGGTGGTGGTGCCCACTGGCCAGGAGGTGGGGTGAAGTAAACCAGATGCCATTGTCCCTTTTCAGCAGATTTGATAGTATGACTGAGCTGGTTTTTGGTGTACAAGCTCTGAAATATTTCCAGAGAAGGTTGCTGCACGCGTAGGAATATGTTCTATTACGGTTGTGCACGTGGGTGTCCACACACCTGCTTTCCTCCACCACCCCACCTGATGCCTGTCTCCTTCTGCCTCCAGGTACCAGATCCACACGGGCCTTCAGCACTCCATCATCCGGCCGACCCAGCCCAACTGCTTACCTCTGGATAATGTCACGCTACCTCAGAAGCTGAAGGAGGTTGGGTACTCGACGCACATGGTGGGCAAGTGGCACCTGGGCTTTTACCGCCGGGAGTGCATGCCCACGCAGAGGGGCTTCGACTCCTTCTTCGGCTCCCTGCTGGGCAGCGGCGACTATTACACGCACTTCAAATGCGACAGCCCGGGCATCTGCGGCTACGACCTGTACGAGAACGACAACGCCGCGTGGGACCACGACACCGGCATCTACTCGACACAGATGTACACGCAGAAGGTGCAGCAAATCCTGGCTTCTCACAACCCTGGGAAGCCCATCTTCCTCTACATCGCTTACCAAGCGGTCCATTCGCCCCTTCAGGCTCCGGGTAGGTATTTTGAGCATTACCGGTCGATAAATAACATCAACAGGCGGAGGTACGCGGCGATGCTGGCCTGTCTGGATGAAGCCATCAACAACGTGACCCTTGCTCTAAAGAAGTACGGGTACTATGAAAATAGCATTATTATATATTCCTCAGATAATGGTGGGCAGCCAATGGCCGGAGGAAGCAACTGGCCTCTCCGAGGGAGCAAAGGGACCTATTGGGAAGGAGGTATCCGCGCTGTTGGCTTTGTCCATAGCCCCCTACTGAAAAACAAAGGGTCTGTGTGTAAGGAGCTGGTGCACATCACGGACTGGTTCCCCACCTTGATCACGCTGGCAGAAGGACAGATCGATGAAGACATCCAGCTGGACGGGTATGACATCTGGGAAACCATCAGTGAAGGCAGGCGCTCTCCGCGGGTGGACATCCTGCACAACATCGACCCCATTTACACCAAAGCCAAAAATGGCTCCTGGGCAGCCGGCTATGGCATCTGGAACACCGCCATCCAATCCGCCATCAGGGTCAACCACTGGAAACTACTGACGGGAAACCCGGGATACAGCGACTGGGTGCCTCCGCAGGCCTTCAGCAACGCGGGCCCCAACCGCTGGCACAACGAGCGCGTCTCCTGGTCCGCCGGGAAAACCGTGTGGCTCTTCAACATCACCGCCGACCCCTATGAGAGGGTGGACCTCTCCGCCAAGTACCCAGACGTGGTGAAGCAGCTCCTGCGGAGGCTCTCGCAGTTCAATAAGACCGCGGTTCCCGTCCGGTACCCACCGAAGGACCCTCGGAGTAACCCCAAGCTGAACGGAGGAGTCTGGGGGCCGTGGTTTAAGGAGGACGAAAAGAAAAAGAAGTCAGATAAAAGTAAAGGTGCGAATAAGCAGAAGAAGAACAAGAACAAGAAAAAAACAAACAGGAAAAAGGGGCAGTCATTCCCTTGCCGGTCACGTCTTGCCGGTGGATAACCTCTGAGCACCCTCTTTGGCCGAGTCTGAGTCGGCTTGGACCAACTGTCCTGCACTTCTGACGGAAGAGACTAGAAATGCCAGTTCTGCACTATGGATGGAAGTTGTCATCTTTGAATTTGGTTCTCTGATTTCACCAGCACAAGGTATCTCGACACCCTGAGTGTCCACATGACAGACTTTCTCCTCCACAGGATGAATGGTCCTCACCCATCACCACCACATTCCAGACAACAACAGCGATAACACCTCATTTCAGGAAACTCAGCTCTGATGGACAGATGGTGCTTCCTTGCCTTAATTAATAGGAATCTTTGGAGAGGATGGAGATGTTAATGGCAGATGTTCTCAAAAGGAGAGGTGATTCAGAAAGAGAAAGGAAAACCAAAACCTAAGAACTTCTGTGGGTCAGTAAGTGTTAGTCAGCAACCTATGACGTTTTTTGATACAGCAAAAATATGAAGCCATCAGGGTAACTTCTTAGAGGTGCTGGGAAGGGGGGGGGCACGATAGGAGGAAAGCTGCTTTGAATTAGATTTTGTCTGTCTTAAATAAATCTGAAATATTTTTAACATTTTCCTAGATGTGCTAAGCTCCCCCCATTTGCAGTAAAACACATGACCAGCTAGCACACACCACATATAATTTATTATAGGCATAGACAAAGACACATCACCAGAGTGAATGTACTATTTAAACACTTTAACGTAACTATACAACAACATGTAAAAGACATAATTTATTTTACAGCACAATCCTTATTTCTCTCCCGTTAAAACTTCCTGGCTGATGCAAAGTACCCCTTTGGGTGCCAGGATTCTTTGGGGGTTTTTAACTTTGCTTTTTGTACTTTCATTTCCACCCTGTCATTCAGAGTTTTATTTAACAGACCCATATCCTCAGAGTACTGTAAACCAAGGAAATACTGTATACACTGCTAGGATGAGGAAGGAGAATGATTCAGGTGCATCATTGCATTGTGTATTTGCCTCCAGTGGTTTTGAATGTAACAAAGGGTTTATTTAATTTAGGAGTCATGTGAATACTGTTCAGTTGCTGTACAGAAGCTAGGCCATCTTGCTGTTCGGGGGGAAAATTCTACTTTAAACTTTTTATTTATGTACCTATTAAAATAGTTTATTTTTATGGCATTCATAAAAGTAGTCTGCCTCTTTTTTGCATCCAAGATGGCAATTCTGGCCTAATTTATTTTAAACAAACTCAAGTGAGATTTTTTTATTACTATTATTTTTGGTGCAGGAATGTTTTATGACATTCTGCTTCTGAAACAGAATTTCTTCCTCCAGCGTGCTTATCATTTGAGACATGCTTCAAACTTTGCCCTTTTCCAAGGTGTCTGCACGGATGATGGATGCACGGACTGGCTACACATTCTTGGTGATCTGGGGTAATTGATACAATACATACACACATATGAGTTTCAAGATGAATTATGTTAAGTAAAATTGATGGTTCATTTGTTGCATAGCTGTAACATATTTTGGTAGAATTTCAAATAAGCCTGCTTTTCAACGATGTCTCAGTTGACTCAGAAATCACATTTATTTTGATGGATTACAGTTGAAACATTCCTAAAACCAGTGCACGCAGAAATCTGAATGATGTCTAACACTCCAACATCTTCTGACCTTTTTAAAAGGGAACTAACTGCAGGTATGTTCTGCCAAACCCCAGCAAATGGCATATTTTCAGCTATAAAGCAGCATAAAGCTGTCATTAACAAAAGCATAGACTCAAGTCAGTCAGATTTTGGAGTTACTTCTGTAACGAATATACTGGGGAGAACACAGAAATGGACTTCTTGAATAGTTACATACAAATAATGATTATAAAGGGATGATGCCTATCTGCCTAAGTGTTTAATATTGTCACTTATACTTCATACTGTGTGACCCTTCAGAAGATGAATTAATTTCCTAGAAATCTGTCCAGCTTTACTTCAGATCCACACTATTCAATGAGTAATCAGGAACTCAGATATTCTCTAATTTCTCACTTTTTTTTTTTTTTTAATTATACTGGAAAATGTGATGTATAAAATTCATGCCTGTGAGAAAATGTGCTTCATTTTCCAAGGTCATTTTAAAAAGACCAGAATTAGGTGTGTAATCTAAGCTATATATAGAGGTGGACTAAGATATTTTAATTTATTTTGGCATAATAGCAACAAGGCAGTGTGATAAAGTGTCATCCTCATAGAATCAATTATTGCCCTTTCCCTTGGAAGTTTTATGGTGGCTTTGGCTTTTATTGGACCAAAGCAACCAGAGAGCATTATTCTCTGACAGTATTTTATTCTGTAATTATTTATATCTGCTCTCTCTCAGGCAAAATGGGAGTCCTTGAAAGTAACTGGTGCAAGGCAGAACAGCGGACCAGTTCTCTGTGTTAAATAAATGTGCCACAAGAGTAAGTGTTTGTAGAGTACATAAGAGGAGTACCTTCCCCTTGAATTTGATACTTTGATGCAGTATAGGGCAAAAGTTTGGTTTAGAGTGGGTTAGAAAATACCCCCGATTTGGAAGCTTTCCTGAATATTTTGCTGAAAAGCTCCTGATGTAAAAAATGTCATGTCTGCTCTCGTGTTTTTTCACTGCAGCAATACAGAAGTCTCCAGTTTTTGGTGAAGTCGTGTAGCTCTCAAACCTGGCTTTTTGTTGACAGAGCTGTAAGTAGCTCCTACGCTCTCACAGCAGGATTCCTCGGGTTATTTATGGCTGCAGATGTGTTACGTGCCCAACCTCAGGGAAGGTTCGGTAGGTAAACATTGAAAAAGAGATCTCAAAAAAGACTGGAGGCAGGAGCAAAGCAGGGAGGATTTACTGATTATTTTTAAGTTGTGTCAGGCCTTCTCCACATGCCCTCTGGGCACGGTCAGATACTAACTCTGATCCTGTCTTAGTGACAGCCACACCTTCGGGAGGACCAGCCTGAGCAGGGAGACGATATTTCTTCCTTGTTTTTTACGAGTTTTTATTTTAAACCTCTTCTGAATTTTAAAGCTCTTCTGAATTAATTTTCTAATGGTAAGATCATCAACTACTTCTTAAATGTTATCAACAACTTTATTATTATTGTTACTATTATTGTTATTATTACTCTTGTTGTGTGGTTGTTATCATTTAGTTTGACATGAGGTTGGAGGGAAAGCAGTCTCCTGGCTAAAGACCAGCGGAAAGCAGTGCCAGGAGTGGTGAGTAAATCAGAACTGGCAGGTTTTGTGTGGGTCATGCTGTGAGATTATGAGGGAATGTCCATGTAGTTGTGAAGCTCAGTCATGGAATACAAGTTGCCTTAACTGATGGAATTATTAGAGTCTGAGGCATCCCAAAGGTTATTCTACTTGTTGGGGGCATGAGGCTTTTTGGAAAGAGAACTAGGCCTTTAAATCCAGCAACTTTCTGTTTACCACTGGAAGTGATGGGCACTGGTTGGGTTTCAAGCCAATGGCAGGGGACTCACGTTTCTATCCATGCAGGATTCTACATAATGGGTTATCCATGGTACTGTCTAGACAACACTGAAACTTGGGGGTTTTTTGTGGTCATACTGCACAGAATAAGCTGCTTTTTCTTTCTCTCTGTTTCATGTGCTGCACGTTCAGCAACGACCACTGACACTCCCACCCAGCCACGCGCACTGCGCTGCCCTGGGGTTTAGGGAAGGTTGGTTGAGTCTCACTGGGTGGGAGAAACCACAGAGTTCTCAGGGGGTTCAATACCAAACTTTTACTTGCAAACTTCAGAATGTTAAGGTAGAATAAGGTATTTGTCACATTTTAAAACAACGTCCAAAGTGTTCACAGACTTCACAAGTTTATACTTCACAAACTTTAGCTCATCCAGACGCAACAAGGCACGCACTAAGGCATTGACTGGAAATTTTTGTTCTGGCTTACGATATATTTATATATCTCCCATTTTGGGGCAGGCCATGGATCAAGCCTCCATTTAGGGTCATTCGTGGGCTCACTTCACCATTTTGTCACAGACCATAGGTCACTCTGCCTCTTTGGGGCAGGCCATGGGTTCAGCCCACCATTTTGTGACAGACCATGGGCTCACTCTGCCATTTTGGGGCAGGCCGTGGAGGTCGCTCCGCCATTTTGTGACAGACTATGGGTTCAGTTCACCATTTTGTGACTGGCCATGGGGTCAGCCGCTGCCATTCCAGTGTGGGCCAGAGGCTGACGAAGGCTCAAGGGGATGGGGGAGGAGCAGTGGCTGTCCCATCTATGCAGAGCTCACCCTGTTCTCCCCTACACTTCCCACCTGGTTGTTTTGAGCCACTCAGCCATTGCTCTGGTCTCCTACATGCATTTGCCTTTTATAAAGAACAGCATTTAGGGAATAAACTAGGAATGGACTTGCTTCAATTCTTTTAATTGAAGGAGCTGATCTGGCTCATGACAAAGAATGAGAGTAGTTTCCACAATGCATTTAGACAAAATAAATATGTCTGAATTTTCCTTAAACTACAAGGAGATATAAATTCCTCACAGTGGAATTCTTCGGTGCAAATGGGGGTGCTGGATCTACCAGCTTCTGCTCCAAAGGTGGTTCAGGAAATCTCTGAAGAAAGAAAGGGAGAAAATAGCTTTTAGTATGTTTTATAAGATTTTTTAAGGACGTGCATTAACAAAGGACTGTACCTTAGCCAACTATCGGTGTACTTTATATACGAGTCCTGGAAAAAATACTTGTTGATTTTCAGTATGCACCATTCCCAGACTAACAGAAGGTTCCTTTTGTCATTTGGCTTTAAACCCAGTGAATATTCATCAGCCATGTTCAAGCAAAGTGAGTAAAATCTAGTTTACTCTGTACTACAAATGCTATAAAATATATTCTCAGTGTTAGGTCCACTTGTCCAAAAAATAATGTTGGCTCAGAGAAAGACACTGGAACAGTGTGTGTGCCTGTTGACTATTGACTAAATGAACTGTACTCTCAGGGCAGCAGTAACTGGTCTGTGACTGCTCTCAGTCCTCTGTTTTCTCCTTTCCTAGTACAGACAAAGAATGTGTATTCCCAAGGGGAAAAAAAGAGCATAAGATTTAATTTAGCAGTTAAATTACACAAGCTGCACTTCAGCATCCCATTCCTGTTCAGAGGAGTATTCAGTAACGTACTTGATTTCCTTTCTGTGGAAAGTAAGTCAAGGTCTTGATGAAGTGGAGGATTTGTGTCAAAGGCAGGCCAGTGTGAAAACACAAAAATGTTCTCTTTCCCTGAATTATACTTGTTTTCACCTCTGCCAAGCAAGGTAATAACAATAAATATAAATACAGATAACAGCATGAAAGAAGATATAATTAAGTGCCTAGATTTGAATTAATGTTGCAACAAAGGTATAATCCATGATATGGTTAAAAGTTATTTCATGAATTCCATTTGTTTCAGTTATAATCAGGGCCTTGTTGCTGAAGTTTAGCTTGTGACTGAAGTAACAGAATTGATTAATGGCTGTTATTGTGGATTTCCATAGCGAGGGGAGAACAGCGTCCTGAAATGTCATGCCAACATAGCCGGAAAGATACATTTTTGTAATTTCTTATAAAGATCAGAGTCTCGATAAAAGTCAAGTATTTAATCACCTGAAATTAGTGCAGGTTGTGATGTTTGTTGTTGTTCTCTAGGTTTGCTTAAAAAGATCACTTTTGAGCGTTACTTGGCAAGGGCACGTTTATCCCTCCTTTAAATGTGGCTTTGCTTCCACTTGTTAAGCTTACACAGCTCAGAACTGCAGCAGGAGGAAGAGAGGCTTTATGAGTGGGTATGGGTCTTTATTATTGGTATATAGAGGGCTTTTTGATAAAGGACATCACTAGGATCAGAATCCAACACATTTGGAGAGATTTGCCAAAGTCTAATGCATTGGACTATTAATTCCTTTCAGAAAACCAAGATGTATTTGTATTTTTTAAGATGGCTGGAGAAGGAGTTTGTGAGAAGACGAAGAGTACCAAGCTGTAACTGCTGTCATTCTCTGAATGAAGAAGCTGCAATTTGCTTAAAAGGAGCATTTTGGGAGAGTGAACTGTATGTCATTAAAGAAACATTTCATCTATCATCATCTGATTTTCTTCTTATAAAATCCAACCTTCAAAGCTCTGAATATTGGCAAAACTTGAAGGTCAAGGGCGTGACTAGTAATTTCTTACCCCTGGGCAACACTTGTAAAAGTCTTTCTCTGACAGCGTACCTTACTGATAGTAATTGGTTCCTGTTCTATTTGGGTTTTCTTTAGCAGATTCCATTACATTTTGTCACTCTGGACGGAGGGAATGCAGTCAGCGCTGATAAAGAGCATATTGGAGCTTTTTGGGTCACTGGAGTTTATCTTCAGCAAATCATTTTGGCTCTCAAGTGATCCCTAAGCAATCTCTTAGCCAGACCCTTTTCTAATACCCTTAAATAATTGATCTCCTGTTACTGTGTGGCTATGGGATGGAGGATTTGAAAGAAATCTACAAAGAAGGATTTGCAAGAGTACAGAGCGAGCACACAGCCCTGGCCTTCCGCCCTGATGACTTCAGCAACTCACAACCTTTTGTCTTTAGACGTGATTTCTTTGAGATTTTTACTGCCGCTAAGTATTTTTTGCCCTTCTCTTTGCAAGTAAAAAAGCTACATGATTAATTCCGCTTTCAACATCGGATGTGAAAGCCTGCTTCAGAACCCCCTGCGTGGAATGGCAGCAGAGAAGAACAAGAAGTGCCTGGTTTGTGTCAGGAGGAACAGGCTGTGCTGTTTCCAGTGCTCTCCTCAGCCTCCCACAGCCACAGAGTCCTTAACAGCAGTCATTAAACTTGTTAGCGTGTGAGTATGCAAAGAGCCGATGGTTATCCCAGCTAATGAGCGAGTCGAGATGAAGTGGTGCCCTTTGTGGTTCCTGTCCTTCACTCCCATCCCTTTCTCACTCCCACACACTGCCTGAACTGATGGCATGCTTGTATTGAAATCAATGGAAGATTCTCAGCAGACTGAGATCTCACTGATTATCTGTTTCCTTCCTATCCATGCCAGTAGAGACCAGCATGAGGACTTGTACTGGGACACAGTCCTTGAAGTCCGGCTAAAACCTTTCTCCTGTTAGTCGTGGTCGTTCCTCAGAGCCACACAGGTAACATCTCTTATAGCATAATCCTAAATTCAGCTAAATTCATAGGCACATAACAACAGTTTGCATTGTCCTGTCTATTTATACAGTAGCCTCGTGAAATACACAGTATCTTGCTAAAGATACAGGATTCAGGTTGCCATTTCCTATCTTTGTCTTTAATTCCCATTTCATTACTCAGAGCCAGTAAATTCGATTTAATTAGAAAGTAACTGTTTCTTGAACTAACACGAAGAAAAACATCCAGTTCTGATTTAAATCAGAAAAATGTGAACAATCTATTACTTCCCATTGAAAATCTCTTGCAACAGTTAATATCTGAGTTAATACTGAGTTAATATGAGTTCTTTCTAATTAGATTTTTGTCTGGCTACAGATTTCAGCCTTATGTTATTTTTATCCCCAAGACAAAGAGTCCTTTGGCACCTGCTGGTTTTCTCTTAGGATTGTACATCTGTATTCCAATGTTTCATTTTTTTTAGAAGCTGAACAAGTTGACTCCATGAAGTCTAATCATTGTATGGCACTTTCTCCAGTTCCCAAGTACAAGGTGAGGCTTTTTTGCACACCTTCTCCAGATTTTCAGTAGACTGTGAAAAATGTGGACATCAAAAGTGAATAAAATATTCCAGTGTTAGTGTCACTCCAACTATATTGAGGAATATTCCCTTCTGAGGAGAAAGGAGCACTCCTCAGACTGCCCTGTGGGCTGCACTGAGCCTAGAGCATCCCCTGCTGCTCCAGGCTTGGGATGGCACTCCCAGGCAGGGAACTGCCTGTGCAGTTTGTGTTTATTTTTGTTGGGCCATGTCAGGTAACCTTTTACTCCTTAGGTGTTGTTTATTCTTATAAAAAAACCCCGAAAAACCTCAAGTTTGAATCTGTCCCAGAAAAAGGATTTGATGTTTTCTCACAGCATTTCCATTCTTTGCCTCATCTCCCACAGCCATTTTCTAAAGGCCCCAGTGCTAAACATGAGATGAAAATCTAGACAAGAAAAATAATACAGAATAAACTCTCTTGCTATATTTTATATCCCAAAATATACTAACGGCACCCATGCCTATAAAGTCCAATTCAAGGAACATATGGATGTCCTTCTCTATGGCGTAAATTTTCAAGTTGCTTTTTCTCTTTTCCTGATTCCAGAGAGTAGGTTTCGCTTAATTCCCACCAATTTAAATCAGAGATATTATATTTATTCAGATATAGCCCTCAGGGTCTCTTG
Source organism: Pseudotriccus pelzelni (assembly GCA_035584735.1). Lineage (NCBI taxonomy): Eukaryota > Metazoa > Chordata > Aves > Passeriformes > Tyrannidae > Pseudotriccus > Pseudotriccus pelzelni. The sequence continues at coordinate 2,444,294 of JAWMRA010000130.1, read as the reverse complement.
CATAACTGAAGTGTTTTAGTAGTTGCATTTCCCAACAGAACATGTTGAAGATCTTGTAGGTGAGTAATCAGTGCCATAAAATAGCTGCTCCATTTCTATGGCTGTGGACAAATCCTCATTCTGAGTGCAATGTGCTGGTCTGTCACTGGTGAATGAGAAAATTCACTCCATCTGTCTTCTGATTTCAGAATTATTCAGTCTGTAATTGCCTACTAATATTATTTCCCCAAAGATCATTTATTTCACAGTTTGTTTTTTTTTTTTTTACCAAGTACCTTCAGAAAATTTTGAACAGAAGTAGAATTGCCTTGCGAGAGCTGCTGGAAATATGAACAGCTTTAATGAGGGGAGTAGGGCAGGTTTGTGGGTTCGTAGTTGCTGCTGTGCACAGGTCCAGGTGAGATTCACACTGGCTTAATTGGGGGAATTACTAAGGTAGGTGTGACAGCAGTGAACCAAAATTGTTCATTATGGGGAGGGGAAATGGAAGGAAAACCACTGTAGGTGTAATGTTACCAACACTTTTCCTTTATTCCCAGAAGACATGTCAGTGACTCTCTTCTGCATTGTCTCCTGGGATAGAAGACTTCCCAAGGTATGAAAGCGTGTTTCTGGTGCTGTCGCTGATATTTATCCATACAATACTGCAACTGGTTCCTTAGTTCACCTTAAAGAAACAAAGAAAACAGCCTCTTTGTTGTGTATCCAGTGCCCTCCATTTACCACCCCACCATCTCAGTGCTATCTTCGGTGTCTGCCCCCCATTATAACCACGTGAGGTTCCTCCTGAATCACCCAGGCCTCAGTCTTTCATTCTCCCCTGGGCTTTTATAAGTCTTGTTGGTTTCTCTGCTCACTTGCAGTTGTAATTTGTTTTCCCTGAAGGCAGCAGTGCCGGTTTGTAAGTGGTGCGGATATCCCCTGATCCATAATGCACAATAAACAGGTTACCCCCTTGCAACTGGGTGGAAGATTAAATCCATGCTTTTGTTAGCAAGTTGAAGCACAGGCTTTAGCTAAATTATCCCCAATGCCTTTGCCTGACCATCTGTTTCCAACAGAAATGAATCTTTGGCTTTAATTATAAATCTCTTATGACTATTATTTTTCTTTTCTGACCCAATCTGCCCTTTCGGAGATGGGTTGAACTCTCCCTGTGCTGTCTGAAGGGTGGGTGGAATCACACCTGATACAGTTATTCATTTTTTTAATTAGCCTGCCTGTGAATGATTTCAAATCTATTTATGCACTTGCTGCAAGTTGAAGCAAAAAATCTGTGTTAGCAAACTGTGTTTATAAATTTGCTACAGATACCGTGTTATGAAGCAGTCTAAGTACAAACATGTTAAACCATATGGAAAATCCGCCCTAATCTTGCTAAACTGTTCCAATGTTTAATTACCCAGATCCGTAGCAATGTGCACCCTCTTTCTAATTGTTTTTTTCAATTCTAATTTCCTGGTCTAGCCCTCAGATCATCTTATAATTCTCTATGTTCCCCACCAAGGTGTGTGTAGGTTGAAACCAAACACGAAAACCTCCCACTCCAGGTGCTGTTCTCCAACAAAGAATTACTCATCCCAGTAAGGATTTGTCATTAAGATGCTTTGTAGTTTATTAATTTTTTCCAAAGAAAGAGTGAGGTCATTCTTTTTATTTTAAATTAAAGGGGGGTGGGGGTGGGAAGGAAGGCACAGAGAGCTCTGGGTTGGGGTGTCAAGGGAACCCTCAGTATTTTGGAACTCTTCCCTTTTACTTAGTAAGGATTGGGAAGGGGGAGTACTTGCATCTTCTGTGGTGCAGGGCAGCAATTCCTTTTTGTGACCAAGAAAGAAAAGAAAAACACACCAAGTTACTCTTCCTGGCACCTTTTCCAGCTCCTCTGGAGAACTTGGCCCTTGCTAGTCAGCAAGAAGACCTTGAGCAAGAGAGGAATCTTTTCCTGCCAAGCTTTCTTCCCCAGCACAGGCCAGCTTGTAGTAACGCGGTGTGGAGATGAGTCAGTGCAAAATGGACTGGGTAAACACTCTTACCCTCCTTCTCCAGAGACAGCTGCACTTACTGCTTCATCCAAGAACCACTTGGGGGGGGGGAGGGATTGAATACTTCTCACCGGAATCCCGGGGTATGTGCTGGTCTTCTCCTTGTAACTTTTACCCCTGCGAGTTTCAGTTCCCACCCCTCTTCCTCCTCAGCTCTTCATCAGCTCCTCATCGATTTAGCTCATTCTCTTCAAAGGATTTCCAGTTTGGAAGGGTTCCAGACTGTCTTTTGATCGTCTTGAAGGTGTTTTCTCTCCAGAATGACCAGAGTAACTTTGATCAAAATACATTTCATTGCAATGTTTTCATAACCGTGGCTTCATTTGAGTCACCATTGCTGGAGGGATTTAAAAGACGTGTAGACGTGGCACTTGGTGGCCTTGGCAGTGCTGGGGGAATGGTTGGACTCGATGATCTTAGAGGGCTTTTCCAACCTGAATGATTCAATAATTCTATGAAATTCTCCAAATCCCAGCTCCTGCCATTGTAGCATTTGCTGCCACTGTTCAGTCAGCCCGTGGGTTTTCTTCCTGTGTGATTTCACTCTGCTAAGGGCTTGTACAGAAAGTGTATCTACACCAAATGTTCCATACAGCATTCAGAGGAGTCCTGAGAAGGTTTAGCTGTTACTTTATAGAATGAGAGAGGGAACATCTTCACACTCACCCCTTCCCCCCCCCATTTCTGTACTAAGTTCAGTGAGTGAAAATGATTCACTGTGATTCATTCTCATTCCCTCCCAAGCTGTGTTCTTCCCTGAAAAGTACAATATATCTTTTCATGTTCTTCTTGAATGCTGTGGCTGTGACTTCTTTCTCCATTTTTCTCATGTTTAGCAGCAGCTCCTGTGAAGAACAGGCACCCAAGGAGCGTGAGAGAAAAGCCGGGATTGTGTCTGGAACAAGCTCTCTGCAGCTCTGGGAGAATAATAACCAGCTCTTGGAATAAGGGACAACGCTCCGAGGGTTGTTCAGCTGGACCTAAAAGTTTCTGGGCTGTGAAATGTAGAAATAGAGAAAATGTAGGATTAGAGAAGCAGGAGATGGAAGACAACTACAGAGTTCCCTGCAAATCAAAACTCTGGCTTTACACACTTGGCCTTTGGGAAAAAATATAGATGGAATTGGCTTGTAAAGCAGAAAACATGTTGGCTCTTCATCCAGTTTTGAAACAAAGAAACCCCAAACAACAAAAGCATTCATCTAGATTTTCACACCAGCAGATGACTGTTTAAAACTTGTATTCTCAATCACTGTCTATGTGTATATTTAGTATGAAACCATGTTTATGCAACCAAAGATAAGCCAAGAGACTTGTAAGCGTTATCATATGATGTTAGCAAAGTTACTCTCACAGCAAGACAAATAGTTGTATTGAGCATCCCGACCCCGGAATTTGGGCACCTCTGCTTTTCCATCCATAAATCCTCCTAAATCGATGGCTTCTGGGTGTTGATGGCTCGCATTAGGCCCTCTCTACATACCATCCTTAGGAAAGGAAGCCTGGGATATCTGTTTCAGGTTCCAGCTGCTGTGCCTGGGGATGTGAGAAGCATGCTCAGGCTCATTAAATCTGCAGGATTTGGAAGCTGTGCCCATGGTGACACCACGGACAACATTCCAGTGAGACCCGAGCACTGGAACTCTTTGGCATCAAGCACAGCCCATGTGAGAGCTCAGGAGCAGTTCCAGAGCCGACTTCGACACGTCTCCTTGTTTTTCAGCTGCTGACATAGAGGTGGTTTTTACAAAAAAAGTCAGAAATGAAACAGATGTCCTTGGAGAAGCTGGAGATGGAAATATTTCTCATGTGAGCCATCGCACACACTCGGACTGGAGGCTGCTTTGGGAGGTTTCTCCAGAGACCAGAGACCTTTCCTGCAGGTCATGGGGAGCAGAGCCTTTCCCTGCCTGGAGTTCGGTGGGTAAAACACAGCACAGTGCTTGATGTGGAATTCTTAAGCACACAGAGGATAAAATCCTACGGGAATATATTTCCCCAGGCTAAGAGAGGACAGTACTTTTTGAAAACACGGATAAGCCAGCCATGCTACTGTGCCATTTCAGTTGTTTCCAACTACAGGCAGAGACCCAGAGGCATCCTGGATCCAAAAGATCCAGTCTGGATTCCAAAAGAAGGAATCTTTCCCTTTAAGCCTGCTTATTTCTTCAATTTAACACAGCTAACCTGAAATACTCTGTTTCTTTTAAACTCTCTTTGCTTTTGAATTGCTTTCATCTAGAGTGTGAAATTCCAAGTCGCTATGAAAAAGCTGCCTTAGGAATATTCTTGGCAAGGCTGCAAGCAGAAAGTACAGGAAACCTCACAAGGGAGGTTGTTCCAGCAGCACTGCCATCCACGTTTCACAGCTGCAGGGACATCCAGAGCAAATCCAAACACCGGCTTTTCCCTTCCACAGAGCCTTTGCTGAGGTACAATTACCCGGGAGCCATCCCTGGAAGTGTGCAAGGCCAGGCTGGGTGGGGCTTGGAGCCACTCAGGGCACCGGATTATTCCTCCAGAGGAATAATGAAGGGTGTACTGGCATAATTGCCCTTCAGTTTGGTTTTAATCTCAGTTTTTCTTCAAGTTTGCAGTACAACTAACCCTTTTTAAGCCCTTTGCTGTCAGAATTATTTTGGTTTCAGGCAGTAGAGGTGTTATTTATTTACTGGTATTACTGAATTTTCTCATTTCTCTATGGGAAATAATAGATTTTTTTCCTAATCCTGGCAACTGTAATAACCACATAACCCTGACCTTGCTATTTAACCCACTGGGGTTGATTTAGGAAAAACCATCAGAGAGGTCTTGTAAAGTTTAAAAAAATACCTGTATAGCAGTGTGATTGTGGGTATGTGTGAACAGTCAGCTGGGTCAGCAAATAGCTGCTCAGTAACTCTTCTGCAGAAGTCTAACTTTTTATTTTCTAATGTATAACATCAGAATTATTCGGATTTCACAAGGCAAATTTAAGGGGTGAGGAAAGCTTCTGTGCAAATGTAAAGATTTGGCCCAATAAATTAGAATGCTTTACCGCTAGCCAGAAAACTGCAGTAAAAAATGCACCAGGCTGGTGGATTTATTGTAAGTAAAGTGTAGTCTCTAAGTAAGAATGAGTGTTGACGGGGAGTGATGAGATGTGAAGTCTGACTGGCACAGGGCTCAGGAATTAAAAGTTGGCCTCTGCATTAAGAATAAATCACATATAGAAATATAATTTTGGTACAGTTCTGTTCCAGCTTTTGAGGATGCAACAACAACTCCCAAAAGGCACCCTGGAGCCCGTCTTTATTTTGGGATGCCTCAGCTCCAGTTGGATTCCAAGTTAACCAACAGCATTTAATTACAGCTACATCAAAGGCTTGTGTCAAACAGTGTAGGTAAGTCAAAAAGGAGTAAAAGTCAACTGATTGGCTTCTGAGACAACTTTCCCAAATGTATCAAACCTAAGGAAGTATCTAAATGCATTCTTAAGGTATTTCAGGAATAGGAGATATCCTTTTCTTGCAACAAATGACTTTAAAACAGAAAATAGTAATCATGTAGAAGGGCAAAGCATCAACAAATACTTGATTGCACTAAATACTCCCTTTTAAAAATTTTCCTGATTGTTCTGACCTTTTCTTTTTCTCACTTAGCTGATCTGCGTGTTATGAGCTACTGGTTGAATTGGGTGTAAAAACAATTAAAAAACAACTCCCAAGTCTTTCAGGATGACTAAAGTAAAACCAGATGACATTTAGAAGCCATGCACTGGTATTCATTATTCAGGAAATAATACATAGGAGCAAACACTGGGAAGAAGGAGTACACAGGGGGTTTTTTCCAGTTGTTGTATTATCCTCCTTGTGAAGTATCAGTGAAGTATGAAAATCAGTTAAATGATGAGACAGAGATTTAATTGACTAAATATATTCAAGATAGAAAAGACTTGATAACCTTTTCTGCTTGCAGAGTGGATATAGCATCACAAAGAAGGAACATATGCTTTCATCTTTTGCTAAGGTATTAGTTTTTTTCTTTTTCCCCCATTTTTCTTTTTGGATGTAAAATAAAGAGTGCAGGCAGAAAATGGAAAGTAATGGTGTAAGGACTGAAGACTTTAAATCATGTAAGTGGAAGGAGTAAAGAGAATCCAGGTTCAAAATGAAAGCAGCACCTCAGTGCAGCAAAAGCCCCACAGCCTGGCAGGACTGGGCATTGTGGAATGCAGTAGCCAAGGGAATGAGTTGGAAGAGGCAGAAGCTGGCCAGGATTTACACCCACCATGTACGGTAAGAGTATTATAATATCATTTTCACATATTGCATATAATCAAGTGGTTTTTTCCTGGGAAGCTGTGGGAGTTGGGAGTAGTGATGTGTTGCTCATCTTTAGGAGGAGAAATGCTTGGGAAAAGTTGGCCCGTCCAGTCTAAACATGGGGAAATGTCCAGGCAGGTGAGGTGCAGAGGCACTCAGCAGGTTGTAAACTCTGATTCTGCTTTACTAAACCCTGACAAGACTGCTGTTTAATATCTGCACGTGCTTGAAGCGCAGCTTTCCATCTTTGAAACATTCCACTCCACTTTCCCCCAGCAATCCCTCAGCAGTCCCAGGGAGCAGGCTCTTCCTGCTGGCTTAGAAAGCCATTTTACCTCCTACAAACATGAGCACCTCTGGGATAAACAGAGCCACTGAGGACTTCTGCAGGTGCCAGAGTGGGTACAACCTGGTGCAGCGTGACAGGGTCACCATACAGCTGCTGAAAACACTTACCTACAAAAACTTCCAAAATCTCCATTATTGCTCAGAAAGTATCAGCACACACTGGTGAAAACTACAGTTGTGGGTTTTTTTTTTTAATAACTTGGCTGGAATCGCTGTAATGACTCTCAGCATGCAATAATATTTTCCCCTTGGAGTTTGAAGAGTAAGAGTTAAGAGAGCTCAAATCCTGTATTATTCTGGGCAGCTGTAAAGGAAAGTATTTTGTGTTTGGTCGAGAGGAATTGCTGGAGTGTGTATTTTAAATTGAAAGTGCTCACTAAACTGAAGTGGTCTAAATTGAAACTATCATGATTTTTCACAAGCTTTAGTAGTTCCTTTAGTTTGATCAAGGAGAGGGGAAATTAATACTAAAAAAGAAAAGTGTAGCACACGCACGCAGTTTAGTGTCTTTGTAGTCTTTTAGGAAAGTGGTTATTGTACATTTTATCCATAAAAAGTGAATCAAGCCCTTGTTTAATTCCTGTAGTGATCCCAATATTGTGACTGCAACTCTTTCTATCAAATTTCAGTGGAATAGCTTTTGATTTTATGTGAACTGTCAGGGGTTCCTAGGCCTTCTGGGTTTCATTGTATTGGTCACTAGGTTGTTGAAGTCTAAAGATAAAGGGAACTTTTGCATATGGGGATAGAGACAACATTGAAAAATACTTACAGTCAAGAATAAAAGTATTCTATAATATCAAGAATGTAAGAAACTTGCTGACTTTATAGAAAGGGAGGGAGAATGAATATACAAGTGGTGGCTTAAATGCTCTTTTATTGGTTTGATTTCTCAATTTCAGCAGCTGGTATGTCTGTTAGAGTCCTTCTATTATTTACATTAAAAGGAAAAGGAGAGAAGGAAGAGGAGGGTATCTGGGGAAAAATAACTAAAGAAAAAACCAAATTGAAGCTGTGGGGAAGGTAATTTTTCTCTCTAAGTACAGCAATTCAAATGGCTCATAAATGGGGTCAAATAAAGATAAATGCGAAGAACCCCATCAAATGCAATGTGTGCTTGTTGCTCCATGATTTTATGGTTTAATCCCACTGTCTTTTCCTGGGAAGTGCCCCATATGCCGTGGTTATTCCTAGTGACAGCTGTCACTTGGTGGTGATTCCTCTGGAATGGCTCCAGGCAGTCACATAACAAGCGTGCTGTCCTGCTATTCCCAGCTCCTCCTTGTTCCCTTGTGCCTTTTCTGTGTCTGATCCCTGTGTCAGATAGGGAACGGCCACAGCCCAGTTATCTTCATCTACCCACCCTGCCTCCGGCAGAGGGAAAAAGATAGTGCTTAATGTTTTTTTCATGGCCCATCATAAATCTGTCACTTTGAAAAATAGGGAGAAGAATTTAAATTAATTACTGCCATATTGATTCCCCTTGGCCAGATTCATTAGAGGATCCCATCCCTACATTAACCACCCCCCCAAAATACTGCTCTGGGTAAAACCTGGCAGAGAAATGCGTCGCCTCCACCAAAGGACTCATTCATATTTCATTGTTTTAAGTGGTTTCCTCTGTAAATATTTCATAGATGATGTATACAGATGAATATCGAAGCAGAGAACTTAAAGAAGCCTTGAATGCAAACTTTCAGGGGTTCCTGATAAACATTGTTAATCAGAAAAGAACTGACAGCTCACTCCTACCACAGGCTGATTGGGTTTTTACAAATGGAGGGCAGTTACCTAAATACCAACATCTGCCCCAATACTTGCCATTAACCAACTGCATTAATTAGCGGATGCTTGCACACAAGACCTGCACACAGGTCTTACTATTCACATCATCATCTATTGTTTGAATCATCTCAGGATGTAGAACAGAGAAGGTGTCCATTAATGTCTTCCATGCTTCTAATACTTGACAGCAAAACCCCTGAGTGGCCATTTATTTCTTTATTATGATTACTGTTCCTTTACACTTCGGCTGGTTCAGACAGACCCATGCGTGCTCCAAGCTTTTTCTTTCCAGAGAGGGTGGAGATGGCTACAACATAAGTAAAGCCATAGTAGCTCACGGAGTAGAGATCCAGGAAGAGTCTGGTGTGGTAATTGATAGCAAACCTAAACATTAGACTTGTAATCGTGCAGGGGCCATCAAAATTAATTGTACTTGAGCACAAACTGTTGAAAAGCTAACTCTCTTCAGGGAAGGATTTGTGGAAGTGCAGTATTCCTCAGGGAACCATGCAGATCTGCATTGCAATAGCCTGTTTCCTGAGGTTTCCTCAGGGATCCCAGGGAATTTATAGGAAGGCTGTATTTTTTTGTAGTCTCACCGCCTTTACCAGCTGCACGAGATTCTTCTTTGAATGACTACATTCCACAAAAGCAATTACAGAAAGTGCTGGGCTTCTTATTTTCATTTCTTTTAGTTGTACTACAGAGACAACTTCCCTCTAAGAGGTACCCTGAGCCTGCACATGCCGTGGTGGAGAGAAGCCTGCACATTTATCCTTTACACTGAGAGTGTTTGGAAAATCCTGATGTGTTTGCACACACATTGTGTGCAACTGAATTGGAACAACATTTGTGATTTTTATAAGGAATATTGAAAGGAGCATTGACCTGTGCCTGTGGTGGATGGGATTGGATACCCAAGGCCACACAGAGCAGAGATTTAATTCCTACCCTTTATCTCTTCTAGTGGTGCTGCCTGGGAATTCACTCCCCATCAATGCAGAATAAAAAAAAAAAACACAACTCTCTTCTTTTAAAGCAACAGCACATAAAGAAAGCAAGACCTGACCTCATTTGTTGGTAGCAGCGCTAAGATGAACTGCGGCTCTGACCTATTTCTCCAGAGTTACAATTATCTGCTGTAATGGTACCATTTTACTTCTTAAATCCTGGATTATTGTAATTTGAGATTTACAGAAGTTACTCTCTTTCTCTGGTTACAGATCTCGGTCCTTCAGGGGCAAGGCAGTGTGAAGGGAGAAAGAATACACGTGAGGCAGCAAAGACAAGGCATGGGATCAAGCCATAAGGAATTGGTAATTTTTTTGTTAATATTTTTATAAACATATATAATTTAATAAATTATCTATGTAATCTGTATAGTTTTGCTTATTTTCCTGTATATATAAAGTATATTTTTATTTACATATATTTTTAATAGATATTTTAAAAATGTACTTCTCTATCCATATGTGTCCCTACGTGGAATGATCTAAGCCAGGGTCACGTGGTGAGGGATCTGGGTTTTGTTCAGTTGTCTGGCAGAGACATGCTCAGCCTCTCTGTGCACCATGGGAATGATAAATACAAAAGACTTGAAGAAATCAAGTTCTTAGATATTCAGAACCAAACCCCTTGGTGATAGAAGTTGACAGAGCTGCCTTTAAATCAGTGTAATACTTGCTTAAATCAGTGGAAGGGAAGGGAATTACATTGCATGAAGATCTGGTATTTGTAATCTGATTTCATTTTTTATTTATTAGCTGTGTATCCAACCTCACAGAACAATTTTTTTCCCCACCTGAGTTTTATGTTTGTCTGTATCACCAAAATGAATAGAAAATAAGTTCCTATGTTTTCCTCAAGTCAAATTCCAGTCTTCAGAACGTATCATGCATTCAGTGGGTTCAGTGGCCGTGGTTGTGTTTGGGCAAAAGTTGCACTTGATGATGGACCTGGAGGTCTGTTCCAGCCTTAGTGATTCCATGATTCTGTGCTTTTTGTTGTTTTACTGGTAGAAGTGTTCACAGCAACACCGTGCTCGTAACCAACACTGAGTCCTGCCAACCCAGATGGGCAGCAATCATGAGTTGGGTTCTCACCATGCACAGCATCAGCTCTAAAATGTGAGTTTTAAGGAAAAAAAACCCAACAAACAGAACCAACTCATATCTTTTTATTTACCCTCTGCTTTCTAGCACATATTAAGCATTGCCCCAGCCCATAAACACTGACAAAACACTTAACACCACGAGTCTCCCACAGTTCCATCCAAATGCCATATACTTTATTCCCCACTGTCACCCAGACTATTCAGGCCATGCATTTCACATCAGCTGGACTTGTTTTATTCAATCGTATTTCTTCATGCCTTCAGTTTAGTAGGAAATCATTCCCTGTTTGGTCACAGATCTACTCTATAATAAACTGGTTGTTCAGGGCTGCCTTTCATCCCTGTCAGGGAGATGCAATGAGCACCACCCACGGAATACGTGGCTTTTAAAGAGCAAACACTGAGGAGGCTGAGGTCAAGCAAGGACAAGCAAACTCCAACTGGAATTGCTCTTAGTGAGGGACCTGGCTTGCTTTTGGACTCCTGTGCGAAATCATTAACTTTTGCTGTGGAGGGAACAGTGCTGGATGAGGGTTTGAGGAAGACATTTATGGCTCCGTCCCCGGAGGGCAGACACGCGGGCTCAGCATCTGCCAGCGTCGGGTAAGGATGCAGGGGGAGCACGAGGGCTTGGAGCAGCTCTGGCCAAGGCAGCCGAGAAAGATGAAAAATGTGCTGCTCTTACTTCAGTTACTTAAACAAATTTTAAATCTTTTCTGTCAAGGGAGCAAAGCAGGCACTCAGATTCCAGTAGTGGGAAGTTTTGGAACAGAAGCAAAAAGAAGATATTGCCGTGGTTTGCCCAAAAATGAGACAGAACATTTTCCTTGCTCCTGAGGGACGTGCCTTGGGAACAGGCTAAAGGTTGGGTGCATCCAAGTGATGAGAAGGTTTTGCTCTAAATGGGAACATACAGCATAAAATCTCTGGCACTAACTAAATATAAGAGTAAAGCAAACATTTTCCTTATTCTCCCAACAAAACAATTCAGGAAATGCATCAGAAAAGGCAGATGAATAATCAAGTTAGTCTTTGTTCTCAGCTCTCCGGAAAATTTCAGGTACTCTTGGAATCTTGTGGCTCGTGACATGCCAATAACGTGCAGTTCTTAGCCTGGGCTTTTTTAGAATTTTCTTCTCCTTTTTGTCTACATACAATTTTTTTTTTGTGATAGCAAGATATATACATCAAGATGTCATCCAGTATATTATCAGCTACATGCTGGTTATGGTTTTATTATCATAGCCAATTTCTTTGCCTCCCTATAAAATACATAATTAGGTTCAAGGTCAAGAAAATTTATAAATGTCCGATATTTAACAATTACTTGATATGCATTAAATTAAAATTGAATCTCAACAGAGATCTTGGTTAAAGGCTGAAAATTGTGAAGCGGTTTAGAAAGATTTCACAATGGGTAAGAATCACCAGCCGTGCAATAATCTAATACAGCCAACTAAAGTGTTGTGTCCTGCTATATAGTTGTAATAGAAGTACTAATTGCCTCTTACACGATGCAGTGTTTAATATTAATTACTGTTCCTAGGCTTTACATCAAATTCTGGGCTGTGAAGTGTGTCCCATAGGCATTTTTTCAGCTGTTTATCTCCACTTTGCTACAATTGCAGCAACAGTAATTCCTTGCTAAGAAAAATATAAACACATTTGTTACAATGTAGCTTAATTTAGGGGTTGGTTTGTTTGGGTTTTTTTGTTATTAAAACTTAGAGTAACTGACTAACTGTGTTGTGACATCACTGCATCTTTAAAAAAACCAAACCCAGATGAACTTTATCAAGTCCTAACTAGTTGGTCAGTTTTGAATCAGATTTCAAAGTATGATATTTTGACCAAAATAGGAGGAAAATTGCAATTAACTATAGAGCTGGTCAGGTTTTAAATGCTGACTAAAAGCAAATATGTTTAAAACCTGTGTCCAGCTCTCCTCTCTCCTCACTATTTCCCTGCTAGCTCAAATGGTAGTCTGGGGAGAAGAGGAGGGAAAATTTCTCTTCACCATCTGTTATCTGACATTTGAAAAAAAGTCCTTGTTTGACCAGTAATTAGAGAATTAGCAGCATTTGGGCCATAGATCCTTGCCTTCAAATTTACAAAACTGGTACATTTTTCGAGGCAAAACTGATAATATCCTCTGTGGAAACAGCCACATCCCCCCAATAAACAGACCCTCATCCCAGCATTAAAATGCCAGACAGATGGAGGAGCCTTTCACGGGAATATGCACAGGGAAAAAATGGCTGAGAAATATGGGGTAAGAAAACGCTGCCAAGCTCAACAGGGCCACAGAAAGTGTTAATGACTCAAGGATTATCTTTTCCAAAACTACATGAAGGACACAGCTACGAAGAAAGATGTTCTCCCGACACAAACACCCAGTCAGGAAATAGCATATACCAACACGGGATTATCCCCAAAAGCTGAAACTGGAAAGGGTTTCCCATCCTAATTATATCAACCTTCTGAGGATCAACTTTAGACAAAATATCCCAGAGCTGACTTGACAACTTCACAGGGCAGGGAAAAAATAAAAAGCAGACCCAGATGTTCTGTGTTACGGGCGACTTCATATTAATGAATCATCTGCATTATATAAGCAAAGGGCAGGGAAAAAGGACCATGTGGAGGTCACCTGAGGGCTGCTCTTGTGCTGGGCACTGAGAAAACATGGAATATGGGATGGCCCCAGCCTCCAAGAGTACAAACTTTGAGTAGAAGCTGGGTGGGGAACCACTGCCTGGTGTGACTGTTGTATTAATCCAGTGCTGCTTACAGAGAATTGTGGTGCTGTGATACATGAGATGATGATGGGTAGATGGATGGGCAGATGAAGAGATATATACTCCTTTTTTTTTTTTTGGCAGAAGTATAGAAGGTAGATCTCGCTGACTGCAGCAGATTGGGCTTTCAACAAATGTAAACAGCATTTGGGGAAGAAAGCTGTTAATAATTTTTGTTCCTTTTTCTGCTTTCTGCGTCGTTTGCCCATAGGAGATGATTAAATGCCTCAACACTGGCATGCCTGGAGGTTACACGTGGAAGCCTGTGAAGGTCCCCTCCAAATTCCCACCTCCCCCATACCTAAGGCACGTATGGGTGCACCCTGGTGTTCTTGCCTACTCTGCTGTGGGGGTAAAGACATACCTGCTGGCATTGTCAGATTAGCAGATCACTACTTGTCAGCACCTTATGAAGAGACTTCCACGGGGAAGGAACATTTGCCTTATGCAGACCACGGGAATTTCGGAGTATGTAGGAGTGAACCAGGCACTGTGGCCTGGTAAGAAGTGACTGTGCCTTTCTGTTACTGAACATGAGATGCACTCTGTACCCCACTGGAGTGAAAATGGAAGGTGCTTCTTCTCCAGACATCCAAAGGGAACGTTCTGCCTTCACTGTGGCTCTCCTGTTTCCGCCCTTCCTATGGATTTTATTTGCTTGCTCACGGGGGGAAAGCAATAGGTAAGAAAAGCCTAATTGAGGCAAGATTAATGCAGGTCCTCTAAGAGTAAGGGAAAGATTTATTCCCTCCCTCCCTTCCACAGATGTCTTGTAAGGGACTCAGCCTTGCCTCACATATGTACCTTTATTCATTTACTTCCTTCTGGTCCTCTGGGAGAAGCCTCTCTCCTGGAATTTATTGCCTTGGCCGCCTTGTTTCTGTCTCTAATAGTAAGATGTATTGAATGCCCATATATTTGTCTTATTCTCAGATGTGAGTGAAAGGGATTTATCTATGCTGAAAAATATGTACATTTGGCTTGGGACAGCCAGGAGTTACCGTAAAGAAAACTTTGAAACTGGAACCCCTGAGCTGGCAAGAAATGGAAAGCTTTGAAAGAGTGGGACCCAGCAGAAATGCTGAAATAAAGCATCAGGTTCCAAGGGAACGGGCAGCCTTGGGATCCTGCTCTGTGAATTTCTTACTCTCTCACCTTGGGCTGACAACAGACATTAGCAAGTGATGGAGGAAGGAAATACTTACTTTAAATACCTGTTTGGTGAAAGGCTGTGAGAGGGGATGAGGCGAACATAGGAGCTCGGGTTAATTTGTGTATAATTGACTCTGGCAAGGGGAAGGAGCTTGGGCCAAGCCCTGTGTGGGGTGCGTTCCTGCTGACCTTGTCCTTGAGATGGATGGATCAGTGTGTCCTTCACACCTCCTTCTGCAAAGGACAGCTTTGAAAGTCACCTCACAGCATCACTGGGAAATTTTACCCGGAAAAGCAGTGTCTTTACCCATTGCCAGGCTCAAAAACCTGCCATTGGCATTAATAAGCTCGAAACAGGCCCTGGGCCTTTTTCCCAGACAGCTGCATTTACTGAAATTGTCTATACTTCTCTATATTCAAAATGTCATTTTCAGTTTTGCTGTTCAGCTGCTGTCCTTTTCTTTCTCGTGTACAACCTGCCCTTGGCATTTCACGACTTCCCATCTGGGAATGTGCTTTTGGGGAGCTGTGAGTGATGCTCCTGGTCCTGCTTCCCAAGCTGGTCCGAAGCTGCCACGGACAACGCAGGAAACAAAGGTACTTTTGAAAAACCCTCAGTATTTCAGCTCTGCTTCCAGATTCATATTTTAATGCCCTTTGTTTCTCTTTCTTAAAGTGCAAGTTTTCCTTTATATTCGCTATTCTCACCTTTTCCTTCTTCTGTTCCATGGCTTAGCTCATACCTGGGAATGAAGGGAATGCTGTTGAACAGAGCAAGGAAATGAAAACAGCAATATTTACCTTGCTTTATTGTGACTTTCATTTCCTTCAAAGCCAGGCTGCTTTTCTAACCTGCAGTTTTCTTTTTTTAGGCCAAGTTTGTGGTTTTGGGGGCATCTGCTCAAAGTATTTTTATTAAGTCCTCAATTGTCACTTTCTGCAGTTTAATTCCTTTTTCTCTCACACCTCATGTTGCTCTAAAATTGGTTTTGGCTTGTGAAAAACTGTCTCTTAAACACCAGCTAAAATATACTGTTATTCGGGGTTGGAAATGGCTTCTTGAGTTTGAGGACTCTTCTGTTATTTGCAGAAACCCTGAGGCTGTTCCAGCAGTTAGAGGCCTGAGGCTGCCATCAAACTACAGGTAAGTACTTTCTCCTACCCCTACTGCTCAAGATGTTCTTGCTGAGGAAATTAATGGTGGATTCCTCTTCGTGCTTCAGTTTCTAGAGCTCTGTTCAAGACGCTGAGCGTCCAGTTTGTTGTCATCATGGTTACCTACATTTTTTATATTTACTGATATTTCTTCTCTTTTACCCACTTGATTCGGGCTCCAAGCAGCGATTCAACAGTGGATTTTTAAAGAAAAAACTGAAACAAACCAACCTCCAAAATTCCACCAGATGCAAATGCTGGCAGCTAAAATGGATTCATGCTAACTAATAAAAAAAATCGAATTGTTTTTATTTATTCCCTGCAATAGATTTAAATTACATCTTCCCTTTTCCTAAGCAGCTCCTTGATATTTCTTTTGTTATCTTGACTGCTAAATGATTTTGCTCTCTCTGTCCTGTTTCTGCTTTTCCCTTCTGTGCTGGTTTAAGGGTCTCCTAGACAATGTACCCATGGCTCAACACAAGGTGAGAACTATCCAAGATAGTTTTTAAAGCTTTTTGGCACAGCCAGTGAGGCATTTATGGCTCTTCTCTGTCCCTATAGGACAGGGAGGAAAATGGGATGGCAACTTAGGGGTTATTTCTGAACAAATGATGTTTTTTTTAAATAAGAAAGCTCTGCTGCTGCAAGGAATTAACGATTGTTTTCAGCTCGTGAATAGTCAGTAGTATTTGAAAATGATTTCCACTGATCCATCTCCAAATGAAAAAGGGGCATTTCTTCTCTCAGTCTGAGATCAATGCAGGGAATTTATCCTAATCTTCCTAAACCATCCAGCCTCCCAAACTAACAATCACAATCAGGCAGCTGGCAGGTCACAAACACCAGCCCTGGGGGGGTTGTGACTGTGAGTAAGCAATTTTACAGCAATTTTACTGTGAGACAGGTCACCGAGAGGCATTTTAACCTCAGCAATTATTTTTCCCAATGTCAATGACATCATGAAAGGAGCCAGGAACGTATTTCTTTGGACAATTAGAAACAGAGATTGCTCTTGACCTTGATATTTATGGGGTCCCAACCATCCTGCAGCAAGAGGTTATATGAGTCTCCGGAGCAAACCAGCCGAAAGTTCGGAAAAGTTCCAAAATAGCAATAATCCATGATTTCATTGTGCATGGCTAATTGTTTTTCCTGAAAGAAAAAGCTCATGTTTGGCAGGTTCCTTTGTAACAGCGAGATAGCAAGGGTTGTAAATCCCTGCACAGCAATTACTGCGCAATCAGACTTGGTAACTCATATATATCTCCCCTGGAAATACAGTAATGTGCTGCTAAAGGCAGGAAAAAAATGGGATTTGGGGCCATGGTATTTCATTCTGAGCTGCACAGAGAAACCTCAGTCTGTTTTCAAGAAATGATTAGTTAGGAAATGCATCAGTATGATAAATATCAGTGTATGTATATGCAACGTGTACACAGTGCTATGGTCTACTGGTTCACTAAAGGAAAAACACTATGGAGATTGTGTGGTTTTAAACAAAATAAATGTTAAACAATTTATTTCTATTGTTCCCTATAAATGAAAGAAGAACACAGGTAAGAAGAAAAATGTTGATGAATCAAAAATCTGGTCTACTCTACTCATGCCTGAGTCCAAACTTTTGGAGAAGGGAGGGACTCTCCTCTCTTGGACTAAATCCCTGTTGAATTTTGGCTGTCTCTAGTTGAGTGTCTGAGCATCACTTGGAAACAGCTACTTGGAGATAGGCTTGGCTTTGCCTTATTCAGATGATGGTTATATGGGATTGTGGTGCCAGAATTTGTCAGAATAGATATAAATATATTGTTATATTTTAAGCAGAAATAGAGAAGGGCTGGGGGGATATCTCCCCCCTCCCCCAAACAATAATTCTAATGAGATTTGGACATGTAATTATAAATAATATGTAGAGTTTGGCTTTGCCGTATTTGAGAAAGAGAAAATCCATTCTGAACAGCTGCCAGGGGATGGAACAGCCTGATCTGAACAGCTCTGAACAGCCATTCAAGGATGACAGGGAAAAGGAAAACCTGTCTTCCAATCAGAGACTGAAACCAAAGACTCTGAGAGAGGATGCAACTGCTCCCTGAACACAGAAATGGCATTAACAGCATTTGGGGACAGGCATAATGGAAATTAAAGGGCAGCACTGGAGCAGAACAAATGGCTCCATGCTGAAAATGGAGATGCGTGGGCTGGCTATTAAGCAAAGTTTTCCAACTGATAATGTTGTATTGGCTTGGACTAGAATTTTAATCTGATTAGCAGAGGAAGATGAGAATCCTGCCTGTATATATGGCCCAGAAGCATCCTTCTGGTCTCTATGTTCAATTCCTGCGTGTCCAGAGCAAAGACAAGGCCCATAGGCAGGCTGACCTGCAAAGGAGTCAGGGAAGACAAACTGGAAAGAAAACCAAGGAGCTCCTAAATTCCTTGCTGAGATTTCCTGTTGCCTCAAATGTTGTAATCCCTGTTGCAGTTTCACAGATTCAACCCACTCCGTCCTTATGGATCTGATTAAAAAGGAGTGAACTAGCAAATATTCAGTTAGGCAAGTGTATTTCTAAATTCGTTAAAGATGGGACAGGGAGCAAAGACATTTGCTGTGATGCAGGATATCTCCTAGAGGAGCCCTTTCATTCCCTGCTGCTGTCTTTCTAAATGAACTCTTCAGTTTTAACGATCACTGGGTAGTTTCAAGTCAGCAATTAATCCCAGGCAGGACTGACCCCAGGCTCCCCTGAAACACCACCTTCTCAGTGATGAACTCCTTACCTGCTGGCAGCATTTAAGTCCCCTGCTCAGAGCTATTGCAGCCAGAGAGATCAATACGTCACCATGCCTGTCAGTATGAGAACTGGGAGGTACTTCTGCCTTGAATCTCCCTGGTTCCTTGGTATTCCATTCACTTAACCCAAATTTTCAACTTGATAAAGATTTCAGCTGACAGGCGTTATTTATAATGCCCATAACTTCAACTGTGGCATTCGCTTATAAATAATTTATATAAAGGCATATGCTTTCCTTTTATAGAGACACGGGAGATAATTCCATTACCAGTGGTTCAGTTATTAAACACATTCATCCACCTTAAAAAAAAAAAAAAAATAGTCTGAAAGGCAAAGCAAGTATGCTGGGAAAAATATTAGGGACTATTCAACCCTACCTGTTAAGAACACGCTATGGGTAAGTGTCTTGGCCAAAGGCTTCTCCCTCTTATTATTATCATGTGTCTTTTTCACACTGAACACTTGTCATGTTTCTATGAGCTTCCCAAAGTGGGCATAATTGGTAAAGTCAGTGCATTACTGGTACTTGATGGTTTGAATCTTTCTTTTTGCTTTGAAAAGGAATAAGTAAACCTTGATACTCATTGCAGGGAGTGCAGAGAGCTACATAGAAACTACTTCGCTTTAATTGTCTCGAAAATATCTTTTCCTCATTTGGTGGATTCAAGATCACACAGATCTTCTCTTTCAGCTGAGGTTGGAAGGTGATGAAAAAGAGAAAACAACTACAGTCCTGTCTCCACATCCTGAATTAAAGAAGAAATTTCATGTCATGGATGTATAATCCTTCTTCTGCAGGTGATGGGTGGGTTTGTGCATAAGCTACTTGCAGAGATGCTAAATACAAATGCAGATGAGGGCACTATTTTAACACTTGGCAAGCGGCTTTCTGAACCCTTTGGCAGGGCTGCTGAACTTAACACAAAGCTTTTATCTCTCTGAATCACTCACAGGGCAGATTAATCCTTCACTTGTAGGTTTGTCAGATGAAAAGCAGCTTGGATGGTTTGATTTTTTTTTTTTAATTGTGGCTAAAATGCTGTTAGAGCTGTGTACAAATCATATAAAGCCGGTCAAAAAGCAGGGACACCTTCCACTAGACCAAGTTGCTCAGAGCTCCACCCAACCTGGCCTTGAACACTTCCAGGGATGGGGCAGCCACAGCTTCTCTGGGTGCCAGGGCCTCCCCACCCTCACAGGGAAGGATTTCTTCCCGCCTGGCATTTCCTCCTGCTGCTCCAAGAAACACAGACAGGGCTGGAGAGGCCGATGGTTTGACGCAGCTGCGTGTTTCTTATGCTCTTATGCTTGTTGGATCCTACAAATCCTTACTTATAAAGCAATCTTCTCTCATGTAAGTAGCTTTGAGCACTCAGGCAATATATGATTCTTTATCTGAGAGCGTCACATCCCCGTTTTCTGTGAAACAAAGTGGGTCACGGGCATTTTTGTGTAAGTCTTTCACTTGACAGGTCTACACCAAAGGTGAGCTGGTTCACTGGGTTTAAGGGGGAAGCCAATTTCTCTCTGCCAAGTTCTTTGCCAGCCATTCTTAAGGCTTATCATAACCCAGTTCTTCTACACGGAAATGACACTCATTTTCTCAGCAAAATGGGAGAATAGAAGCCTAATTTATTGCAATCCCTGCAATGGCTCTTTTGAAGCTCAGACAGGATTCAGAGATGTTCAGCCTGTTCCAGTTCTGAATGGCTTACTGAGTTCTGAAAAATTACTATTCAAATCTTTCTTTGCTTTTACCTTAGTTCCCCCCCCCCCCTTCACATGGAATTTGGCAAAATCAAGGTGATGTCTTTTAAAGTATTTTCAGAAAGAAAACTTGATTGCTGTTTTCTACCTGGCCAGGTACATTTCACATTTTCACATCCCAGTTTTACACTGATTATTAACTTTAAATAGTTCAGGGGGAGAAGGATATAAGTGAGAATATGGATAAGAGGAAGAAGGAAATGACAAACCAAAGAGAAGACATTGCTGGGGATTTATACTCTGAGTTGAATAAGGTTGTGAAAGAATCTGCCTGTTCTTTTTGTATTTTAACTTAACCTGTGTAGGTGACTCTGGAAATCTTTCTCCTTTTGTTTTCCCATTTCTTTTTGCCAGGGAGGACATACATCTGTAGGTCAAGCACAGAGGTCTGAAGAACAACTACATCAACATGGAAACAACACGCAAACAGAAACCTGAATCAATATTCAGTCAAGCCCTTTAATTATGCAGCTCATTTTGTGTTGAGGTAAGTAGATCCTTAATTCTGAAGCAACCTGTGCCTAGGGAAAAGGGGTGGAAGAGACTGTGGTGTCCCTGTGCACAAGAGCTGATGGGGAAGCATGATATGGTGAAGAGATGGAGAGTGTGGGAGATATAAAACCTCAGCCAGTCTGACATTCAGGAGTAGTGGAGATACCAAGGGAGGGGAGAGGGAATATGGACCTCAGGAGGAGAAATTATTTTAGAAGCATGTATATATATATATATACACACACCTGGATTTGACCCATCTTTATGTCAGATGAAAGACCTGGTATAAAAGGAAGTTTATGTGATGAGGAGGGGAAGGTTGTCATCAGGCCATGGAAAAATCTCTTCACAAATTCTTTTTTTCCACATTGGAATTCAGGAACAGAGGAATGTCAGATCTAACTAGCTCACATGCTACAACCTTTAAAGTAGCTTACTTTAAAAATAGAAATTAGATCTGATCTCTCCTTTGGGAATAAAAGAAGTGTTGTAGAGAAAGGTGCAAGGAGTTCTGGATCAGATTCTGTGGTCAGCAGCTCAAGTGACTTGAAATGATCAAAACTCCATTTGAATTCTTCCAAAAGATTCCTCTGGGTGTGTGTCTGTGCTCAAGTGATCACAGCAAGACAAACATCCAGCCCAAAATAGCTGGAATGGAGGACAACAACAACCAACTTTGGGGTGAAACTCCAGTGGAACCACAGTCACTGGAGAATGAATTACATCATGTCAGTCAATGTGAACATGAGCGATAACACCAAATTATGGATATTGTTCCAAAGAGAGAGAGTTCCTGGCTTGAGAGCACCTCAGTGTGAGCTCTGTCTCTGGGAGAGATGCACATGTCTACGGACATGCAGGTTTTTAGGAATGGTCCACAGGGGCTGAACACCTCGTGGGAGTCGGGGAAAGCCAAGAGCGTTGGCAGAGGCAGCAGGCTGGCAGCTAATAAACTGCACGTTACTCTGCATCTCATAAATCTCCATGAAGTTAATTTCTTCTCCTCTGAGAATGACTAATGTGAAGCCTCTCCTTGCCAGTTATTGTAGCACTGCATCAAGCGGGTTGGATGTGGAGGCTGCTATTAATAGCAGCGAACGAGCCACTAATTGGGCAGTTACGTAATGGCTTTGTTATGAAACCTGGTTTGGGTTTGACACCTTCTGTTTGCTAAAATCAACGGTAACAACCCCAAACAAACCCGGGGGTAGCAGTATGTGACACGAAATAAAGGCTGAACAATCCCCGACGTTTCAAAACTCAAACAGAATTAAAAAGACGGGGGAAAGATCAATTCGTTCCTCTGAATCCTCACAGGATGTGAGCTGGAAGGGAATCATTCCACAGATCTGCTGTTCAAAGGGATACTTTAAAGTAACTTTCTTTAATACCTGCCCTGCAAATATTGGAAAAAAAAAAAACAAAAAGGAATCCCAAGCAGCCTGTTTTTGTGACTTGTGAAGTCTCAAAAGTGCTTTTTTAATTTAAAAAAATGGGCTTTGAATGACTGTGAACAGAACATAGTTTAAGGAGGAAGAAGGACCAGAAACTGTCCGCATGAGACACAGGGATACAAATCCTGCCCTAGCATGAGGCACTAATCTCTACTCTTGTAAATGATAATAGACAGCCTGGGCAGTTTGAAGTAACTTTAAAAAAAAAAAAAAAAAAAAAAAAAAAAAACCCGAAAAAAGAAAAAAAGAGAGAGAAACAGATGGGGATGACATTTTGTTCCCTGCCATACAGAAGCAGAGAAAATTGCATTCCATTAGGAGAGAAGCTTTTATCCAGGGTGGCCCTTTGCAGTGGCTATTCCTGGGTATTCCAAAGGCTGGACATCACCATTGCAATGTACAGCACTGGGAGCTTCTCCTCCTCACGTAACCCTTTAGTTGTGGGGCTCTTTTCCTGTGGATGCATCAAACACTGCAGTATGGAGAGCCTGGAAAAAGAAGAATCCTTGGGGACGTTTGTAGTTGTATGTATGTAATAATATATAAATATCATAAATATATAAATTTCAGGAAACTGGCCACAGATACCACACTCAGCCCTGCTGACTCTCTGTTATTTTCACTCCTTGTCATTTTACATTGTCTAGGTGATGACAAACCCCCTGTTTTTTTCAGCACTCTGTGTTAGGAAGGGTTTATCCTAATAAAGGAAATCTCTACTTTGTTCCTTCATTATTAAAACACCCAGAGGAGGCAGCCAAAGGGCTTGCAGTGATTGGATGCACAATGTCCCAGCACCACACTAATTACAGCCAGCATGTCTAAAAAGCGGTGATAATTTAGGGTTCAGCAAGTGTTGAAAGGAGTAGGACACTATGGAAACCAAGCTGGAAGTTGGGTGGTCCAGATGGCTTCCACATGTATCCAGTTAATTATCAAGATTTAGAATCTCTTATCCTTTATGTGTGCGTACATCTATATTAGTATGCAGAAACACACACATATATATATATATGCTATTCACCTCATTAGGATATTTTGGAATTACCATGTGGCAAATAATAGAAGAATCTTCTCCTAAAATAAAATATAGGCAAGCTTTCCTACTCCTACACATTAGATGAAAGGAGTTTTCTCTTAGATGCATCTTTTTACTAACAGTATAACTTGTCTGTGTTGTCGCTGCTCTTCTGTAGCCTCACTTGTGTGAGAAGGAAGAGGGATCAAGCAGCTTCTCTGAGTAGCAAATTCATGTTTCATACATTGTAGCTATTCCATATTTCTGTTGTACTGGTACCAAAGGGTTCCAATAGGGTACAGGATCTGTCACCCGTTTCACTGTAGGACAGAGTTCAGAATTCATTCACAGTATTATGATTTCTTAATTCTCAATTACTCTGAATTCATACTGGTATAAATTTATATTTTTACAATACTTCAAAAACTTTTAAAAAGCTTTTGCACTGTCTAAATCCATAACTGCTGTTTAAATTTTAAATACCTTAAAAATATCAAAAGTTACCTTTAAATGATGTTTAAATGTGGGAATATTTTTTCCCTGTGTCTGATATAATTTTTTCCCTCTGTAATAGTCTTTTTTCCACCTTTTGCATTGCCTGCCTGCAGTGATAGTACGTCTTCTACAACTCCCTGTGTGTCCTGCTGATCCTTGTTTTTCCCAGGATAAGGCAACCCAACCTTTCTCGGTGGTGAGTGCATGTAATTAATGTGTGTCTATTGTCTACTAATACCTGTTAATTACCATTTCCTGCTGGATATATATATATATATATTTTATTTTGTATGTCCATTGTATTTCAATTGATTTCTGGCAAATGGTTTCCTAATGGAGAAGCTTCTTCTCTGCAGCATATTATCAAAAAATACCTTTTTTTTTTTCCTTTGGATTTTACTAGGTCTTTTTTCTTTTCTTTCAAATACATGGCAAGACCTCCCTGTAATTCTGAATCAGAAAGAAGTCAGGATGGGCAAGGAGCTTCCCTATAGGTCCTGCCAGCTGGAGGAGGTGGTATTGAATGTTCACATACCACATATCATAAGTGACTATACACAGGTCACTTATGCACCAGGACAGGTTTAGGTTGAGTATTAGGAAGAATTTCTTCCTGTAAAGGGTCATCCACCCACAGCACAGGCTGCCCAGGGAAGCAGTGGGGCCACCACTCCAGGAGGTAATTAAGAGACGTGTGATTAGGGACACACTCTGGAAGTTGTATATATCCTTATGTCCTTTCATTTTATCCTTACTGTGAGCACTCCCTGCTGTCAGGGCGATGAAACCAGTCACTGCATTTCTCCTCTCCTTCCATGTAAAACCTCCACAACTGTGGAGGTCTTACAGCTGTGTTTTCCTTAAAGCTCAGCTTCTTCTCAGTCGACAGTGTCCCCTATGCACTGGTTCCTTCAAGATCTTTTCTGACGAAATCTTTTCTTTCCTCTTCGACTCAGTGTGTCCAAACTACTGCCATCAAAATATTTTCCTTTTCTCACTGCTCCGAGCATGTTCCCCTCCTTCTAAAATCTCACCATTGACTTATTTCCCCTGTAAAATGCAGGCCAGTTCTGGTTAACCCTGTTACTGCTTGCTTCTGACTCCCCTCCTCTTGGAAAGCCTTCTCATGTCCAGTTCTGGGACTGCCTGTGCATGGGAAGCAGGGGCTGTTGGTATTAATTCCCTTCTTCCACTTTCTTCATTGAAAGGATGCTCTGAATCTAAAACATATGGTAGATTAAATTACTTCAAGTCCCTCATTTGTTTTAGCAAATGCCTGGGAATGTTTCCCAAACAGTCACCAAAAGCATTGAGAATGAAGATTCAGCACGATTTAATTGATTGCCATGCCAGTGCCTCACCACCCTCACAGGGAAGAATTCATTCACAGCTTGAAGTATCTCTTTTTTTGTTGTATCTGTCTTTCAAATCCATGTCATGCAAGCCAGTGGCAAAAGGTCTTGTTCTCGGAGTGTTACTGACTCTTATAATTGCTTGGGAGAAGAACTGTGTAAATAATGGAATATTTTGTTTGCTAAGAATTCATTAAAAATTACTCAGCTCAAAATAACCAGGACAAGTGGATTATAAAGAAATCGCTCTCTCAGAAAATATTATTGTTAAGAAGCATTCTTAATTAAAAATACTTCAAATAAAAAAATCAAGAAAAATATATTCTTCAAAATTCTGAGGTGAAACTTGAATCCTGTTAGAGCACTCCTGTTTCCTTTCCAATGCAAACAAATTAAAACGTCTCTGTTAGGCTCAGCCTGTGTTTTTGTCCTTGCCCCACGCAGAAAGCTAAAAAAAAAATGGCATTAATTTTTCACCCATTTCTCCCTGTGGTGCTTCCACAAGTAGGAGTTAAGTGGCCAGCAATACCTCCCAGCCTGTCAGGAGTGATGCTTTTTTTCGGCCAGAGAGAACCTTTGGTCTCCTGCACACTAAGAGCGTGACAGAAGCACTGAACTATCAAATCGGTTATTCTGCCAACATCTTTGTTGTTCACTGAGGAGCGAATTAATGCTCCCTAGGAGTGCTCCAGCAGCAGGGAGAGGCACCACTCACACTGCCCTGCCCGGGCAGGAAGGTGCTGCCAGGAGTGGAAGTCATGGAGAAATAATTCATCTTCCTCGAGGAACCTTCACAATCCAGGAGAGACCCGGGATGTCTGGGTGATGTCACCAGTCCTTCTGCCCTCCAGAGCTTCACTTAGGAGAGTCCAACAGCTCCAGTGAGAAAACAGTGGACACACGTCACGTGGTGCATCGGAGAATTCCATACTGAGCTGACAGCTGGTGCCCCCAGTCCAAACTGAACTGCAATCCCATGCATTTTCTATGTGATTTTTCTCAGTTAATCCTTTTTTTTTACACTGTTCCTCCCTATATCTTTCCTGGTTTGCACATACCTGTTGGATGTTTTCCTTGCCTTCCTGAAGTGACGTACCTGTAACTGCTCCCGTGTTTCCCACCAGTTGCCCCGAGGCAGTTAAGTGCTTTGTCACAAGAATATGTGCAACCTTGGGAAGGACCAAGGATTTCTGTTGAAGACCATCTGGTCATAAAGCCAGTATTTATCTAAACCTCAGAGCACTCAGGTTTTCAGGGCATTTTCTGTCTAGACTTCTGGCTGTAAAAGGCCGTTGCATTCGTTCATGAACTAAACACACAATATTCCTAGCAGCCTTCATAATGAGCAATCTACACAAAAGACCTTTTGAAAGCTCTCTGACTCCTTAAAAACATACGCAAATTGAAAATCTATACTTGCAGTCAGAAATAAAGTGAAAACCTCACTTGGGCTGTCTAAAAATAAAGCCATGCGAAGCAAAGACCTGGCTGAATAGCAAACTCTTGAAATAAATACAATTTCCTTTGCCACAATAAATGTTTCAGTATAAAGTGGAATCTATAATTCATTCTACTGAGCTGTAACATTTTGTTGAACTGCAGGAACTTTAGGGGAACAGCTCTTCAGTTTCTTTCAGGCTTGAACTGCTCTCTTAAAAACCTGGAGAAATGTGCTCTGGGATGGTTTTTAAGCATTTTTTTTTTTTGGTTCATTATTGAAATCTGACTTCCTTCAACCACAAATTAATTGTTCCTGTGGCCTTAGTAGAAACCTGAAGTCTTAACCAGCTTTTAGAAGTTCACCTTGTGGGCCAGATCCTTGGCTTGCATCCTGCCTGCTTTGGTCTGCTCAGGAAGAATTTGGGGAAAGTACAGAGTGCTTAAATGGCAGCTACAAATTAAGGTTTTGTTTCAGCTCAAGAGTGAACTACACTGAAGAGATGATTGTTGGAAAGAGAAAAAACCCTCTGAACTGAAGTGTTTCCAAGCTACTCATCACTTCCTTAGTACCTCTTCTTGTGGAAATCAAGTCCTATGACACTTGATCTTGTAAACAATTATTTTCTTTCCTTAGCTCCTATGATGAAATTCACACTTGATGTTTCTGTAGGAACTCCTTGTCCCCTTCTTAGGCTTGGTTTGGTTTTTTTTTTCAGGTTGTGAAATGGGGGGGGTCAAAAGAGGAATTTTATTTATTTATTTATTTTTAAATCTCAGTTGTCAGAATATACTATTACGGAAAAAAAGATACGGGAGAGGGGAATCTGCTTAATTTTTTCATGCCTTTTATATCTGGATAGGGAACCTGACAAGGAAGTCCCCACAAATACAGTCATCAGCTCACCCTGCGGTTTCAGCACTGCTGATCATATTGTTCATGCAGATTATATACAAAATGACCCACAACTTACATATTGTACTTTTATTAGAGCGGACTCAGAAATGTGCTACTGTTCTGAATACTTTTTAATGCACATTCCTGTCATGGATGTGAGAATAGGTCCATCCTTGCTGGTCTAAATTGAAACATCTCCAGTCTCTCTGTACTGACACTGCTGCACAGAGCGATTTCCTGGAGAGGGACCGATAGAGTAAATGCTTTGTACTTGCTCAGGAGTTCCAAAGGCTCCCTTTACTGCCACCTTTACGCTGCAAATTCCGTGTATTTGTAGGAGGCGCGGCTGCCTCACCCAAAGGAAAACTACCCTCAGCATTCCTGTCATACATTCACGTTCCTTTTGTGAAGAGTTGACAGGTTCTAACTCTTCCTACAGGACCACAGCTCTGGATCCTGATTCTAGGAACTCCAGAGATTTCATGTAGAGGAAACCTTTGTGGATGTATTTTGTCTGCATGTGTTCTCACGCATCAAAATAAGGATGGAGATGCTTTAGGCTGCCTTGTGTTGTGGAGCTGTAATTTTGCCCAGAAAGTGCTGTGCAGGTGTTAATTTAACTCTTTACTTGTCTCACCACCACTGACTTTATTAGAAGGGAGCAAAAGCAATTCAAGTTCATCAGAAAAGACTGAAAGCACTTCAGGTGGCCTGATAGCCTCCAGTTCTGTGTTCGAGTGGTCACGGCCCCAAACGTGACAGAGCTCAAGGAGCATTCGGACAACGCTCTCAGGCACATGGGATTTCGGGGGCTGTCCTGTGCAGGGCCAGGAGCTGGACTCGGTAATCCTTGTGGGTCCTTCCAGCTCAGGCTATTCCGTGATTCGCTGTGGCCTTTGATGGTGCGGTGTGTGTTGTTGTAACAGCGGAGCCCGGCTCGAGGTGAAAGAACCGGGCCGGCTGTTTGCCGTGACATTCCACGCGTGTGCCCTGCCCTTCCCGGCGCTCTGCGCAGCAGCAGGCGCGGCGTTACTCCGTGTCCCGGCGGTCCCCTCCCGGACCCGCGGGTCATTCCCACGGGATACAATCCCAGGGCTGTGCCGTGTATCCGGCGGGTCGGGGGTCCCGCGGGCGGTGCTGCCCCGCGGACACGGGGACAGTCGCGGACACGGGGACAGTCACGGACACGGGGACAGCCGCGGACACGGGGACAGCCGCGGACACGGGGACAGTCACGGACACGGGGACAGCCGCGGACACGGGGACAGTCACGGACACGGGCACAGCCGCTGCCGCGACCCGGCGCACGCGCCGTGTTTGTGTCTCCCCCCCTCCTTCCCGGGCCCGCTGCGACGTCACGGTGTGTCTGCGTGTCTGTGTCCCGCGTCCCGCTCCCCCCTCCCCGCACGCCGCCGGGGCCGCTGTGACGTCACGAGCCTCTCCGTGTGTGTGTGCGTGTGTGCGCCCCCCGCGCGCGCCTCCCCGCAGCCCGGCGGGGCGTGACGTCACGAGGTGCCCGTGTGTGTGTGTCTGTGTCTGTGTGTGTGTCCGTGTGTCCGTGTCTGTGTGTGTGTGTCCGTGTGTGTCCCCTCCCCGCACGGCCCCTTCGTCCGCGAGCGCTCCCGCACGCGCTTCCCGCCGCTGCCGCGCAAACCCCCCCCCCCCACCTCGCGCCGCCCTCGCGCCCCCCCGGCGGCCGGGCCTGACGGGGCTCCTCGCAGGTGCACCCGCTCCCCTCAGGGCAGCGCCGCGGCAGGGAGGAAGGGCCGGTCCTGCCCCCGCTCCCGCAGCCAGCGTGAGTCCCCGCTCGGTGCCAGCCCGTCCCCGGCGGCAGCGAGCCGCGGGCCGGGGTCGCTAGGGGGAGGCACGGCACCGGCGGACGGGCTGAATCAGCGCTGGCGGGGCGAGGAGGGAGCGCCGCGCCCCCCGCCCCGGTTTTGCTTTCCTGTTTGCCGCCGCCTTTCTCAGCGGCGGGCGAGAGGGAGCGGGGAGGACGCGCGTTTGTTTATTTAGTTATTTAGTTATTTAGTTATTTGTTTGTTTGCTTCCCTAAAGGGCGAGGGGAGGGGAGAGGGAAGACCGGAGGAGGGCGCGGAGGCAGCGCCGTCACTAGAGGAGGCGGCCGCGGCGAGCAGGAGGAGGAGGAGGAGGAGAAGCCGGAGCCTCGCCTCACGTCGCCTCGCAGCCCCTCCGCCGTCACCGCCTCGCCGTCCCCGGCCGCCGGACACACCGGCGGCCGCCCGTCCTCATGATGGCCTCGACCACCTGCACCCGCTTCACCGACGAGTACCAGCTCTTCGAGGAGCTCGGGAAGTAAGGACCGGCCCGGGGGGTGAAGGCACCGCGGGGCTGCGGGGTCGGTGCATGAGCCGCGCCCGGGACTCCCTCAGCGCTGCCGAGAGCCCCGCGGGAGCGCCCGGGCTCGGCGGGGGGCTCCGGGCGGGCGGGGGGAGCTCTCGCTTCTATTTATTATTATGTATTAATTTTTAATTTTTTTTTTATTACTATGTACTATTAACGCGCCGCGGGCGGGGCGGTGGGGTCTCTGTCCGTAAGGGGTCTCCCCCCAGCGGCGGGGCGGGGGGCGCAGCCCCGATCGCCATGTTGGGTGTCACCCCCCCCGCCGCCCCGGTGTCACCGCCGCCCTGTGCCCCCCCAGCCCCGGGCTCTGAACAGCCGCCTGCCCTCGGCCGCACGGCTTCCACCCCGCAGAGTTCTGCTGAATGAAATCAATGCCGGCCGTCACTGCCAGAAAATCAGAAAATCTCTTTCTATGGGTTTTTGTGGGGTTTTTTTGGTTTTTTTTTTTTTTTTTATTTTGATTCTGCCGACATCACACCCCTCCGTGCAGCCCGTTAGCCGGTAAACGGCAGTGAAGTGTTTCAGTGGGACTGACACTTTGCCCGGTTCTTGGTTTCCAGAGGGGCGTTCTCCGTCGTGAGGAGGTGCATGAAAATCACCACAGGACAAGAGTACGCTGCCAAAATCATCAACACCAAAAAGCTCTCGGCTAGGGGTGGGTATATTTTAACCTGGTGTTTATGATGCCTCCTCCCTCTTTCTTGCATTCATATGCTAAGCATTAAAAAATGATAAAAACAGCTGAGTTATTTAATAGATTTCTTAATACGTTTTTAATTATTATTTCCCTTGTTTGATTTTTTTTTCCACTTGATGCTTTTTTTTTCCCCGTGTTGAACATTCCATGGATTGACTGCAGGAAGGTTGCTGTAAAGCATTTCAAGAAAAGATGTTCAAAATCAACTAAACATAATGCAGCCTCTTCATTTTTGTGTCCAAGTAATTTGAGCATCAGCAATATTTTTAGTGTCAGCAAGCATTTTGCAAACTGATATTTTTGGGGAGAGGTTGGTAAATAGTAAGTTTCCATTACAGATTTTATCTTTAATGTTATAGTTTTACTGAACTCTGTGTTTCCACTGCACCTAAACACGAGCATCAAGGCCTATCTGGCTATGAATGCGTGAGGAAAAGTGTACTTTTACCTCCTAGTAAACTTTCTTGTGAGCTGAAAACGAACATTTTTGAACCAAGTAATTGTGAGAAAGTGCTGAACAATGTTACTGTTTCAACCTTGCTGCAAGCTTGTTTCTGCCTTCCTATGATGTGTGGTGTTCCCAGGAGCTTGTCGGCGGGGTTGTTAGGATACATTGTAGGTAAATATACACACCGTGTGGGTTGATGTTGTGGAAAGGAAGCCTTAATGGTGCCGTGTCAATTGCTTGTGAATTCCCAGTCCCAGTGCTTGTGTTCGGATGTCCGGGATTAGGCAGCATTCGCCCTCAAGGTTATCTGTGTTTTGATACGAATTTGTGGTGCGGTTAAAGAACATGGGAGTGAATAAGCAAACAGTGCCAGGGTGAGCCTGTTCATGGCCTGGTTTGCTTCTGACCCGAAGGAATCACCGCAGGTAAATTAAATTTATACATGAAATATTGCATAGGACTTAATGGCATGTTCTGATAACATGCTGTTCTCTGATAAAGATCTTTTAGCATCATGTCAACGCTCTTATTTGCAGTTGATGAAAGTTGTGTGAAAATTTACTTTTTGCAGAATTTCAGTCCTTCACGCTCTCTCTGTGAAGTTTGTTTTCCTGTATTTTTCAAAGGGTACTTAAATTTAAAATATTTTTTTAGAGTTATAAGCTTAAAGAGAGGGATGTTAAGAAATTAATAATACTTGAGATAAAATATTTTCACAAATCTGCTTATGGAATGAGGCAAATTTCACACAGCTTTTTCTGTAGGGTCAGCACATAAAGCCCATAAGGGAAGGGGCTACACCTCAAAGTTGGGCTGTGAAATATCCTTTCTCATCAGAATACTCATGGTGCCATGTCCATGAATGCAGGAAATGCCTTTCCCTCACTGTTTTCAGACGTCCCAAAAATGTTGGCGGTTTTTTACTTGCTTGGTTGTTTTTCTGTGGAGGTTGCTTTGTTTTTCAGTGCTTTGACATCTACTAAACAGCTTCCGAAAAGCAAGATTTTTGGAAAAATCTTCAGATTCTTATTAAGCAGTTCTTTAATTGCAGAAAGATGCCCTTGAATGACACTTGTGGTGCAAAAAACTAAGCACTAAAACGGCTTACACTTTGACACTTTCTCCTGGCTGATAATAGGGGTGTAGTTCATGAATAGGGTGCTGTTTTTCAAACATAAGTTTTGTTGTGCTCCATGTGCACGTCTCTGTGAGGAGGTAGCAGTTCACTTCTGTGTTTCATGCTTACTTGAAATACCAATTGCAGTGTAAATCATTGGGCCAGCTTCCTCGGTGAGCAGAGCTAAGAGGTTGTTCTTGGCTTGGAAGTGTGTATCCCTTGTACAGTGCCTGGCTCTCTGGAAGCCTTTTAAACAAAATGTCAAATCTGGGCCCTCTTTGTCAGATTGACGAAGAGCAGTGTCAGTGTATGATATGGCAGAGTCCAGGCTCTCAACATTAAAGGAAAGCTTAAGGTAGCTTTGAAATTAGAAGTTATTCCCTGCATTCAGCCCAGTCATAACAATACTTGTCTCCATAGCCCTCCTTCACCTCAGCCATAAATATTTTTGGAGATTTATCCAAATCCTTACTTTAGTAGTCCTTCTAAACTGAGGAACTGATCTGGGCACAGGCTAATGCCAATGAAGATGTGTTCTCATCAGTTTCCTTGTATAGTTACAGGGAAATTTCAGGCTAATTGCGTGTGTGCACAGGCATGGGCTTGGGCTCGAATTTGGAGGGGATAGGAAGCTGGGTCCCCTTTTCTAGCAGGAGTAACCTTTGTGCGTTCAAGTTGATATTTATATTATGCTGATTCCATGCTTTTCTGATTTTTAGTAATAGAAATAATTTGCAATTTAAATCTATTTCAGAGTAGCAAAAATGCTTTTGCTTGTTAGAACAACATATATTCTCTTCTTGAAGTACCCTTAAGCTGCACTTGAAAGTTCTGAGCTTTGACTTGGTGTTTTCTAAGCCAGCTGGAGTATTACATTGATATTAGAATATCAACAGCTAGTTTTGTATCAATAGAATACGTTCAAGACAGGCTTGCAGAAGTTGATTATGATGCTAATTTTAGAGGGAGGGGAAAAAAAGATATTCTCTAAAATTAAGTGCAACAGTGAACAAGTACAGAGACAGCTAAGAATAGAGTGAAGAACATATGTTTGCTGATTTTGAGTTCTATATTGTTTCATCCGATGAAGTTCTGAGGTTTACCTTATTACTCAGTGTGTGCTGTTTTGGTCTTCTCTGTGTTGTTTTTGTTGTTTTGTGCTTTATTTTAAGTGTCAAAATTCAACAGATCACATTGTTCTAACAAGTTAAAAGCCATGCAGATAGAAGTGAACTTCTGTAAGGTGACTTTACTTTTCCCCTGTCAGTTTCAAATACCAAATAATGAGCAAACAGTCTGTTTCTTTTTGTCATTATCTGTACATCTTTTATCTTCTCTTTTAAGAGTCTTCTGGCTTTGAACCAAATTGATTTCATATAAACAGATCCATTTTCTTAAAAGGTTTGGCCATCCTTTTCTGTCTTAAAAAAAAAAGAATTAGACAAGTGTTTCACGTGTTTGCTCCTCTGATTGTGCTTGAAAAGGTGAATTATTGATATATTTTTATTGGGTGTGATTCTTGCCAGTAACTCACAGTGACAGTTCCTCTGGTGGCCAGAAGCCCAGGTGCCTTAGGTGGCAGTTTGACGGCATCCATGTGAGGAGGATCACGTTCCAGTCCCTTTTCTTTTCCAGGGAGCTTTTGTAAAAAGACTGACACACCTCTCCCAGCCCTTGGATTGCTGCAGCAGAACTAGGAGCACTTTGGTTTTGGGTACAGGAATAATGCAAGAATCAGCTGGAGGCTATCGCTGCATGTGAGCTTTCAGGGACCAGCCATTCCATCAGCTTTGAGCTTTGGAGGTGTCACTGGGTATTTACTTACCTTCTTAGCAGGAAATCTCCCAAATCTTTTTCAGCATCTTTCCAATTCTTCCAAGAGAGGGTATTTGCTATGAGCTCGTGCCTGCAGATGTGAGGCACAGCCAGAGGTGACGAGAGCGATCTGACTCACCTGCACCAAGCTGCGATGGGTGCGGAGGCTGCACACCCCACCCTTTGGGAACAGTTCTGGGGCACTATGGAGCAATCAGGCTGTGGGAAGAGCATTTCAGTGTCTAAAGCTGTCCAAGTAGGGCACCTCATGATCCCTAAAGTGATTTAAAATACATCAGGGAGATGAATGAAATAGGAAGCACGTAGGGTAGTGTTTTTCGGCACAGCTCTTCATGACACAGAGATAAGCGTTTTTGATGTGTCACTAGACCAACATTTCCTGTAGTCAGGTAGCCTGTGTCAGTGAGTGCCAGATGTTTTACAGGAAAGCAAGCTCTAATAAGGCTTCCTGTACTCCACGGGAAGAGAAAATAATTCTTTCTAATCTAGCTAAAGATGTTAATCCCCGAAGTGCACATTTACCTGGGCAAGTTTATTACAACACATGTATTTTTAATGCTCCTTTCTGTTCTTACACACACGTGACGTTATTCCCACACGGAGAGTACCCTCCTTAAGGGCATTCAGTTGTCAGTGAGGCAGTTGCTGTCTTTGTGAAGACAGGAATTAAGCTTGGGATTTTAGCTGTTTTCTCCGTGTCTTGCTGCCGTCTGTTTCTCTGTTAATTACCTGCCATTAAGAATGTTTTGAAACTGTTTTTCCCCGCTATGTAAGAATGCTCACCTGCTAACACGTGGTTGCCCCTTTTTTAACATTTGTGCTCAATGTTTGTGTTCAGCTTAGTCATGGCGTTCTTTTCAGTTTGACATAGTTGTAACACAACATTTGCTTGCATTTTTATCCGCAAGTATTTTTCAGTGGCAAATTACTGTAATTTAGCAGGCTACTGGTTCTGTTAAAATCAACTCCATTCACAAAACTCTGGGTAGTAGAGAAGTAAGAGTGTTAAAAAAAAGACAAAAGGGATTTTTGGTTAGGTGTTCTGTTTTGTGAAGGTTTGGTTTTAGTGAAAATCTGAGGAGCCTTCAAATACCAGTGAGAATGAGGACTTTGAATCTCTGTGATGAATGTTGGTTGGTAGTAATTTATTCTAACAGTTCCAGATAGGTTTGCAATGAAATGCCCTGGCAGTTCAGAGTTAAATTATTCATAGCAAATACTATGTGATTTTTATAATGTCGCTTCTGGGTTTTCTGCAGAGGAGTTATTTTCTCTCTCCATTGTGACCGGTGTTTCTCTCAGAAAGGGAAATTCTCCTCATAGTTCGTACACTGATGTGCCTTAAATTGCATCAGAATTTGAAGATGCACATATTGCTCTAGCTACCAGTAAGGCTTGTTGCTGGTGTTGTTACTCAGAGGTATGTACTAGAAAAAGTTATTATCGTAAATAAATGTCCTTGATGTGTAGCTACAGAGTTTGGAGTAGTCCTCTAAAAACAGGGCTTATAAGTTATCCCTAAAGTGGAAGTCTGTGCAAGTGTAGCCACTGATGGCAGTGGACACATGAGCCAAATCCAGTATGTAAAATAACTTTGTGAGGCTTGGAGAATTAAATAGGTGTTTGCATCACCTGTCAGCTCATTAGGGGAGGGGAGGAAAATGTACATAAGAGAGTATTCTTGGGGACTTAATTGGCTACTGCTTTCCTGCCATTTTCTCTCAGAAGCTGCAAATTGTGGCGCTGACTCTGTTTTGTGTGTTCACTTACTGCAGTCTGGAGACTGCCCATCTGAACAGCTCCAGTTCCAGAATTGCTTCTCTTGGGAGAGAAGGGAGAACTAGATGCAGGGGAAAATAGAAACTGGATACCTTTACTGGGCTCCCACATCCTGATACTGAAATGTGGATGTGGTCTCTTTCTCCTGGTCTGGGAGAAGTTGTGTTCCCTGCTAATGTTTTACTACATCCAGGATATTGTACTTCCAAGGGAAATGTTTGGTCAAATATGAAAACAAGGATATGAGCACAATGGTCAACACTTTGCCTTTATTGTAGGTTGGCTGTCTTTGTACATAGAAAACATTTTTTTATGTGAAACCAAAGCTCAGGTGTTTGAGACTTGCATCTGCTCTCACTGACAGCAAGGCACTTGTTCCTGGAAGGACCAAGACTGGACTCCTGGGGGTTTGTTCTGTACTTCATTTCAAATCCTCTCATAGTCTTAAAACCCAACTAAA
This sequence comes from Pseudotriccus pelzelni, assembly GCA_035584735.1. Lineage (NCBI taxonomy): Eukaryota > Metazoa > Chordata > Aves > Passeriformes > Tyrannidae > Pseudotriccus > Pseudotriccus pelzelni. The sequence continues at coordinate 2,408,194 of JAWMRA010000130.1, read as the reverse complement.
AGAACAGGAGTATTAAAGTCTGAAAGTCCTGCCATATGTAGGCAAATTGTACTGATCCAAATACTGCACATTATTTATGCACTTTCTCTGGATATGATTAGGGGTATGTGAACATTTAGTCATTACATTTATTCACACTTCTATGAACCAAAGGTTGGGCGGTTGATTTTTTTCTTTTTAATTTTTTTTTTAAAATTTAATTGGGAAATGTCTGATCTGAGAGACTGAAATAGAAGTCAGTGAAATATTATGCTTTACAAATGCACGTACTGCCAAAATAGTGCTTTTCATCTATCTGTCCTTCATTTGACCTCCTGAGAAATGTAGGCCAGAGTGTTTCATATGTCAGGGTCCAGCTTTCTCCTTCATACACGTTTATTGCACATATGTCAAATGCTTTGTAAGGACATTGGGGGATTTTCAGAGGGTTATGTGACAAACATAACTTCCTTTGTGCATTGAAACAGGTTACTAGACAGCATAACCTTAACGGTGGTAGTTCATCTTGTTTAATTCCTTATTAAAAATAATTATGCCTTGAATTTGAAGAAACATCTGCTGTGTTTTGGAGACGCAGAGGAATCCAATCTGTCTGTTTATTCCTTGGATGTATTGAGCTCTCTGTGTATCTTTGAGAGCATGTTTGTGCAAACTCCTCCTCTGTTTAATCCTTGTATCATGAGAAATGCCTTGTGCTTGGTATCAGAGAGGGTGGAGAATTTGTGTGACATGAGGTTGGTGTTTTCTTCCAGGGAGACAATTGTGCTCTTACCCAACATTATTTTCTGGATTGGTGTCATCTTGTTCTGAAATACATTGTTGAAACAGTTGTTTGAATCAGAGAACTTCTTTTAAAGCTTTGCAGCCCTGTTAATTCCTGAGGCATCTGACTGAAAGCTGCTGCATATATTCTGCTGAACGGAGTTTTTACTTAATTTCTCTTCAGACTGTTGCTTCTACATGCCACTGGGTAGAAGCAATAGCTAAAGCAGGGTCAGAAAATCCGGAGAGGGGCAACTTGTGCAAATTTGTCTTATCCCTCACCGACTGAGGTTTTATTCTAATCCAGGGCCTCTTTAGTGGAAATTGAGAGGTGTAAATTGTGCTGCAGCATATATTTGTTTTTCCTAATTAGGTTTTTATGTGTAGAGAATGATAGTTAATGTGCTGAGCAAGCTATTACAGATAAGGCTGTGCAGCTATTGTGTTAAGTTGGTAGAAAGGACCTTTGCCTACCTGGTGGGTTTGAGGTAAGTTCTGTTGTGTGACTTCCTGACCTTTGGTAAGCAGCAAGTATTTCACAGGAAGCTTGGAGAGCAAAACATGCAGACTTAATTTAAAAAAACAGTCCCCCAAACCTCTCAAATGTAACAAAGTAGATTTTAATAATGGAAATGTGATGCTGTGGATATTTGTCTGTTGAGATGAAACGTTTCATCTTGTGGTGGAAGGCTTTTTTATTTTTAAAAATAACGAAGAATTTATCACTGCTAAAGGTATAGAGTTAATATCCTGGTGAGGCTTTCCAAGAGAGCTCTCTGGCATCCATAAAACCAGAATTAATTTAGGTTCTGGCAGTCGCTTTCACCTTGAATATAGAGTGCACTTGTTGTGGAAATTCACAACTGTTTGTGGGGCTTTTTTTGCACAATTGCAGCCAAGTGAGTCATTTTGGGTTGTCAGTTGGACAGCCTCTCCCATGTGCTATGTGGGGAGTTGGTTGTTTTTATTATGCACGAGTTTTCACTCTGCCAAAACACAGTTGGCAGTGCCATGACAAGGTGGCTGCAGACACCTTCCACTGGATGGACAATTTTACCTAAATCCACGTGAGTCAGAGGTGCAGAATTAAAAACTGCAGCATCTGATCTGTAACCCAAAAAAGGCACGAAGTGAGTGTTTGCTGGGTCAGGAAGCAGCTGCATGAATTCTGACAGCTGTCTGTTGCAGGATGTGACCCTGGCAGTCACACGCAGTTGGTGTGTGTGTGCGTGTGCATGTGTGTGTGTGGTCTGCAGGCAGGTTTACAGCCCTGCTGAACAACTCTCCAGCCCCGTGGCCTCCAGCTGGCAGCTCCTCACCTGAAAGACTGGTAATTAATTTGTCCAGCATTCTGGGCAGGCTCTGGCTCACGTGGCACAGGGCAGGCTGCCACACACACTCCTTCCCTGTGCTCCAGAGAGCACTGCACCTTGCCCAGCAGGAAGATTAAGCCCCGGTGCAGATAGAAAGGGTATCTCACCTCTGCTGAAAGTTTCATCATCTCAGCATGTGAGAGGAAGAGAAACATAAACTCAGAGCATCAAAGCTCATATTTGTGGGCAGCAGTCTATTGCATGTGCTTCCAGAACTTTGTTCTTGATATAACTGGAGTCAGGAACTGCTTACTTGTAAATTTTCCACAATGGGAATGCAAGTGTTGCAGCAACAGTCACGTTGCATATTCATGTTGCTTGCACAAACAGATTGGGTTCCTAAATAATATCCATATTTGACAATCTGATGGGATTTGCCAAGCCTAAGCTTTCATTTAAATTTTTCCTCGTGGAGAGATAGGTTTGTGATTTAATCAGTCAAGGGAAGCCTTCAAGTTATTTGTATTACGTAGCAGATTTCAAGCTGGTGCTTAGGTGTGAATTTGGTCCGGGAGACTTCCTGTAGGAATGCTTTGAACAGGCTATTGCTCATTAGGATAAGTACTCACCCAGTTCAAAGACTTCTCTTGGAACCGTATTCATTTGGTGGATTTTGCTCATATCCTCCTATCCAGGAAGCGAAGATGTATACTGAGTTTTAACATGGGGTACTGTGGGCAGAGTGCTGCTGTGGCACTGCCTTGTGGGATTGATTTTGTTCTATAGGGCAGATGACCTTTGGTTTCCTTCAGGGCAGCTCCAGGTGCTGCTGAACTTTGGTTATGAAAACTCACTTAAAGAGTGATTTTTAGACATCTTTTTTAGAGAAAGTTGTCACTAATGTTAAGTGTCTCCAAGATGCAAATAAATACCTGTACAGGAACCTTCAAAAACTGCATTTTCCCATTTTTTGTGAAACACTGTGGCTATGAAAATAAAGTTCGTATCTTGATGGTTTTTATACTGTGTATATTGCTTTTAAAATCAAAAAACCTTGGGTGTAAGCTAGATTGCTTACTATTTGCTTTACACAGCATGGACAGCTGAAAATTGTGGTTAGGATTGCAGTGGTATGTGCTCCTGGGATTAAATACCTTGCTGATCATGGCATAAAAACTGTCTTTTCTAAGGACTTTTTAAAATCACTGCTCCAAAAGGAGGGGGGGGAAAGGGATGGAAAGCTTCCAAAACCCAGTTTCATTTTTTATACTGTAGCACTTGATGGCCTTTCATAGCTATTGCATTTTTGGGGGTAAGAAGAGGAAGAAAAGGCCACTGGTACAGTGTTCTGAGTCTGTGTGCACCTGCACATGTTAGATGCAGAAAAGGATCTGGCAGAGCCTGTGTGTCCCCAGCCAGCTTGTTTGCTGCAGGAAAATAATTCATACTAAAAGACCTATTAACTAAAGTGGTTTTACGTGTAATGAGGGCAGGAATCGGTGTCTTTACATTTTTGTTTATTTGTGTTAAACATGATTTATCTTTTTAAAGTAATAAATTGCTTTCAGTGCCATGTTAATTACAACATGTAATGAGATTAATTTTCCCAGAGCAGAAATTGCTGATGTGTGGTCCATCCTCTCCCTTAGGAGCTGTGTGCTAATGATATAGAAATTGTTTCATCTCAACAAAGTTCATACTCCTTAAAGTACAAAATATTTGAATAAAACATTTTCTTTGTCCTTCACGTAGAATTGATTCACCTCCACCCCCTTTGCGTAGGATTGATTCCCCCCTGTCCCCAACTGTCTTGCCTAAGTAGTTGTGAATAGAAAGGATTTACCAATACTCAGAGTGAAAATCAAATTTAGCGATATGTTTTTGTCTGCTCTTGATTTTGGTGGTTGGTGTGACAGAGTCTGCTGAAACTGATGCCTTCCACTTCCAAAACGCATCTATCCACTGTCAAACTTCTATAGCATAAGAGAACATTTGAGCATGTATTACCTGGGCTTGGCCTTAGGTTTAAAGTAGGAAATGAAATTAAAGTGTATCCAAGGTGAAATTGAGTCCTTCAACAGAATAAATAACCTGATTCAGTAGTCAAGCTCTATCTTAAAATTAACTGGGGAGGTAAGGAGGTTCGTTAGTTCTGCTTTAATGAGGTGAGAATTTAGTGCTGCCCTCTTTTACTTCAAAGACTTTTCTGCTTTACAGCCCAAATTTAGTCATGGAAGTGTTTGTTGTCTGTGCGTGGGCTGTCCTTCAGAGAATGCTTCATCTTCAGTCAGTGTATTCATGAAGGACGATCTTGTTTGCATTATTGTGTTTAACAATAATCCATCTTCCTTTAGTTCCTCCGGTGTGTCAGACTTGCCATTATTAGAGCCATCATTCCTTATGCATGCTCTGAACTGATTTATATATTTGTATGTTTGGAATGGGGAGATTGGAATTCACCAGAAAAAAAAAATAGATGAGGTTTTCTGAGTGTCTTTAGTAATCACTTGTGTCTGCATGGGAGGATCTTGTTGGTGAATTCCAGTGTTTGTTTACAGATTCATGTGGCTGATTTTGAGGCTGATACTGAAGGAACTTGCTGAGTAATTTCATTGCAGCTTTCTCCGTTCACCACCACATTTCCTGTCACCTCTTTTACCAGTTGCCTACCAATTTCAAAGTAATCTCCATTTTTACTAATCCCCAGATGCCTCATTTTCTTTGTTTCTGCATCCCTGAACAGTGGAGCCTGGCAGGAGGCTTTGATCCCTGCCTGGAAAAATTCCCCAGAGTAACATTTTAGAGGACTTGCTGTACCCACCCAGTAACAGATAAACAAAGATGTAGGTGGCTGCAGGGCTTTTTCATACAGTTTCTCGAGATCTTGTACATTGAGACCAAAGTCCAAACCCATTTCTTTCCGTCCCTGGCTATAGTGCAGTTCCTGACACGGTATCTTTCTGTAGCCTGCTGTTACGTTGCCTCTGTGCAAGGTCGAGTGGAAACTGCCGTGAAAATAGCTCCATGAAACGAAGCTAAATTAGGAATAGTTTCTGTTGAGTGTTGACTTGTTTCTGCAGCCACAGATGCTCATCCAGACAGCAAAACGGCTCAAGAAAAAGAAAACTCTGCAAATGCACTTAGAGCAGCCCAGTTTATTGTTTGTTTAAAGTTGTAATGATTCACAGGCTGAATAAACTGAAGCACTTTCAAAATGTTGCTAATTGTTGTTGACTGCTTTGGTCAATCAGATACAGTGTGTAAAAAAGCCTAACTGCCTCAACAGGGATTTTGAAGGTTTTTCCCAAATTGCAAGGCCATTTCTTTTCCTTTGTTCTTTTTTCCTTAGAGGTACCTTCCCTTCAGGTTTCTCAAACTGTTGTTTATAGGCAGCTGGTGTTTCTTAAAGTCCTGGCAGTGGACAGCAGAAACTCTCAGAAGAAGGAAAATGCATGAGCTTCTGGTGATGTGAATTGTGCTTTTTTTCTCTGAGCTGGTTTGGATTTGTGGTGTTTTGTGAGGAAATTGTGCCTGTTGCTGGTGAATAAGTTGGTCTAAGGGGTTGTGTAAGAGGACTGGGATGCTGCTTGTCCCAGATGACCCTGGTGCTCCATGGCGTTGCCTGCTGGAGCTTTCCCTGGGAGAGGGACTGGCCCAGAACGTGATGAGTGAGGCACCTCATTTCCCTGAGCTTTTCACGGGAGCTGGGTGCTTGATGCCATTTCCATGGCTAAGTACATCTAGAGCTCCTTGAAATAAGGGATAAATTGGTGGGTTTAAAGTCTTGAATGCAGGCAACAGAGAAGTTCATTATAATGATATCAAGTCTCCTCAATCTAATCTTTAAAATTACATGATTGATGTTGTTTTTTTTACGTAATAAATTAACAATGAAAAGTGATGTTGGACAGACTAGAAACCAAAAGAACAAACAAAACTTCCATTGGTTTTAGTAAAGTTGGTTGAGATTCTCCCTGTGCCCTCCCTGACCTGGATCATCCTCATTTAGGGGGAAGAAGGAAAGGAGACCTCTACAAGGAGAGTATTGCTCCCCTGTAGAACATTTTGCAAGCTAGAAGAGTTAGTTTTACAGGAGGGGGGGGGGGGGAAGGATAACAGCTTGTTCCTGATACTGAAATACAAACTGGACGAAAGAAGGAAATCTCTGGTAATTCAGAACCAGCACTGCCTCCATCGGTAAATAAGTGAATTCTGCAATCATACCACATTAATAGTGGCATTATCAGACTTAAACAGTAAAAGTCAGTGGAACCAAATGCATATTCTTGACATCTCTCTAATATTCCGCAGCCCATGCAAGTTCTAGATAGAAAATGGGATTGTGGGAATGAGAACAGAGCTCTGTAGCTAATGCTACGATGGCATTCCTCTCAAACCTCAGTAGCACGTCAAAGCTGAAGTTGACCCACTGGAATCTGTATTTCATAGCACAGAGTTAATGAATAATCTCAGCTGTGATTTGAAAAAAAAATAAAATTCTAATTGTATTACAAAAATGCATTTTCACTGAGAGAATGACATACACTAGACTGCTCTGAGCTAGTCAAAGTGGCTCCAAAATACGAGATCAAAACCCCAATAACTATCTTGTTTGGCAGAGATTATCAGCAGATTTGGGGATTTTACTGCTGATTTTACCCAAGAGGTTTTTATGACATCATCGTGTGTAGCTACATAAAATTATCACTATGAATTTGCAGGCAAATCCACTCCTGCATTTCCATGCTGGGATGCATAGCAAGCAGCATTTGCATTTGATATTCAGTGTTTTTAGAGGATTCTCATGCTCCTCCATGTTCTTAACACATGGGTTTGTTATTTCTTTGCCAAAAGGAGAGTCTAGGAAGGAGCCACCAAAAAGCTGAGCATGCAGACTTGGTCTGGGAACTTCTGTGGAGGATGCTTGGGCTTGCATGCTTTATTTTGCAACTGTGGTGGCTTTAACTGTGTACGCTCAGGAAATGCCACTCGTGGGCAATAATTTTCTTCCACTGCTGTAACTTGATCATGTTTAGTCTGGTACCTGTATTCTTGGCAACTCCTGGTGGGGTAATAGAACGATATGGATGGCATCCGAGTCTGTGCTCTTTACGTACCCTTCTCACGGCCACTTACCCCACCAATTTGGTTGAGCTAAAGAGCTCCTGCTTTGAGAACTGTTGCTCTCACTCTGATGCTTGAGGAGGTTTATAAAATCGACAGCTGAGTTTGGCTGTGTAGGTTTGGCGGTGGTTTCTTGCTTCTGTTTTCGTGAGGTTTGTTTTTGTTTTCCTTCCAAATTGTTACAGCCCATCTCTGAGGTAGTGTCCTTACACCCTCACTGCAAGGTAATCTATTTTAAATGCTCTTTCATATTGTTTTACTTGAAATCTGATTGTTTTTCTTTGCTGTGTTATGTGAATATTCAATGTAAAAAGAATTCCTGTAGCTGGAATGTTGAATCTTGTGTATAAATGCCCGGCTAGCTCAACAGGGATTTTGAGGGTTTTCCCTGAATTGCATGACTGTTTCTCTTCCTTATTTTATTTTTTCCTTAGAGGTCCCTTTCCTTAATATTTCTCCAACTGCAGTTTATAGACAACTGGTGTTTCATAAAGCTCTGGCAGCGGACAGCAGAAACTTCCTGAAGAGGGAAAATGCATGAGCTTCTGGTGATGTGAATTGTGCTTTTATTCTCTGGGCTGGTTTGTATTTGTGGTGTTTTGTGAGGAAATTGTGGCAGTTGCTGGTGAATAAGAAAGAAGAAAGCTGGTTATCTTGGGGGGCAAGTGTGATGGTTTTTTAATCTGGCTTTTTATTGGTAATTCTGCCTGACCAAGAAGTGAAAGTACTATCCTGGTGTCCCATTTTCCTGTCCGTGTAGCACAAGAGCTAAAGAAAATGCACGAAGAAAGAAATGTCTGTTGCTGAGTATCAGTAATAAACTACAAAGGTGTAGCTTGATCTTGCATCAAAATACAAATCAGAATAAGACTTTGCAGTATGGTTAACTTTTAATTGCCTATTTACAAGGAAACATTTACCTTATTAGCGTGGGAAGATTCTTCATATTTTCATGGGACTTTCTGTGGAACAGCTGAATAAAATGCTCAGCCACTACTTGAGCCTGATCTCATTAAACACATTGATATTCTGTGGTGGATTGTTGAGTGACAAGCATTGCAAATGTGCTTGAAGTTTCCCTTAATGACTAAGCTTTCTTGCCTAATATAAAAATGAACGGCTGTGCCGGAGTGAGCAATGTTGTCAAACCTGTCATCAAGTCCTCAGAGCTGCTTTGAGTACTTGTAATGTTCCTCCTTTAATTGACTTGGAAATTGCCAAAGGTTGGTTATAAAAGGGGAAAAGCAACTTTTAAAGGTGGTGGGAAAATTTAGCTTTATAGTTAACTGTGCGAAGGCCTAAATAATTAGCTGCAGTTCAGTTGCCTGCTTTCGTCAGCCTGGGGGTTTTTTGTCTTTTTTTTTGGGAGTAGGATGAAAACTTATTGAAGAGTCTACAGCCTTTTGAGAGGGTTTGGAGGTTGAACTACAAAAATATCAAAAATCATCTTTTAATTTGTTGGGTATGAGTCTTTTTTCATGACCTGAATGTCACTGGCTTATTGTCATCAAGGGGGAAAAAAGCTCTACCCCACTTGCTACTGAGGTCTGAAATGGAAACTTTTAGTGTTTTAAGAAATGACAAACAGTAGTTATGGTAGCAATTGGGTGGCAACAGGTTAAAAATTAAAAAGAATTCAGAAACTGTAGTTTTATTGAACTACAGTTTATTTTTCCTTTGCTGCAGAGGTGGCAGTTAGAAAGCTGGAGTGTGCACAGCTTAGCAAGAGCTTCTTTTAATGTCCTAATAATCATCCGTAGCATAACCCTGGGAAGCTTTGGGAGCACAGCAAATGGGGATCTGAGGAGAATCCATGATGAACCCTCCTTTATCTGATCTTTGTTTTAAGCTTCAGCCTAATCCCCTGTGTCTGTGGGAGCCAAAGGTAGGGCAGTGTCATTGTGTCCTGTGGTGACAGCTCTTGGCTGCCTTTGTCACCAGTTCCATGACCAACACCCAGTACTGCCTTGCTGTTGTACTCTGCCGTGATCATGATGTGACCGTGGGATGTAATTCCTCCTCTGAACAGAGTTTTCCTGATTTGTCAGCTCAACAGAATTAAATGTAAAGAATAACTTGTGAAACTCTTGGATTTGTACAATTGCACAGTGCCAAGGACAGATGGGGAGGCAACAATATTAAAATGGCAGATGGCTCTCTTGTACCCTCTGCCAAAAAAATTGTGATAAAAGACCAAAAGTTTCTTTTAACTTTTGGTTTGTTATATTTCCTTTATGAAATAGCATATTATATTTTTCACTCATGAGCTTGTCCAGTGATTCCTGTTGAACATCAGGAGCTAAATTGGGAACCAGGGAACTGCCCTTGGGAAGATGATAAAAATTGATGGCGTAGAGGGCTGACTTCAGAGTTGTCTCTTGTCTGTTAAAAAATGAACAAATGATTGAGATGGTGTCAGCGATTCTGTCTGTGTGTTTGCGACACTGCTTCCTGTCTCAGAGCAAGCACCGGATCCTCAGGGTGATCCTTCACTGAATTCAGCTGAACCCAAGAAGCGTTTAAATTGGTGTGGGTGACATCTGGACTGTGATTTTGACAGGTGACAGCGTGTAAAATTGCCATTTCCATTCCTTCCTGGGGCCGTGCGTGTAACTTTGCCAATTGCCTTTCCGATGTGGAGTGATGTTCCACAGCAAGTGACCCTGGAAGTGATCTGTCAGGGGTTATCCCGTGAGTGCTGGAGCCGATAGGAAAATTGCAGGGCATGTCATAAACATTTGATGTACGTACAGCTCTGCTGCCACTCAGCCAGGCAGTGTCGAGCCTAATCAAGGGAACTTTAGCTGTCCTGCTTAGTAGAGTGTGTGTGCTGATTCTAGTAAATGGACTGCGGAGAGAATCCTCGAACAGCCTGTCCAAAACTCCCTTTTCCTTCTCCTTCGTGCCCAGTGCTAAGCACTGCTTGTCTGACTGCTCCTCTCTGAACACAGTGTTCTGTATGTCTGATGTGGACCAGCAGAACAATTGCACAAGTGGTCTGTCAGAAAATTGTTTGATTAGTACATAACCACTATAATGATAGATTTAAAATAGCACCTGAAGCTGCAATAGGCTTCCGTGATTCAGTAGGTGCAATGAAGGTTTTGCTTAGATCTTGTTTACACTTAAATACAAAGATTTATTTACTTATATGTCAGTTGACTTTTCTTTGGAGAAAAGTTTTTTCCCGTGTAAGCTCTCTTTTTGTGAGGGGTATTCTTTGATTAAATCTCAGATGTCTGCTTTTTTAGTGTAAATCATGTTGCCCTTGTTAGATGGAGGGCTAGTATTTTGGGATTTTTTAATTAATGAGATCATGTTGGTAGATTTGAAATGAAACATCTGATTTATTTAATGAATTAATAAAATTTAAAAGAGTTGTCCTGAGTGACAGTTCTCCACAAAAATCTGGTCTGTATCCACTCAGTCATTCTTAGACCACAGAATACTACTTCTTGAACTGTGCTGGGGTTTAGATTTTTGAATTATTTGGTACCAGGCTATTTGATTATTGATTTGCACAGAGCATGCTAATGAGGAATTTTAATTTTGAACTGAAGAATCAGAGTTTATGTATTCCTATCTCCAGAATACTTGTAAGAGACATCTTACAAGTAACTTCTGTGTTACATGGGGTAGTTGGTAGCAGCTTGGAAAGAAGGGTTACTTCCACAAAAACACTGTCATTTTACCCCTGTCTTTGGTGGTGGTACTTGTTTGATATTGCGTGATGTTAAAAATCAAATTGCAAGGGGGTGAAACTGTGTTACTGAGGAAGCTTTAGATCCTGGTTCAGCACGATGATCATTAATTTTATATCTTGTAGCCTGTGAACAATCCATGGGACTAAACATACCTTAGGTCTGCTTGTGTTTGCATCCATTACATTTCAAATCCATTTCAGACCCGGGATAGGGATCATCTTGCTTTGCTTGGTGATTGTCTGGTCCTAATAAACCCAGTGGCACAGGTGATTAGTGTATGGGAGAGATTTGGCAGATAAAGCCACTTGCTAGTTGGGCTAATTTGAAACGTGACCTTTTCTGTATTTATGTCTCTGTAGCACATGTTAACAACTACCAGGGGAATTCAGAGCCGCTGGGTATCATTTCTGTTTACTGTAGAAATCCAGAGGCAAGGAAAGCCAGTGTGGAATTTGTTAAGGGTGGGATTTGTTCAGGGCCCGTTGCAGCTCCTGCAGCCTCAGGTTTAACGGCACACTGATGCAATGAGGAGTGTTTGCTCTCAGTACTGATACGGCACGAACATGACAGTCCCTGTAAGCTTCACTTCTAAACACTGTTATGTAAAAGCCATCAAAAAATTTGAAAGGGCTGAGGTCACAGTGTCTTGGCTTGGATTAGCATCTCAGAGTTTTAACATGAGGGAAATGTGGGCTTCTGTTTTTCTCGGAGATGTTTCAAAGCCAAGAGATTAAAAAGTATTTTTGTCTTCAGAAATGAGCCACTACTGGTGTCCAGTACAGTTTAACCTGCGTTACTTATTGGTTTTTATTTTCACAAGAAAACATTATTTAAATGGAATCATTTTTATGTTATTAGTTGACTGAAAATAGCCTAGAGGAATATTTGACTTCTTGAGACTCAGAGGGTGAAATGCTTTGATGAATATTAAAAACCGTGGAAAAACCAGGAGAATTGATGTTGAAAATACTAAGTATTCTTTTTTTTAACAGGAGGAAGGGTAATGGTGATGAAAGGTGAAAGGCTGTTTAGCTTCTTGTCCTCGTTTGGTCTGAGTTTGGCACAGAGTGTTTAAAATGTTGGATTATAAGAGCATGAAGTGTTCTTTAAACAATATAATTTCTGACAATTTTTCACAAGAGTTGGGGAATAATGTGCAGCTGAAGTGCTGCAAAGTCCTTGGTGAAACAAGGCGGTGCTTTTGCCTGGGATAATGAGTTTCTGTGTGCAGTGAGATTTGGACGTGACGCCATCGCTGCTGGTGAAGGAGGTGTCAAGCAGAGATTACCCAGCTGAGCTCCTCCTCATGGAAGTCTGACCTAGGATGCTCGTCATGGTTCCTGGTGTTCAGATCTGCAGAGGTGCCACATGTTGTCTCTGAAATACAGATCTTGTAATGCCTGTTCACCTTTTTCAACGTCTGCGCCTGTTCCTGAAAGGGATTATCTCTGTCTGATAAGCTCCTTAAGCTGCTCTGCGCAGGCCTTTTCCTTCACAAGTCTTCCCTCAGGATATTTATAGGTAAAGCATTAACAACATACACCTTCTTACAGGCCTGCAATGGATTTTTAGATAGGCTTTTTCAGGCTTGTCAGCTAAGGAAACTCAGCGATTGGCTCTTTAAATTTTGCAAGGTGTTTGTGTAGCGCTCCATTCACGAGGAATATTTGTTTCTTGTGAGCAATGACCCTACTAGCGTTTTTCACCCTTCTTCCTACATTTCTACAGTCTACATCAGACAGAGGTGGCTTGTGAACATGCAGGAGGAGAAAAGAGCAAATAGAGGAGGCGAGGGTGGAAAGAGAGGGTGTTTTTTTCACTTAAATGTTGGGAAGCTGTGAAGGCATAATAGCTGTTTCTCTTTCCTTATGATGCTTTGCCATGACACTATGGAATCAACCTTCAAGGGATAGAAAATGTCCTTGTGCTGCACAGAATTACTCACAAGAAGCCGTTCATTGCAGGCGGCAGATTGTAATGTGGAAAGGATGTTTTTCTGCTATAATTACTTTGTATATGTTTATATATACCAGTTCTTCACAAGAAACTCTTTGGAGAGATTGCTGTTTGCCTTCAAATCAAATTATGCTTCTTGAATGGTCAGTGAAAAGCACATGGAAAAGATAACAACAGTCTCTGAAAAGGCTACTTAACTGCAAAGCAGAAATTATCACTTTTCATTGAGAAGTGTAGCTTACAGTCATTTCCACATTAAATATTCAGGCTACTTTTCTTTCCACACTTAAGTGTGCCTGTAAGCTATCATTAGTTACTGCATACTTGTACCAATCTGGGAAGGATGTTCCTCAGCTGATATTTCTGTGCATAAACTGTTCTTTAAGGAATTGCTAAGCTATTAATAGTAGGCTTTTTCAAAGGAGTGCATCCTAACTGCTCTCACCTTCCTGGCAAAACTAGGCAATACATCTTTTTGCCCGAAGCAAAAGCATCACTGCTGTTGAAACTGGTTTAAAAGCAGTGATGTAAGAAAGGCTTCAATGGTGCCACCTGGTAAATAATTTTAGACTTTACAATATGTAGAGTGTTCATGAGCTTTTGTCTTGGTCTCAGTTATTTCTCTTAGAATGGCAGGATGTCACTGAGTAACAGCATAATTTCAAAGAATGACCACTGAGTCTGGATAAAATAATTCTGTGTGGCTTATACTTGTAAATGTAGATAGATATCTCTGGATAAGATAGATATCTCATGTTATCTTCACAAATTTTGACATGTTTCAGACAGAAGAGCTTACTTGGGGATAATTAGGTGAAGCAGAACATCTTTCTGAGCAAGTCAACTGGTCAAGAGGTTTGAAAAGTTGTAAAAATTTGGAAAGTGCAATAAAACATGTTGAACAAGCTCTTCTGGTATGGAAGGGGAAGAAGGGGGTTCCCTTTTGGTGGAGGGGGAAAAAACCAAAACCGAACATGTAACCAGAAAAATAAGAGAAAAACGGACAATTGAGGAACTTCCCTGGGACACTTGAATATCTTGTGCCCAACTTGTGAAACAAGACCTTTGTGAACTGCTCGTGGAGGAAAGTGAATGGGAAGCGCTGTGGTTCTCACAGACCAGGGAGGAACTTAAGGTACTTCTCAGGAGGAACAGTCTTGTCTGTCCAGGCAGAATGATTCTTGACTCCCTTTAAACTTGGAGGAGAAGCTGCTGTATTTTTGGATTAACACACTGGTGAATATTAAACAAGACATTTTACATAGCCTGAAGGAAGTGAATAACGTTTCTGCCTGGGCTGTCCTTCTCTCCAAACTAGTGATTACCTTCTCCTGCTTCCCCTTGGGCAGATGATGTTTACAGGTTGTAAAGAAGCACCAGCCAAATATAAAACAAGCTCATTAAGCAGAGCAGAGGGGTAATGCATTTTTCCATATTTATATTGAAAGCACCATAAATACTATTAAATTTTCAGTGCAAGTATTGAACTGTGTGATTCTCATACCCAGTGACAGAAAGTTGCCACTATTTTCATTATAGCTGAATGATTGATGTAGCTTTGTAGTCTTTGCCTTTTTTTTTTAAACAGGTTATCTCCCGGAGATCATTTTTTTAATTAGAATAAATTAAATTTACATTTTTTAGGCATTTTTATCCTACTGCTACTGCAGTGCTAGCAACTGTTCAGTTTGATTGGTGAGATCATATGGTTATTGAAAAAAAGTAAGTAAATTACAAAAATCCTTCCAGCTTAGAGGTGGGTTGGGTTCTGTTGGAATTTTCTCCCCTTTCTGTATGTGATCATAGTGGGATTTTCCACACTGCTGCCTTAACAAGTCTTCTAGCTTTCATGAGAATGCTTCTGACCATGGTCACTGGCCGGGTTGTTTCCTGATGTGCCAATCTCTGGAGTCACCTGAAGAGCGGAGGGTTTTAACACTAACTGAACGTGAGTTAGACAAGCTTTGCTATCCAAGATTGACTTGCTCTTTAGGAGGCTTTTTGTTGGCAGCTCTTGGGATGCTTGTTAAGCATAAAGGTCCTGCATGTTTCACCCTGATCTGAATCCTTGGGTGACATCCCAGTCCTTTGGATACTTGATTTGTCTTCATCCAGCCCAGATCTGAAATACTTGCTTTTCACAGTATTTTTCTTCTCTCTCACATTCTTCCCTGTCCTCCCCAGTCCTTATCCTCCATTTGGAGAGGAGATGACACCTCTCAACCTTAATGGCATATTAGAAGGGTTTTTGAAAGCACACGGAGTATAATTTCCGAAACTTTGTGTAGCTGCTGAAACATTTGTACCAGGGAATTGTCAGGCAGCTCTGGGGCTGCCAAGGCCAAAACTAGACTTGCCCAGTGCACTGAAAGCCAAATGTAGCCTTTTTGTGAGCATCCACTCTAATGTGCTGAAGCCTGAGTTCACAAATAACTAGAGAGTACATAGATATTTTTAAAATACATGGATGTGCACTGTTTAATTGCCAACAGAATACAGATTTTATTTTTATCTGAAAAAATCAGATTTTGATTTTGTGTATTTGGAATCATTGGAAGGAGCAAAATTCCATTGTTATTGATGAATGGACGACTTTGTTCAGTCTGGAATCACTTCTACATCCCATTAAACCTTTTGAACTGTCTAATTTGATCTCTAAGCAGAAATATTGACACATGACCCTTAACTGCAGATATGTTAAATTGAGATAGAAGTGGGCAATTAAAAATTAAATTTAAATAGAAGCACAGTCTATACAGTATCCAGCCCATTAAGCAAACTCTCAGACTGTAGCCTCTCCTTGCTGAGAGAAATTGGTGATTGAAGTTCTTGAGGTAGTGAAGGAAATAAAAGTGGGGATTAGGAGAATGGAAGGTGGATTTGAAAAAGGTGAGCATGTCTGTTACACGAGGGTTTTTGGAGATAATTTAGAAGTGAAAGACTGAACTTTAAATCTTCTGGGAGAGATGATTGATATCTCACATTATTACACTCTAAACTAAAGGGTGGGAGTCAATAATTTTTAGCTTTGGTAGTTGAACCATGGAACAATGAACTCACACCACTGAGATGCTGCACCCTATTTGTACTTCAGTGTCCTTCTGCACGCCAAGTTCAGTAGCTTGCTCAGGATGTTTCCTCACTAGGAATAACTCTGGGATCCTTGTGGGTCCCTTCCAGCTCAGGCTATTCTGTGACTCTATGAATTCATTGTAGCATTTATGAAAGTCATGAGAAAACATGGTGATGAGCTCTGTGGGCTGGCATGTGTTTACTGAGAACTTGGTACAATGGGTTCCTGTTAAAGCAAACAAACTCTCCTTCCTGCTTTGCTCTCCTGAGCTATCCTGCTGTGTTCTGTGCACTGATGGCTCTTCACAAGAGCTTAGATTGTCCTGGTGGACCGTGTGTGTTCTGCACTGAAAAAGCTGAAGTGCAAGTGCAGAGGGAAATCTCTCTAGACTGTGGGGTTTTCTGTTTTGTTTTCCCTGTGGGAGTTACCAAGGCTCTCTTTGGTAGCAGCAAGCAAAGCCTTAAGTGCAGAGCTTAAAGCTATTTGAGGATTTGACCCATTGATCTTGCTTTCTAAGTTAGAATGAACAATTAATTGGCAGTAGAAACCTGATAAACTTCCAGTTGCTTGACAACGTCAAAGCAAACAATACTACCGTGTGTTTTCTCTGTTGTTTGTATTTAAAATAGCCGTGAACATGTCAAGTGGGGACATGAATAAAATGCTGGCCACAGAAATGGCTTGTATAATTAAATAGAGTTTTAAGTACCTGCTTGTTTCATTGGGTGATACATATTGTACTGCATTGTGTAAACCTATTATTTAGGGGTTTTTACAGCTGTTTCACTCACACTGGGACCTAAAGGTCAGCTTGTGTTTCTTTATGCTGGACTCCTGTTTCTGTGCAGCAAACAGCAGATGAGAAGTTAAAGCACTGGTGCAGTGCCAAAGGTGCCCAAAATTCTATGCTTTTGGGAGTCTCCTGGTAGGTTAAGAATGATGAAGAAAATGAATATCGAGTTATATGCATACTTTAGAGTCAATTGGTATTGTATAATCAGACCACAGGTCATTTGGCTTCGTAAATTAGGAGTATTAATTCTGTAAATAAGGCAAATACTGATGGTGCAATGGCATTAGTGGATTACAGATGCTTTTGCACGAGGGTTGCCAAATTCATTGGAAAACCTTGACATTGTTATTTAAATAAAGGAAAAATTCTAATCTTAAAACCAAGTGTAGCACCTGTGTGGCTGAAAGCTTAGACAAGAATTGAAATTCCTGTGCAGTAGTTGATTCCCTGCCTTATCTGTGAACTGCTGCATGCAAAAGTGTTGCAGTTCTTATCCTTCAGCTGGATGCTCTTCAGGCAGGAACTTGCACCCAGTTGTGCATCAGAATGAGTGAGCTCCAGGCATATTTTGGCATGCAGGCAGCTCTGGAGTGTCCAGTTGTTGTTTGCACTTCCAGTAATGTTGATTGGCCTGGTGGAGAAAAAATGATGAACCTCCCAAGTGATAGACCTAAAAATTCCTGAAGTTTATCACACCATAAAATAGTGAAGCAAAATAATTTTGTGGCCTTGGAAGGGATGAGCTTTTAAACTCTGCTGTTTAGATGGAATAAGCGAGCCCAAGAGAATCAAATATTGACCAAGATCTTGTTTATATGTGCGTACAAGAGTATTTAAGTTAATGAACACGTGAGCAAGGACTGGTTAGTTGTGTGTCACTTGGAGAAACAGTATGTGAAAATGAAAGTTCAGAGCTGCATCGGATTGTTCAGATGAGCTGAGCAGCCTTGGTCAGCAGCAGAACTGCAGCTTGGGACCAGTTTATTCTTGGATTCATTAGTCTGGAGGGAGAAAAAATGGGAAATTGCTTAATTAACCAAGTTATGTGGTGTTTCTTTCCTTTTGGATCGAGGGTTTCTTAACTGAAAGCAGATCAGAATATTACTCATTCTGCTAGTAGCCAAAGTAGAGTTAAAAAAATAAATAGACCTAGAAAAGAAGGTTGGCTGAGATTCAAAGCCAGAGCAGTTTACCTGCAGTTGAGGTGTATAATTTGTGAACAGTTGTTAATTGGGGTGCATTCAGACAGGATTGTTTTTGGATTTTTTTTTTCTTTCTGTTTTTTATGTTATTTTTCTACTGTGGATCATCAGCTGGGAATTCTGGATCTCATTCTTGCATCCTTTTTTACTGTCTATTAAGTCTATAAAGCAATAGAAATGAGAGAACTGATTATGGCATTTCTGCAAATCTATTCTAAAATTAGAAGTTTTGAACAAACTAATTATCAAAGGTCCTTTGTAGCAGAATTGATCATTTAAACCTGTACAAAGTGCTGCCTTTTAATCCAAAGAAATCAATTTTTTTTTAATTCTCCCTTTAGTTCATGTTAGTGATTGTAATGATTAATTTATCAAATGGCCTGAAAGTATGCTCAGATAATAAAAAGAGATCAGCAGTGGGTTTTTTTCTGTGTGAATTTAAGAGGACTTCCCAAAGGAAACTTGGGCCCTTTGCAGTTAATACAGGTAGAAACCACACACTTATCTTCCATTCAGCCCCTCTGCCAGATGTCAAACAAAACTTCCTGGACGTTTTCCTAAGGGCTAAAATGAATGCTGAGCAGTCGGACAGTGGCTGCTTCAGGGCAGGGATTGAGCTGTGCAGGCAGAACAGCGTATCTTTTATGCAGTGAGAAACGAGAGCCTTTCGTGACTGTGTGGCTTTTGTGTGGGAAATGTCAGTGCTGAAGGCTTGTTGGCCCAGCTCTGGTCAGAACTGCCTGTTTTCCTGTATTGCTTCCATGGCTCTTGTCTGCAGAGGGGTTTGTTGCCAACTTTGCACAGCATTTTGGTCTGTCAACTGCTTCTGAATCTGCAGTTGTTTATCTTTTCAGCTCCTAGTAGTGGTTCTTCCTCGTCCCTGTTTAGGAGCCCATTTTCATCTCCTACCAGAGTCAGGTGGTTTGAATAATTTGTTTGATTGTTTAGATATATAAAATAAATCAGTCACATCAGATGATTGTACCTCTCTGTTAAGGTTTGTCTCTCACTTTGGTGATAGTGCTGCACACCTCAAGTCACATCCTGACTGTGAGCTATATTTGCCTGGCCTTGTGGCTTTTCTATTATCATTACCTCATTTTACCACAAGCAAATGAATAAGAATTATGTTTTGTTCCAGTTCAGTGCTGTTCTGGTTAGTTTTTAAATGAAAACGGACATCACTGTTAAAGTAACTATGATCTTATATGGGGAAACCAAATTTGAATTCAAATACTTATCACAGGTCAGCTGTACGTGATTTTTTCAACGTGATGGTTTAAAATCAGTTTGTGGCAGTTAAGCTTTGTTTTCTAGTGATAACATATTGTATGGCATCAAATTAAACAGGCTCATCTTCTACATCGGTGCTTCCAGGTATAAATAGCACAGTTGCTGTTCATAATTTATAGCTGATGGCTCTGCCAGTTTTCTATTTAATCTCTCTCTCGCACCTCTGAAACCTGGAAGTCAGTTCAAATGTGCAGAATTTGCTTGGAAAGGTCATCACAATAGATAGGTAACTTCAGTTAAGAAAGAGAAGGGAAAATAGCCCTTCTGGATTGTCTTGGGGATGATATATCTTGAAATTTCAGTAATTTAGCTACTAAGTATTGGAGGTTCGTAGTTCCTCTTAAGAAGCCCTTTTAAAAGATTCAGTTTGGCCCAAGTTAAGTCTGATAATTACTGACAGAGATGGTGTTACTTCAGTGAAGTGGCAGCATGCGAGGTGTGCTCGGCGATTCACACGCTAAATAAGCTCGGTTCATATTTCAACTCGAGACCTTCAGAGCACACCTGGCCAGCAATTTGCTGGGGGTGTTAGTTTTCTTCTGAGAAAAAGCTTGTTAGCTGCAAACATGCCACAGGAAGTTTCTGGTTTGTAGCGGTGTTTTCCTTTGCAAGGCAGCTGCCGGCTGAGGTGTTCTGTGCATCTCTGAGACGTCACGTTGCTGACAGCAGTCTCTGTCAGGTTCAGGGTCCTGGCAACAGGGTGGTGATGTCAGAGGGCAGCCGTGGGGGGTTTGAAGGAGAGTGGATCCCTTCCTCTTCCCTGCAGGCAAAAAGCCACCTTCCTCTTGGTTGTGAAACAAACCAGTTGTCAGTGCTGCAAACTGCCTTCTCTTCCTTAAGATGAGAAATGGGAACAGGGATGGAAAGAGAGGAAGAGGAGCTGTACAAAGGCACTGATGCCTGGAAGCTTGTAACATGAATAAAAATCCTTGAGACGCCCTGTTTTACACACTGTGATGACTCAGAGGTGTGACAGCACCCTTGGAGAGGGTGATGTTTGAGGAATGGATGTACTTGAGAATGTAAGTGGTTCTGATACCACAGCATTACAAACTTTAGTTCTTGTGCATTTACTGAAGGGAATCAGACACATGATATTGAAGTAATTCAGCATCCTGGTAGAGGAATGCTGTCAGGCATTTGGATTAGTCTATAAATAATTGTTGGATTTGATTGCTTAGAGCTGATCATTAATCTCCAAGGAACACTATGAATTTTTTTTTTGCCAACTATTTTCTGAGCTCACCAATCATACCAAACTTAGTAGTTAGTCATTAGCTTTCGTTTTATTAGAAAAAATGTTTGGCTTCAGAAGTTCCTAAAACATGTCTGGTTGCACAGCCGTGTTTGTAGAGTAAACCACTTCAGGAAAAGGACCTCGTGTCCTCCTCTTTATCTGTGTCACTAGGGCTGGGTATGACCCGGTGTTGTTGGTCCTGGTGCAGTGCAGGAAGTTTGCCCTGCACATGTGGGGAGTGGGAATTCTCGGGAACAGAAGAGCAGCTGCAAGGTGCCCAAGTGGAATGAGGCAGAGACACGTGGCGTGGTTGGTTTCCTGGTAATATTTGCTCAGCACTCGTGAGCAGGCTGGTACAATGAGTCAACCAGCCGTGTCTGGGAAGTGCTGCAGGTCACGCTCGGGTCACTCAGCGTGGTCAGCTGGGTGAGAAGCGTTATTTTGTAACTGTAGACAGCTCTGAGTGGTTCTTTTTCCAATTGGAGCACTCTAAGTGGGGGTTTGAAGGAGGTCGCATTTAAAATGACATCTTCGTGGAGCTGATCTCACCTTTCAGTGTTAAAAAAAACCGAAAGGGAGAGTAGTTGGTAGTGGTTCACCAGTTAGATTGCTCCGAGGCAGGTTTGGGGTTCATAACTCACTCTGAGCACGTTGGAAGTTGAGGGTAATTTGATTAATATTAGTCAGATTGGAATGTGGCATCTTAATCAAGAATGCTATTTCAAGGGGCAGTAATGCCTCTCTGCTGCTTTCTGCTCCTGCTTTTACTGCAGGGAATTACATCCAAAATTTCTTCTCTCTGATTTCTTCTGTGCATCAGCACTGGCCTGATTCTTTGCACTGTAAGGGGGCAGTTGCACAAAGAACGTTCTTTGCCGACAGAAATATAAATGAAGACACATTTTTGCTTGCTGAAGTTTGATTGTTGGTAATAATACAACTTGATTTTTGAGTCCTAG
Organism: Pseudotriccus pelzelni; assembly: GCA_035584735.1. NCBI lineage: Eukaryota > Metazoa > Chordata > Aves > Passeriformes > Tyrannidae > Pseudotriccus > Pseudotriccus pelzelni. The sequence continues at coordinate 2,386,778 of JAWMRA010000130.1, read as the reverse complement.
GATGAGATGGCTTTTCAGAAAAATGTTAATTCTGCTGCAGAGTCTGTGCGGATATAAAAGCCAAGGGAATGCAAGTTATTTTGTTCCATTATTTTTATAAAGCTCTTCTAGAAGTATGATCAAAACAATAAAATAAAATGTGCCATAATATCCGTGTTGTTTTGCTACCAAGTGAAACGCTGTGCTGATTGTACTCAACACAGATAATTAGTGGTTTAAATGCCTTATTTCTGGCATTAAATCTTGAATTTCTCTCAAAAGTAGTGGGTACTGTGTGTGAAAGATCACTTGCAGAATACCTAAATAGCCTAAATAACAGTCTCCTAGAGAAAAATGATCAAGCCAGGGTTGTGTGAAAGTTCAGTTGTTTTTGGAAGGAGATTCCAGTGCCACGGATGCTTTGCCTCCCTTGCCATCAGTGACACTGCGCTGGCCCCTCAAAAGCAGGCATGTTTGTGGCTCAGCAAGGGGCTCCCTGGGTCCTCTTTTCCTTTCATTTCCTTGACACTTCAAGCTGTGAGTCCTTAAAAGTCCTGCTGAAGTATTTCAGTGCTGCTGTTTCAGGCTTTTAATGTATTAAAATGCCCCTCTGGGCCCCTACTGAAAACACAACCTCATTAGCACATTTGTGTTTTGCTTTTTGACAAAGCGATTGCACATTGAAGGAATTTGCTACTCACACCAAGCTGCTAATTTTCATAATCTATCCAAAATACCAAGTTGATAAAAATAAACATGTCTTTAGTCCTAAAAGATGGGTTGCCAAAACTGCACGTGGTGGGTGGCAGCTCCTTAAAACACTTTTTGCTTATACCTGAAGCTGTAAAATAGCTCTTTTCAGGAGCACTGTTTCTGAATTCTGGTTTATAAGTCACTGGAGTTGGGAAATTTTGTATTTTGTTGCGGGATTGACACATTCCTGAGTACTGCAATCAGATGCTGTAAATACAGAAGCTCCAGTGTTGAATGGTGTAGCCTTATTTAAAATATATGGCAAGTTACTGCTTAAGCAAAGGCATTGATTTTATTGTGAAACAATGAAAACAGTAGGAAAGAAATGACCCAGTACCACCAAAATCATGTTTAAAGAAACGACACAGTACCACCAAAATCATGTTTATGCCAGAGTTGCTGAAAATGCCCATGAATTCATGTATTTTTTAAAGGACCACTTAGTGCAGTCTTAGTGGTTTCAGCCACTGAAATAATTGACTTTGGAATTGTTCTTTCTGCTTTAATTTTTGCTTGAGTTTTTGTGGTTTAATTTCCCTGAGAAACAGGTCTTGCTTGTTTAAATCCCTGATGGCCAGGCCTTTCTTCGTGTAGCACTGTACGTGGTGTGAGGGTGGGGAGAAGGTTGGTGTGTTAGTCTGTGTGTCCGTCCTTCTTCTTTTTTATATACCTGTATAACCCCAGGGTTTTTTCCCCAAATTTTTTATGATCTAGATATTCTTTTTACATTTGCTGTATAATGTACCTCTAAGGAGAGTGCTAATTGCCTCTGTTTGTAGCTTCCTGCAGCTCTTTTTTAATGCTTCTCAAAAGCTGCTTGTCTAAAGCCATTTTAAAGTTTAAAGAAATAGTCTGGATTTTGTTATCAATAATTAATTCTGGTCAAATCTCTGCAGTGTCCGGGGAGGAAACTCATTCCCTGGTTGTACTTACACGTCTATCCTGTTAGCACTGGAGCCTGACTCGAAAGGGTTGCTCACCACTATTGGCTCGGACAACATGAAACCCCATTTTACTAAACTGAAAAACTTACTGGACCAGATGGTCACAACAGACTTAGGTCGTTCTTTAGTCCAGCTAAGTGGATTTGTGGAATTTGCTATCAGTGAGCTCTTAAGTTGTGCCATGGGCTTAGCAGCAAGTTGTCAGAGTGGTGCTGGGTGGCTGCAGAGGCTCTTTCCCTGCGGGCACTGGGGTGTTCCAGCTCACACAGGCACAAGGCAGTCTGCAGTGTCTGCAAATCCTCGCTCTTTGTGGCTGCTGCAGCTGTGGCCTGAGGTGCCCAGGTGAAGAGGAAGTACTGCAGTCAAGCGCTGTTTAGATTTGTTCATATTCCTCGTGCTCTTAACACGTCTGGGGTTTGCTTTTACCTTCTTGGCTTCTGACACTCGAGTTGGCACTTCAGCCCTGCTCAGTCATTGCAGATTTGCAAATTCCTCATCTCCAGCTGCTTTGTACCTGGATCAATGGCATGTGCTAAAGCACATTTAAACAGGAGAGTACTTTCAAGGTTGACTTTTATTTTTTTTGTTTATTTAAACTTGTGTGTAGGATTGTTGATGCATATAGAACTGGGATTTCTAAATACACAAAAGTGAATGTAGAGGCCCAAAGCCCCCGTAGCTGGGAAAGGGAAGCCTCAGGAATGAGATACGTAATTGTGCTTTGGTTTTTGTAAATCTTTTTCAGCCTGGGAATTAAGAGGAAAATGCAAGTCTTGCATCTGAAATCTGTCTAGCTCTCACTTTTGCTCTCCAGCTCATTGATTGCTGATAATAAAATATTTTCACATTTTATCTTGAGCAACTGGGCTCCACATAAGAAATATCTTCCTCCTTTTGAGAGGGATGTTTTCCTGAACTTTATTTTGTAGAGAAGTTACAAATTGATTGTGATTCATTCCTGGTAGAGGACAACAGGCTGTTGCCACAGGTACAGAAGGGAAGGCAGTTGGATGCAAATAGCTTGTACAGCTGAGTGTTTTGTGGTAGGTCTACAGGGGACCTTACTGGTTTCACGCTGAAACCCAGCTGACTGAAGCTTAACTTCTGTGTGCTTAAACCTGATTTGCTGTGAAGCTGCACAGTAACTTTTGGTGGTCTTTTCACTAGGCTTTGTGCTCTTATTCGTCATGGATTGTGTTTTTCTTGGCCTGTCATGATTAACGAGCAGTGATAGAAAACGAAACAGTATCTCTGAAAGCCTGGCAAAAGTCTTTCTGCCGTTATGACATGGCCCTTGCAATGGTGAAGGCTGAATGTTTTTACTGGTCGTGTCAATAGCTCCATATTTTTTCATGCCGACCCAGTTTCTCGTACAGCTCACACTGTGACCATGTCAAGGCCGGCTTGGCTGGCAACAGCCAGGGGTCAGGAGTGAGGGCACCTGTGCCCAAAAGCTCGAAGGAAATACAGCAGGGGCTAATAATGTACAATTCAATTAGTAGCCTAATTTGTGCATCACAAAGCATGAGAAATGTGTGTGTTCCAGAATGAAATCCTTGCCAGTAAGAGAAGGGTCAGTTTCCTGCCTCTGGGTTTTAAAAGGTCTCAAAAATAGCATTGACAGTTCTTTAAAGTCTTTAATACTCTGACTATAATATAGGTAAAAGAATTGGGTTATTTTTTTTATTCTTAATAGGAATGTCTTTTTGTGTCTTTCTAATCATCACTGGATTCTTTTTTTCTTCAAAGGCCAGGACAGTAATAATAAATATTCTCATCTCATTTTTCAGTGGTTACTGGATGCTTAAGAAACTTTAAACTGCAACTTTCTTTTGGCAGCCACCTGAGAATGTTCTGTGACATTGACACAGGCTTTGGTCATAGCTCAATCCACAAGAGACAAACCCTAGAGGTCTCTTTTAGCAGAGAAAACTCTTAATGTAATATTTTGTCTTATTCCTCTATGCCTGATAGTTGCAGAGGTCACCAAATCTTGCCTGGTATCTTTGGACTATTTTTTAAAAAGAGAAGTAGCAATTGAGGAAATTCTCAGGAGAGTTACAACAGAAATAAAACCAATAAAGATCAATGAGCTAAACATTGCTTCAAAACATCCAATTAAAAATAAAAGGCAACAGAAGGGTTTGTATAAATGCCGTGGGAGGAAAAAGTGAAGCAAGATATGTTCAATAAATCTTGTGGGCTAGGCTAAAATATATGGAAAGAGTTTACTTTGTGCATATGGGTTTCTTTTACACTGTACCACTGCTGCTACAATGGATTCTTAAAAAAAAACAACAAAAAGCCAGGCAGCAGCTTGATTTGTGACTGCTTGTAATTCAGCCCTTGAGGAGAGAGGCAACAAAATAGATCATTTTCAGTGTCTCTCTCGGCATTAGGTGTCTGTGCTGCCTCTGGAGCCACTTTGTGGTGCTGAACAGTCTCTTGGCTGCAGACACAGATACTGATATTGTTATGGTAAAAGCTGGATTGTAGGATGTTTGAGTGAATTTTAATTAGATGGGAAGCGGCTCCAGGAGCCAAGTTTTTGTAGCATGAGTCATAGTTTGCGTGCTGTGGAGCAGCTCCATCAGTGAGAGTTCTCCCAGAGTAATGACTACAGCGCTGGCCCTGTGCCAGGTAAGGGTGCGAGTTTCTGGCTGTGCCTACTGAGGTGCTTGTTAGCCCTTTTCTGACTAAGAGCTCCTCTAAACTCTTAATTGAGAAAACAATCTACCTTTTGAAAAGTATTAAGTGCAGGAAAGTGCAGAGGTAATGGTGCCTGTGATATCTGCAACGCTCATGAAGAGGTTGGTGCTATGCAAGGGTGTGCTCGCCCTGCACAGCAGAGGTTTTGTTTGCAGTGTTGAGGTGTGGGAGCTGGGTGGGCGAGGGCTGGAGGCGACTGTGTGCATACACGATGCATAATAACCTTGCCCACAGTTGAGCAGGAACACAGGTTATGATTCAGGCTGGAAGAATGCGAAAGTGAGGCAATTCCGAGTCATGTTTTCCATGGCACAGGCACCGGGTTCTGCTGCGCAGCGTAAGGGAGTTTGTCACACTCATCGTGCACAAGTTGAAGTTGCCTGAGGAGCAAAAAGGAGACACATTCCAGAGGCAAATCTGATCAGCTGGATTTGTGATACTATTGCATGTTCTATTCAGTAGGTGCAACAGTGAGTGCCAGAAACCAAGCTCTATCCACCCCTACTGGGGCAAAGTAAAGGTATTTCTGCTGGCAGCCTGATCCTGGTTGTCTTGCCAGCCAGGATCTGTCCAGATGGACATTTCCTTCATGTGTGCTTACCTGAGCAGTCACAAAATGGTACCATGTGCAAAGGTGTGGAGTGGCTACCGTTATTTTGGGTATCTCAGAGCAGGAAGTTCGTGGCAGATTAGTCAGGGTGTTGCTAATAAAATAGGGATTACCTAAGCAGCAAACTTCTCTGCATTCTTAACGTGGGAAATGTCTACTCAGTTGCACAAGTGGAATCTTGATGTACCAGGAGGTGAGAGGGCTTGAGGAATGTGTGTGCTCTTACTAGTTCCTGTGGTGGCATGAAACAGGTAATTCTCTTTCGTGATGGGTATTGCAGAGCTTGCTTTAACATCAATCCAGACTTGGGAGCCCTCTCGAGAATGCCTACAACTGTTCTCTCGAGGACTGAGGATTGTCATCTTCACATGGAACACCTGTGTGTGAAGACACTGAAGCCACGTGTCCATGACAGTGAGCTGGTGTGGGGTATCCCTGTGGGATTCCTTCAGCCCGAGGGCTCAGGGAACTGTTGAATGGCTGGGGTTGGAAGGTACCTCTGGAGGTTGCTCAAGCAGGGTCATGCACAGCAGGCTGCCCAGGACCATGTCCAGCTGGCTTTTGAACAGCTCCAAGGATGGAGACTTCATAACGTCCCTCCCTGGGAAACCTGGGCCAGCCTGTCACCCTCACCCTAAACTGATGACCTGCACTGGGAGGAAGCCGAGATTTGCTTTGTGTTATCAGTCCATTCTGTGCCAGTTCTCCTGGATGTTTTAGAAGAAGAGAAAGTGCTGTGGTTCTTTTCTGTGCTGAACTAAAAAGTCCTTTCATCTCCCAGGCTTTCCAATACACATACTGGCTGTGAGCTCTTGGAATTAGCTGAAAGGACTGTGGGCAAATACAGTATATGAGTAATGAATTTCTGTTTTAGAAACTTGCTATAATAGTGGTACTATTTCCCCAGTGCTTTGCTAGAGATTTAATTAGAAGTGGCAGTTTTAATTAAATAACACAACTGGAGGCTGGGTTATTTCTCTCCTCTGGTTCCTTCTCAGTTTCAGCGGAGAGGTATTTTTTCTGCAGTGTATATGGTAAGTAGAATATTCAGCTGTGCCATGGAAGCCACATGAAATGTGGCTGTTTAATAATAGTGGTGCATAACGTTCATAATTTAAAGTATTTCCGCTAAGTAACTTTTTCAGTTATCCAGCAGATTCTGGAAAAGCAATGACAATACCAGAGGCTGATACTTAGAGGGAAAAGGAATTGAACAAACCACTTTTTTGTTGTTGTTGTCGTTGGAAATAACCTCTATCTAGTTGAAAGATTTTCTGTTGAATAAATTGAAATTCTGCCTTTTGACTCTGAACTACATTTAATTCTTGTGGTTTAGTTGTGGTTTGGACTGCTTTTTGGGGAGATGGGTTGTCACAAGTGTTTGCTGGGTTTTGCCAGTGCCCTGTGCTGTGATTTTTCAAAGCTATACTTGCATCAGGAATTGGAATTTGGCAGTAGAACACTTCTAACATACCCTCTCTAATTGAGTAATAAAATTCCTGACTTAAGTGACTACATGGATATTTAGAACAAATTATGTTGTTGTAAATATATTCTTATACATTTATTTTCTCTAAATCATCAGGCTAATCAAATTCAATCATTTCCCAATTAATATTACTAACTTGTTTTCTTTTGTAACGTCAGTAAAATACTGTGCAATGATTGCCTTTGAAAATGTTCCAATTTTACTCTTTAAGACAGCTAATATCAATGATACTCCAGTTTTTCCCTTTTGGATAGCTCATGTTAACCACAGTGCCAGAGTTCAGAGTCTCTGGAATATTAGAATATCTTCCCTGGGTTTTTATTTACAGAAACTAGGGATAAACATTCATTATCTAGATGGGCTATTGACTGGGTTTGTTATATCCCTGAGAGTGTGTGGTTTTAAAAGGTTGATCATATCTTTACCTCTCTAAGTGGTGGCAGGGATGAACGTGACACCCTGAGAGACTGAAATGCATCAAGTGTTCCTTTACATAAGTGGGATTATTGGGTGGTTCTTTTATTTTCCCGAGGTACAGAATGATTTACTCACCCTGTTTGTTTTGCCAACAGAGAGATAACCCAGTTTATTAGCGTTTCCCAAGAAGCTTGGGACCTGACACGACACGTGCAAATACACAAGTGTGAATTCCCTTAATAGAGAGGGAAAAGCTGAATTCCCTTTAGGCTGGTTTTGTGCAAGCACTGTCCATTAAGGAGGATATCTTGCCTCCTGGGAATTCCTGCTGCAGCACTATATGGTGGCTTAGTTCATACAGCAATTCTACATACTTACACTTCCTTTGGTTACCTTCCACACTTTGATTATATTCCGTATCTTCGGGGTATAACATACTGCACAGAGTATGTTAAGGAAACCACATGTTTCAGGGACAGAGCTTGTTTACACAATAAACCCCAGAAACTTGTCAAAAGCTGAGGTTTAAATACTTGTTAATGCTTGCTTGAACTTTTATTTGTGGCGGGTTTTAAACATTCTGTTTATTCTCTTCTCACCTTACTTAAAAGGAAAAGAAAGCCTCAGAGTTTGCCCGGGAGCAGCTTTATTCACTGTCTGTAGAGCAAGTGAAATGATGCAGCTGTGGAATTGTACGAGCTATGTGGGCATGTCTTACTGCAGGGACACCACTGAGGGATTACAAGGCAAAAAAAAATATTTCATAGAATCCTAGAATGATTTTGGTTGGAAGGGATCTTGAAGCTCATCCAGTCCCACCTTTCTGCCATGGGCAGGGACACCTTCCACTGCATCAGGTTGTTCCAAACCCCGACCTGTCCTTGGACACTGCCAGGGATGGGGCAGCCACAGCTTCTCTGGGCAGCCTGTGCCAGGGCCTCACCACTCTCACAGGGAAGGATTTAGTCCTTATATCAGGTCTAACCCTCTGTTAGTTTTAAGCCACCCCCCCTTGTTCTGTCACTCGATGCCCTTGTCGCAAGTCCCTCTCTGGCTTTCTTGTAGGCCCCCTTTAGGCACTGGAAGGTGCTCTCAGGTCTCCTGCAGGCTCCCCTTCTCCACAAACCAGGAGAATTAAGCTACATAAAAGTGATTTTAGAAATAATAACATGACAGTCCTCTTTCAAAAGAAGTTCATACTCCTGCAGCTTGGAGATCATGGCATGAGCATCCTGGTATCAAAGATGGCTGGAATATAAAGCCTCAGATGGTTAAAAGCTAGTCATGCACATGGTATTTGAGGAGGAGATTTGTTGTTATTTTGAGCAAAGACTTAAAAACTTGGCAGAGCAGAAACAAAATAATACAGTGGGTTAGTCATAATCCACTTCTTTGTTTTAAAACAAGGCAATGGAAGGAAGACAATCAAATTACAACTTATTGTGCAACTCCTTTCTGAGTTTATTATTTTTACTGGTTTGGTTTTTTATAGGCCAAGGAGAATGAAATACCTACTTTATTTATGACCTCCTATTTTGTTAAGGCTGAGCTTTAGCCATTAGGGTATTTTTCTTACTGCTATAGTATCTTTAGTCCTATAACACTAGTCCAGCCTACTGTTATTTGTGAAGAAATATTCCTGTAGGCATGTGCCTATGTATTCTTAGTATTTCTCTTTGTTATGAAAAGCTTTGGCTTTGATGTGCTGCTTAAATTTCCTCTGAGTCATCGCGGTAGTTGCCAAACCATTGTTTTTGTTCTATTTGGACTTGATTCTAGTTTTACAGTTGTTTCCTTCTAAGGGGTTAAAGTCCATGAGCTTTTATTAAGATAAATGTCAGTGATTTCAAGTGGATTTGCATAAAAGAAGCCCTTACTCTCTGTTAGGATAAGTCATGTGTGATGTTTAGTTTTAAAGTAGCAGTGACCACAGGAAATATTGGAAATAAAAGTTGTTGACCTTTTCTGCACAATGGAATTTCCCTTTCTGTTAAATAAGGAATACTCTCTCATCTCAAGCTGTCAGTGAACTGAACATCCTCACTGGTCATCCTCTGTTTAAAAACATAAAGAAGTTTCTCCCTCCCAAACAATGAATGCGACATCTTGTTCTAGAAGTGACATCAAGGCAAAAGATGGTGAGGGCTGATAGGCTTTCTAAAAACAAGCATTGCCAAAGCGAAGAACTGAAAGTCAGAGTTCAGAATCTGCTCTTTGCAGCAGCTTCAGAATCAGTATCTTACTCATGTGTATCCCAGCCAAGTGGCTGTCCTAGGCCATGACTTGGTACCAGTCTTACATGTAGTAATTACTCATTGATTTTAAAATGAGCTGGCATCAGTCAGCAGATCACAATTTATTTCAAGTTAAAAAGGTCATTTGCTGCTATAGTTTGCATATTGCTGTAACTCACGGGGATTTTTGGCTTTGTAGTAATCTGAGGGGCTTTTTTTCTTTAACTGTGAGCCAATGCTGTTCTAACAACGTTTGCAAGGGTGATGAGTATTTCTCATGTGTGTCTCCCAACATTCTTTCAGAACCCGAGGTGCTCGAAGATGCCTCCAAAATTTGAGTTGCCAAACACAAGTCTGAGAGTTTCTAATGCTGTTCATGGATTTAATGGGGTTAGAATGGGGTCTGTGAGACTGGAGTTCAGCAAGGCCCTCCAGGATGTCCTGCAGCCCATCCCTCTCCAGCAGAGTATTTGAGATGCTTTAGTGGTCCTTGGAGCTGAGTCAGTGCCTTGGATTCCAGGCATCTCATAGATGGTGCATTTTTCTGAACTGGAAAAAAGACCTTAGGAGTTGAAAGTAAGAAGAATTGGCATTGACTCAGCCCTAACGAGCACCCAAGCAAACTGCAAAGTTACTGTGACTTTTGGCAGGAAACGAGTTAAGAAACAGAAACAATATTTTGCCTAATTATGGTTTGGAGCTATTCATTCAGGACCAGCTGTATAAGGCTCCTTGTCACTGTTGGTGTATGTGAAAATATGTGGGAGAAGGATGCGAGGATTTAGTGTTTGGTTGACTGAGTTGTCAATGCGCAAGGGGATGGGTAGGAAGGCTTTCAGACAGATGCTTCATGGGCCTCAAGTGCTGATTCAGCAGCATTTTGTAATTGCAGGTGGTTTCAGTCCCAGTTTCAGAAGGTCATTTGTGATGCATTTAGGGTTTTCTTCACACCGCCCTCTTTAATCTCATTCTCCACAGCTGTCAAAATGTACGATGCACAAAGGCGGTGAGCACCCTGCAACTCCAGTTGTTATGTATTCGTCAAAAATCTGGGAAATGGGAGCTGCCCTTGGGCTGCAGTGTGTTGTCTTAAAGCAGTCTCAGGGGTGGAATGGGAATGGCTGAAGAAGATTTGGCTGATTATCTGCTGCAAGAATTGGCAAGTCTGAGTCACAAGGGACAATACACTGGTGTGGGCACAGAAAGGGGCAGCAAGGGTAAGGCTGAGGGTGAAAAGTGCCTTCAGGCTTTCCTGCTGAAGCAGATGTCACACTTGCATCAAGATCTGTCAGGGAGGTGGTACCACCTGCAGCGCTGGACAGGAGATCAGATTAAAAGATAAGATGGGACACAGGGTACACAGAGTTAAGTGTCAGGTGCAGGTTGGTTGGCAAACAGATGGAGGTGATCAGGTGATCAAACTCGCACTTCTGGCTCTTGGGGCCTTTCTGTTGACATTGGCACTGCAGAGTTTCACAGCACATCACTCAGTTTCAGTAGATGTGCTGTTTATATAGTATCTAAAATATAGAAGAGATATAAAACTACTGTTCATAATTGTGCATATATTTTATATAGGAAGCATCAATTAATGCATATATCTAACTCGATTAATGTATGTATATATGTATTTTTTAAAAAGAATGGAGATGTATCTCCTCTAACCTGATGAGGGTATTTAACTCAGCAATAGGCAAAATGCATAGAAAGAATAACTACTCTTTCATTCTCTAGGGACTGTTGTTTCAAGTTGATTTCAGCTGTGCCAGTGTGGTTTGCTGGACAGTGCAGCAGTTTCAGACTTTTACTAATACTTTTCCTGCTTTTCGAAGTCAGGAGGGTGAGTGAATTGCCAGCTGGCTGTTTCAATCTGCAGAAAGTTAGAGTATAAAAAGGTGAAAAAAAGGGATGTATTAGCTCAAACTCAGCACCGTTTGAGTAGAATAATCCAGTGTCCATTCTTACCATTCTGTTGGTCTCTTCTCTCTGTTCATTGTGGACATCATTAAGCACAAATCAGGGAAAAAAGTGCAATCATGTGGGCTCAGTGCTTTGCTCATAACATCACACGTTGTCTTCACTCCTTTTGTCACCTCACTGAAGTTATGGACTTCTCGGTTTCGGCAGCGCTGCCAGAAACAGAAGAAATGCAGCAATACCCTGCACCTTTGGGTCACAGATGTCATAGAAATCAGGGCTGAAGGGTCTTGATAAAGTGCCTGAAAACACTTGCACCATCTCTGTCTCTAATGTGTGCTTTGTAGGCAGGAATAAAGTCCCTGCGTCCATTTATCAATTTCTCACGCGCTGGGGATGGTAAAATATTAACACAGAAAGCGGGCAGGAAGTGGAAGAAAGCCCTGCAGGAATATCAGCCAGCTGAGAACTGCTATTGTTGAGCCTTTGCAGCTCAGCACAAACGTGCCTTTTGTTTTCCCAATGCCCTGGGGCAGAATTTGAGGCTCTACAGGTGTGGCTTTTATTCATTATTTTACAAAGCATCCTGAATTAATATATTTTGCTTTTCCTTGATATTCAGAAGGCTGGTTGAAGAGAAGTGTGTATGCGAACACAGAAATAACTGGAGGCATGATTTCTGCTCTGCTGATGCTTTTGACCAGTGGCCTAATAAAAGAACTGGCTCTGCTATTGTTGTTGCATGCTCCTACCCATTATGGAGCCGGGTATCCATGGAAAAGATGTCTTGATAACAATGAACACCTGGCACGGTTCTGCTCAGGAAACGTTAGGAGGGGTGGGTCAGATGAGTACTGGCAGTGTCTGTAGTTGTTTATTATAAGAATGTCCCACTTTCTGAGCTATAAATACTTGCAAGAGAGGAATAAGTAAGGACTGCTTTCAAATGTCTCCCCAGGAGCAGGTAGTGAATGCTGGAACATGCATTTTGAAAAAGTGCTTTTGGGAATTGAAGGCCTGTATTCCTTAGCATTTGACTTCTTTAAGAATAGTGGAGAGGTAGGCGAGGTTTATCTGTGAGCATTGCTGTAGCATGAACTCAGTAATGGAAAATACAGAGGCCTGTATGATATGCTGTTATATGAATAAATGTGGTTCTTGTTTTATCCTACAGGCTGAAAATGAATGGGTTACAAATTGCCGAAGGTCTATAAATTGTCCTTCATGAGAACCAGCTCAAGCAGGGGCTTAGTAACACTGTTGGTCCCCACTGTCCTGGTTTAGCACCACACAGTTCACTCATTCACTCCTCCCACAGCCTGCAGGAGGAGGGGGGAGAGAATAGGAAGAAATAAAATTAAAATTCGTGGGTTGTGTTTAAGATACTTAAATAAGGCAGAAAAGGAAGGGAAAAAATAATAACAAGGGTGATGATGAAAAAATAAAAATATGCAAAACAAGTGATGCATGATGCAACTGCTCAGTGACCAGTGCCCACCCGGTTCCTGAGCAGCAGCCCCCAGCCAGCTTTCCCCCAGGTTTGTCACAGAATGGTTGGGGTTGGAAGGGGCCTCTGGAGATCATCTAGTCCAACTCCCTGGTAAAGCAGGTTCACCTGAAGCAGCTTGCACAGGATTGTGTCCAGGCAGGGGTTGAGTATTTCCAGAGAAGAAAAACCCACAGCCTCTCTGGGCAGCCTGTGCTGGAGCTCAGTCTCCATCACAGTAAAGAAATTTTCCTCATATTCAGATGGAACTTCCTGTGTCCCTGTGCCTGTTGCCCCTTGTCCTGTCTGAGGATATTATGGAAGGCAGTATCAAAAGCTTTGCTGGAACCAAGCAATATGTATTTTTACTTTATATATTTATGCTGAGCATGACACCATGTGGTAGGGAATGTCCTTTGGTCTAGTCCAGGTCAGCTGTCTTGGATGTGTCCCCCTCCCAGCTTCACGTGCCCCCCAATATTCTCACTTGGTGGGGTGGTGTGAGAAGCTGATTAGTGTAAACACTGCTTGCCAACAGCTAAAATTCTCATACTAAATCCAGAACACAGCACTATACCAGCCACTAGGAGGAAAATTATCCCAGCTGAAACCAGGACACCCAATAACGACTTCAACTTACAGAAATGGTCAGGTCTAAGACAGAGAACTGGACTGTTTCCAGAGCCTTAATGCTTCCTCAGAGAGAGCTTAGAGAATGCATTTGGTGCAGTTAGATTGTGTACAAACCACATTCCTGGACTTAAAGCAAGTTTCTGCTGCAGCGCTGTTCCTATACACAGCATACCCTTAGACCACAAATATTTACATTCCACGAGACCCAGGATACTTCACTGTGCTCTGTGCGAAGTTGACAAAATCAGGGTGGTGATGGGGGAGGCTTTTTGCTCTGTTAACCTGTGTGTCTCCCTCTCTGGGTTGCAAAGATTGGTTTGCATAACTGCCAGGGTTATATACGTACGTATAAAGACATATAGAAAGAACATGGCTGCAGTTTCTGTCACCCAGGCTTCACATCTGACATTTTGATGCTACTGAAATTTAAACTTTCTTTGATGTCTTTTCTTTTTTTCCCCCCACCCCATAGCAAATTTTGCAGCTCTGTGGTTTTTTTGGCCTAGAATCTGCACCCACGGGAGGGTTTATCTTAGTCTTAATATTTCAGTTTTACATATTTTTACTACAGGCAGCACATTCATTTCTCAAGGGAGAGTTCCATTAACTTTGTCTGGGCCACTGCATTGTAGCAACATCGTCCATGGACTGGTTCCAGCCAGTCCTTTTTATTCCTTAGAAGTGAGAGGGCAAAGTTGGTTTGGACAACCTGTGTTCCTGTCAGGAAGCATCTCTGCCTACTGTTTGCCTTTGTTTGGGCACATACATGGCTTTAATGGTGTCAGTGCAGCCTGGGGACTGGCCCCAGAATTTCTGCTTTGGGCAGATACGTTCTTTTGGATGATTTAATAAAAAATAAGAATTCAGGGAACCAGTGCAAAGCTGGAGGGGTCCTGTCCTGCAAGTCTGCAGCTCTAGATGTGGTTGTGGTCTGGGGTGGGAGACTTCCAGAGCTGTGTCCTTGCATGATGTGGACCTACGTAAGTCAGCGGGGAGACTGTCAGCCCATTTGTGTGCATCCCCTCCTCACCTCAGTTAAAAAATGCTGGCACTCCTGTGAGAAAGGAGTGCAAAGAAAAGGTTTTGCTCCTCAGTGGGACATGCACAGACCTGCCAAGATGTTCTCAGTTCTAAACCCTTAATCTTACAAGTGTCGTGGATGAGGGGAATAAGGGTCAGATCTGACACAGCTGTTAGTTGATCTCAGGTTGTGACATGAAAAAATCCCCATTCAGCAGCTCTTTGCCTTAGTATTACCAGGTGTTCCTTGCACACCCCAGAAACTCCTCAAAGGTTGTGTGCTTAGGTTCTGCCTGGCCCCTGAGCTACCTAGAAATTATGTGGAGCAGGGCTTAAGCTTTTAGGGAAGGGCTTCCTCTCCTTAGCGGGCTCAAAGCTCTCTGACGCTTGATTCAAAGGCCTTAAACACCTCTTGTCTCAGGGAACAGTCTCTTGATCTCTTGTTAAGATAGAAGAGCTTATTCTGGTGAGATTTTAGGTGCCCAGAGGTTACATTCTGCAACAAGAGTTTTAAATTCTAATAGAAACAAAAAAGCATGAAGAGAGATTTTAATGCTCCACGGAGTTTCTTTTTAAATGAAGCTTTTTGTTTTGTTTTGTTTTGTTTTTTGGTGAAGAGTGAGCAAAAGAAAATCTTTCTGGTCAGTTTAATATAAGAAAAAAAGTGCAGCTGTGTCCTAGTACATCCTGTTGTCAGAATTTGTGCACTTTAGATAGCTGTGTTGGTAAGTGGTAAGCAGTAGGCATTTCTGCTGTGGGGATAAGCTCAGTTTAAGTGGCCATGCAGGATCAGCGCTTTGGGTTAAGAATCATGGCATCTTAGTGGAAGAGATTTGTGCTGAAGACATTAATTATACACTGCTTTAATTATAAGATATATTATGTGGTAATCCAAGAAATGGGCACAGTCTATGTGTGTAAGTTTTTGTAAGAAAGTAAATACTGATACCACCGAAAACAATCTGTTACTTTCTTTGCCTGATAGGAACTTTATGCAGACAGTCTAATTTTCTGATGCAGATGTCATAAATTGTAATATTAGATTATTAGAATATTGTCGTAGGAATGAGGATTAGATCCAGTCTTTACATTCGTACAGTCAGTCCGTACCCCAAATTTTACACGTCTATATTCTGTTTCAGGTTTCGCAGAATGGCATTAGTTATTGCAGAGACTGAGTTTTTCATGGTTCAGTGCATTAAATCTTTTTTTTTCCCCCATTTTTCTTGGCTTCATGTCAGATCAAAGTTATTTGTAGGTGGCTGCAAGGATTTTTCCATTAATAAACCCATATTATTCTCATTGCTGCCTGGTTTCTGATTGTATCAGTGGTTCACAGGCAGCGATCTTTTTCCAATCTTGATAACTGGCTCTTGCTGTGGTAGAGGCCATTGTTCACAAATGGAGACTTGCTTTCTTAAAATAAGCTAGAATTTCTAAAGCTTTCCCTCTTCTGCATTTGCTTTGCTGCTTCTTGAGCTTCTGACTTGTATTTTTCATCTAATTACAGTTTCTTATGTAGACAGTGTAGGAGGCCTATTTGTAATTGAGTCTAGGTAATTAAAAGAGCAAAGGAAGCAAGTATATAAATGTGTGTGTGTGTTCCCTTTTTATTATGTGTGTGGCTTTAAAGTTTGGCTTTTTCTTCCTCATAATCATTTTTCCCATTTCTGGGTAAACAGGACAATTTCAGCCATGAATTATATGCTGTCAAAATTGAGAGGAATTAACTTTTTGATTTCAATAAGTGACCTATTACTGGATTTATTTTTTCTAGAGCTTTTCCTCTGATACTGTTGTAACATAAATGTGTAATGGCAGATGCTACCACAGACTTCCTTAGGATTTGTGGGGGTTTGCTGCCTGCCAGGTAGTTTCTCCGGTGGTTCTCTCCGTGGCAGGACACTTCCTTCCCAAGGAACTGGGTCGAGCAGCACACCTTACACTTCAGATGTTTGGGAGCTGAGTGCTCCAAGTATTTTGGTTCGACCTGCCCTTTGACATTCACCTTTAGCTCACCAGTAACTGAGACCTGGCAGAAACCAAGGGAACAGAAATAGATATTTATGTCCAGCATTTGCAGTTGCATGGGCTTGTAAATAAGCTGAGTGGAGAGAGGAAGGAACACAGCATTCCCTGAAGCCCATAGAAGAAACATGCAGGTTTTAGAGGAGAGGGGGGTACCCCACAAAGTTAAATTTACATTTGGTTCCCCTCCAAAAAGTTGCATACTACAGACTTACTCAGAACCTTTCTGAGTAACAGTTTCCTCTGACAACACTGAGGAATATTTTAATTCTTTGGAAGTGCAGTTGCTACCTTCTGGATGGTAATGTCCACTTAAATCCCTGACTCAGGAGCTCTTTGTGCTGCCTCATGGCACAGTGTGTGTGCTGTGAGGTATCTCCAGTCACTGGCATTTCCTTTACAGCAGGTGTAATAGCAATTACTGAATGAGTTAAATGCTGACAGCTCATTATTCTAATTCACATGGAACCAGAGACCACTTAATTGGCACCTGTCAATATACTAGTTCAGTTTGGAGGGGAAATTTGGGACTATTGCAACGCAGACAATACTGGTAATGATGATGTAACCTTTATATGCCGCAGCATTTCTGAGTAAGATGTTTTTGTGGTGGCTTGCAAAAAGATCAGGCATTTTAATCAACACAGTTCTTGTTCTTACATCATGCAATGGCAGTTTAGCTTCTCCACAGACCTGGAAGTGGTCAGCCCTAGTATTTGTTATTTGCGCCCACTGTCATGTGTGTAAGTGAGAGCTGACTATTAATCTCAGCGTGCTGTGTTATTAACCTGTTGTAGAACGTGATCATCAGTTATCCTGTAGTTTTATGGCACAGCCTGGAGCATCTCCACAGGCACAGCCACCTCTGACTGGGTGTTGTGGCCACATGACATGTGGGGCATGTCCTTGCTTTGACATGTAAGCTGAAAGTGTGAGTAACGATTGTGTTCGCTGGCTGCTTTTAATTGGGAGGTCTTACAGCATGGAGCTTTGTCTCTAAGAAAACATATTAATTCATGAAGGAAATGTATTTTTTTCAGAGAAATATAATAGCTGTAGCATCAGAGTTAGCATTATGAAGTTCCACAGGCAATAATTTCTGTAACTCAGTAAATGAAGTACAGCGGGTGTCATTTCAGCGTGCAGCACTTCAGTCAGTATTTCAGTACCTGAACATGTGCAGATACCCTTTTTTTTTAAGCAGTTGATGCCAAAACATGATGTCACAGTGACGTCAGTGGGAGCCAAGAGCTGCCAGAATCTTGCAGGTTTAGACTTGTGGTTTTCAGTTAAATGAAAGAGCTCCATCTAGTTTATGTTCCATCAGCTGAGAGTTTATTTCACCTAGTAAATTGTGAAGTAACAGTTACTTGTCTGATTTTTTCACCTTGTTTCATTTACTGTCTGTCCCCGGGAGCAGGAGGAACAGTTGTTTCATGTTGGCTGAGGTTTGTATGTGTTTGTACTCCAGATCACCTCACCCAGGCGGTGCCTTCCTGCTCTGGGGGTTCAGAGGGTTCTCAGGTGGAGAGAGATGATCCTTAAGGTCCCTTTGAACCCAAACCATTTCGGGATTCTATAAAAGCAGTTGACTAAGCAATGAAAATGTTTAGTGGGTGTGAGAAGTTAATCCTATCCAGTATCAGTTCAGAAGCTGTGGTATAGCAAAGCAATTTTGAAGTGTTTATACTCAAAGTTGGAGATGAAGTTCTCTATTATATCCGTGTTATTCCTAAAGAGTCGACACAGGATGTTTTCAGCACTTCATAGAAGACTCTGGGACACCTTCCAGGTTTTTGGCTCTGCTGGCTGATCCTGTGAGTATGGATAGAGGTGGTACAGAACTGCCTTTCAAAGCAGAGCTGGTAGCGCCCTGGAGATACTGCTCTGATGCCAAATCACCAATAGGCCCTGGATTGATTTTTTTCTCCTGAGACACTGATCACATTTTCATGTTTCTCCTAAGCCCAGCCTAGCTCAGTTTGCTTTCAGATCATCTCCTGCGTGCTGAGTGTAATGTGGTTGGGTTACAGCCAGAGCTGATTGACATTAAGGGGCTGTAACTGGATATGCCTGTGCTTGTGTTTCAAACTTGCTACAACTCAATTTCTCAACATAAAACCTCAGTGCGAGAGTTTAAGTTCCTAAAAGAACCTTCACCTTAGTCATGCAGATTTTTAATTTTTTTATTTTATTTATTTTTACTGTCTGAAAACTTTTGTTATTTTTTATTGAGTTAAGCTGACAGATTTTCCCATGCAATTGGTGTAGACTCTGAGGCCTCACAGGATATGATGGTTCAGCTGGCAAGTGGTGACTCGCCCAAGAACTATCCCAGTTCTTAAAAGAGTATAAAAGTAATCTGAGCTTTTAGCATATGCAGAATTGATTACATTTATTCCTATTGTTAGAGTTGACTGCAAGTATTGGGAAGTACAAATGACAGAAAAATTGAAATCTTCCTTCTTGTTTTTTCCTCCAGATTTAAAGTTTTGTTTTACAAACTTTAAGTGCTAAGTGTTTTAAAGATGGTGTTTGCTTTTTCTATTTTATTTGAAATCTGTTATAGATCTTTTAAACCCAAATATCTAAAACCTGCATATCTAACTGTTTGGTTACTTTGCAGTAAGAATCGAGCTTTTTAATTTTCTTTTAACATGTGTTGCTAAAGCATTAACTCTTTAGAGCTGTCATCCACAGAAACTTTTTCTAAACTTGTTCATTCCATATCACATGATGCTTTTTTTTGCTTCTCTAAAGCAAATACACTGAATTATGTTAATCTTCATACTAAAAGCAATTGTTTCACTGTCCTTTGTTGCAGATCACCAGAAACTGGAAAGGGAAGCCAGAATTTGTCGCCTCTTGAAGCATCCCAATATTGGTAGGAACTTTTCATTGCTTTGTATGGTGTATATCAGTTTAGAAAATTGAGGGGAAATGCAAAATAATGAGTACAAATAGCAGCTCAGAGGAGTCAAGGGCAAATATCTCCAGGCAGGACTATTCCTTCATAATGTGCTGCTGCCCGTGAGTTCTGCTATGGGATGCAATAGCCTGATGGATCACCTAAAGCAACGGGCACTGTTCCATCTTTAAGCTTTAAGCTATGCCAAGTGCTTGGGGTTTTTTTGTGCAGGGTGTAGGAGGAGTTATTCCTGCTCATGGCTTTTGGAGACCTGCAGAAGAATTTCAGCTAACAGGGTATGTTGCAGAATGTCGATAGAGCTGTTTTTACTGAGATGCTTATTTTATACTGTATCTTGTGTTTGAGATTCTGTTCTTCTGCAGGAAAGACAGGTGGATGCAGAAAGCTCTGCTCCTTTTATTTTCACACTTGTGTCTTCTACTCATGTAAAGCAAATAAGTTATTTGGGAGGATGGGGTGTGTCTGTCTCCTTCCTTTAGAAATAGTATTAACAGATAAGTACCTTGATCTTTAAGGAACTGTAGCCGGGTTTTTCAGTTTTGCAGACACTGAATTAGATGCCAAAGGTAGCACTCACAAGAATATTTGCTGTACCTGAGGCTTCTGCAGAAGGGTGGGAATTTCCTGTCCATCTTGTTCCTCTAACTTTCAGAAAAATGAGTAATCTCACTGAATGTTTTAATCAAACGTATGCTTGGCACTCCAAAAGCACTTGGCAGTCTGCTTGGTCTTCCTTCTGCTTAGTTCTCCTCCTTTTAGTTTTTAATTTGGAAGTATTAGGGACATTTTTAGATTAATGTAATTGTTTCGTGCCTGGGATAAAATCAGCTCCTTCCTTTTAGTAATAAACATGAATTGAAAACAAATGTACCACTGTTCAAAAATGAAATGTCAAGTCTCTGAAACAGATTCCTTAAGCTTAGAACTTTGACATAGAAATTTGTTTAAGGAGGAAGAGCAGTGATAGCTCTGTTATCTTCACCCCTACCAAAATTTTTGCTTTGTAAAGTGGGGAAAGACCAGGGCTTGTACAACTCCTTGTGGGGAGAAGGTGAAGTTGTGGTCACACCACAGGCTCTGAAATCACTCACTTTGCTGTAACTGGAGTATATTTGTGAGCTTGAACAAGCCAGGGAAGATAAATAAAACCCAGTAATAAACTGGTGCAGTGGAAGGGCTGAAGAACAGAGCTGGGCTGAAACAAAAGTCTAAATTGGTGCCGTGTGATCACGTGTCTGCAGCTTTTTGAGTAGCTTGGACCAATGTGGGATGTGGTCCAGATGCTGTGTTCCACATGGAATATTTATACTTGGGAGGGCATGACTTGGAGTGCCAACAGGCACTGGCAGCTTTGGTGACGGGCAGGTAGGGCTCTAAGTCAGCACTAATTCTGTGCGTCACCACCTGCACCAAGGGGCACAATTCAAAGCATCACAGACACAGTGTTCTGCCCCTGTTCCAGAAAAGATGCCGTGTTCTGGATCTGCCTGACAGAAGATTTTTCACGGCCTGGAATTAATATCCCAGAGTTTGGCAGCAGGCGTTGGATTCTGTCATCATGTGCAGTTTCTGCTGTCAGCTGTTCTGCCAGCTCTGCCTGTGTATCTGAAAGAAACTTGTCAACAATAAGTATAATTTAGAAAATAAATTTTAAAAAATTATAAAGAATAAATTTTTTAATGTGATTTCTAGAGGAAAGCAGAGATTTAGTTTAATTGATTGGGCAGTTTCTCAGAGATGATATACCCTGCTTTTCTGCATTTTCCTCCAGTGTAGCTTTTTTTTAGTTCCTTGTCTTTTTGAATTACACATTCATTGCAGGGCACAGACTTCTGAAGTTACAATTCACTAATCCTCTCTTGTCTTTCAGCCTTATTCTTCTTTATTCTCCCTAGTTAGCTTCATTAAGTCTTCCTTCAAAAAGTCTCTTCCTGTGAAGGCGTCAGTTCCAGGTTAACTTTATTTCTAAAATAAAACATATATAATAATAGCCTTGTTTGGTCTCCTTTGTTAATTATCTTCCAAGTCTTGGACTGTAGCAGATACTCCCGGGTGTAAAGCCCTTGTTAGTTACCTTTTTCATACTCTGCCTCCAGTCACAGTGAAGCAGCACAGCTGTGGTGACTCACTTTTTTGATTTTAGCCTGTGAGTAAACACATTGTACTCTTCATGTAAGCAAGATTTTTTGCTTTAGAGAAACAGTGGAAAAGAAATTCTAAGCATTGGAGATATTTTCCAATTATTTTCCCAGAGAAAACAGTGAATTATCAAAACCTTTTACAGATCAGTGGTTTCATATTTCCAAGTTAGGCTTCCAATTAGTACCTAACTAAAAAAGTCTTTATTTTTTTAGTTATTTCGTCAGGATAAGAAAGATTTCAGGACTGAACTTCTTAACAATCAACATGCCTATTTTTAGCCTCCCAAAAATGGCATTTTTATATCCCTTTCATATCTTATTGGCTGGTGTTTTTATTTAATGAGTGCCATTATGCGTTAGGAACTCTCAGGATGACATTTGGAAAAGGCTTTCCACAGTACTCTGCAGTCAGAGCTACTAAACTTCAGAAGTTCCTCTGCTATTGGCAGAGGAGTCTTAAAATTGGATACGAGTGCTTTCATTTCTTTTAAATGCAGAATTTGAGCAAATGGTTTGGAAAAGCTTATGGGGAAAATAGGAGACTAAATCAGAATTCTTTCTTTCAAGAGGATAAAACTCCGAAATTTGGAAAATAAGGAGATACCCGTGGTAATATTTTCCCTTCAGTTCCTGACTTGCATCTCCCCAAGGAATCACTGTAAACAAAACAACTGTGAGGAAACAAACGTATTTCCTGCAGACTTTTTGGAAGTACTTATGATATCAGATTATTATTTCAGGAATTGACAGATCTGCCAAATGTTCACAAGTAGGGTATTTAAATAGCTATTGAGGGAGATTGATTCTTATTAGGCTTTTCTGCTGAAGGAGTGATTCTGAAGTGTAGAGTAAGATAACTTATTTCACTTCTTGTACAAGTAGAGCTCCAACATGTCACTGAAAGCTGAACTTCTCTGGCCAGGCTCTGTTTTGCACATAACTAATTCAGTTAGTTTTCAGCATCTCTTTATTTTATTAATTCTTTTCATAAATTCATGATTTCTGCTCCATCCAGCTGTGTAGCCACAATGCCTAATGAATGGTGTAGGAAAAATAAAGAAAGCGGATTAGAAATTTTTTTTATTTCTGTTCTCCTTTTTTCAAATCTCCATTTCCCACTTCAGTAATGTATATATGAAAGTTTGCTTAAAACCCACAGAATTTCCTCATGCTTTCCACCTGCAATTATTCCTTACCAATACTCATTGCTCATGTTGTGATTTCTGCCTCTTCTCACCTCAGTTCTTTGTATCATTGTGGTAGAAAGCAAGTCCTGCCGAATTTTGTGCAGGAATTAAAGTGAGGCAAAAGCCATTAGCTGAATTTCCAGGCCTTGGGAAGAAACTTTGTGGGGGCTCAGAGTCCTTCCTTTCCAGTCAGTCTTTGGAAATACTGGTATTTTCTCCTCTTCCAGCCTTTCTTGAGCAATCTGGCTTCTGTTCCACTGTGGTAGGAAATTTTTGGGCAAACACAGCTCATGTTCCTGTGGTAACAGAGCTCCTGGGCTGCAGTGCTTTGTGCAGGAGTCTGATTCTCAGCACTGCTGTGTTTCTCAGGTTCTTACTGTGAGGACGTGGCTGTAACATCACTGTGTCCAGGATTGCTTCTCTGCAATAGGTTTTAAAATGAAAGATGTAAATGTAGGTTAAGCCTTGCTGTTTGGAGAACATAGTGCTTTTCTTTTCTAAGACTGCACATCAGGTTACGTTGAAAGCTTCCTTCCTTTGCTGAACAAATACCCAGAAAGGATTTGTCATCTTGTGTAACTATTCTTTTTCCAGCAGTTATGTTCTAATGCTTCCATTTAGAAATTTGGAAAGAAAATTGCTAAGGAAAGTAATCTTCACCAAGATAACATCACATCTCTTCACCAAGAATTCCAGTGTCATTTTCCTGTTTTCTGTTCTTTATCTTCTTTTGGTAAACTTTGCTTTTTTATTCATATTTTAACAGCCTTGTTTGTCTTTTAACAGTCTGATTTCTAGTCCTGCAATCCATGTATTTTTGGTGGTGCA
Organism: Pseudotriccus pelzelni; assembly: GCA_035584735.1. NCBI lineage: Eukaryota > Metazoa > Chordata > Aves > Passeriformes > Tyrannidae > Pseudotriccus > Pseudotriccus pelzelni. Next base: position 2,363,474 of record JAWMRA010000130.1, on the reverse strand, counting down.
GCATTGTTGTGCCATCTAATTATTGCTTTTAGCATATGAGATCCCAAATGATGATAAAATCTGCAGTATCCTGATGATGCAAGCTCTGACCTAGTCTGGGAAACTATTGATTCAAACGTGGTATAAGTGGGGTGTTTTTCCCATGTTGAATTTGTACATGATCTGCCTCTTGCCCCTCCTCGGGGGTGTGTAAGATATGTCAGGCAGGATCTATTAGTCAACTACTTCAGGCTTAAGTCTGACTCTGATGAACCTTCATCCCTACCCAAAATGCAAGAGCAGATTTTACTGACACGTGGCAGCCCTTCAGGTGATAAATGAAGTCCTTTTGGCAGCAGGACAGGTTGTCCCTGGATGGCTCTGTAAGTCAGGGTACTTAGAGGTAAGTAGGGCTGCCAAGCACAGATGGTGCCATGTCAGCCCCAATAGGCCTGAGCCTGTTCCTGCAGATCTGCCTGCCCAGCCTGGCTTTCACCTCGCCACAGCAGCACAGGCCACAGGCACAGAGGTTGTTCGATTCCTCACACAGGGGAAAATAAGAAACTGCACATTGCCTTGTCCTTTTTGGACAGAGGGTAATGAAAGACACGTGGGGGGTTGTGTCCTTTGTGCACGACAGGGTGTCCTTTGTGTTCCATATTCACCAGGTATGTGCTTGGACTTCATGAAGTCACAAGAATCTGAAGAGAAGCAGTATTAATATACAAAAATGGGGATGTGGTAAATCCTTTCTGAATTTCATTTGACTTACAGTGGCACAGTCGTGAGTAGCTCAGCTGGCATTAGTTAAGTGTCTCTATAAACCAAAGAGAGTGAAAATCTGGCCTCTTCAGGTTTGGTGGATGTCGTTCTTTAGCACAGTGGTTTTTCTGGGCTTGCTTTCAGGTCTCACTCTTTGCATCAAAAATGTATAGTTCTTTCCTGCTGCAGTGAAAATCGTACAAATCCCCAACTACATAAATTTATGCACAGTAAAACATGGCCCTCAGGGGTATATTAACTATAGCTATGCAAATAAATAAATAAAGATAGCTCTTCATATAAATATGAAGCTTTTGTTTACGTGGGACTGATGCTTTAGAGGCTCTCACTTCCTTTAATTATTTTTATTGCTTAGATGAGCTGATCATTTCAACAATTTTAAATCTCATCCATTCTGTTGAATTAATTAAATTTGCGATTTCCGTGATGATTAAGGGGAACCATAGTCCTTGAGCGAATTAAAATAAACCATCAAAAAACGAAATAAACCAGTGATATAACATGATTTCATACTTAATGTAAAAGCCAATTTAATGAGTATTATAAAAGAACAGCTTCAGTGTTTAAGCTCAGCTGTGGCTGCAGAAAGTAGCTGACTAGTGAAGTGCAACAGCAGAAAACAGAAGGTGGTTTTGCAGTTGCTATTTGTGAAATTAAATGTACTGTAACAGGACTGAACCAGGCAAGAACACACAAGGAACAAACATCGTGGGGTTGTCGCAGCTGGTTTTTCTGCAGGGTCTCTTATTCTCAGCAGTTTTTGTTGTTAGTGTGCGTTTCACTCCTTTTAGCTGGTGAAGCTGTGAATACATGGTTCATGTTTAAGAGGAAAAGGCTGAAAGTTTTAACTTGTGATGTTGTAAGAACTTGTGGGGAAGGGCTTTCTGTGGAGCTGCTGACAGCCCTAAAAGTGAGTTGAATATCAAAAAACCCCCATAACCAATAGTTCAAAGACTGTAAGTTATTCAGTGCTGATCAATGTGTCAGTAATTTTCAACATGTGACACGTGAAGCAGATAATGTGGCCTGAGTGCACCAGCAAAGAAAGGTGGAGGCAACTTCACTGGGTGTCACAGCTTTTGTCTCTGTTTCCCTTGCAGCAGAACCCTTTTATTCTGGTAAAAGTGACATTGTTTCTTTATGTTTTACTCTTCTGGGTTATTGTGGAGCATAAAAATGTCTTTGAGTGTAGACAATGCCACTGCTTTTTGCCATGCTGCGTTAATTCCCTTTCCTTTTAATGGAGCGCGAGGTTATTCAAGCTCAAGTGAAGGACTGCTGGTTGTAATGTCTCTGATAATGTGGCAGCAGCCAGAATAGACTGAGGAAATGAGGTTTCACTAAGATTTGCCACAAATTCTGTCATTTTCTTTCCTCGCAGAGTATATGCCTAATTTGTACCAAAATAGGTAATGATAAAATATAAATCAAGTGTGAACCAGACCTTGAAGCATTTTCCGTGCTGGCTTAGAGCTGGTTTTGTTCATTTCCGTAAATGCATGAAAATTCTTTTCACAGTGTGCCCGGGGTTCTTTAAAACATCTTCTCTTTCTGTAAAGTCTGTTCTGCTTTTGCAGCCACTCATTTTAAATGTAAAATAGAGTAATCCACAAAAACAGGGAAGTGGGATTTAAACACCTCTCTTGAGGAACCTGCCGCAGGGGGTAGGAGCGCTCGGGTGGCTGCCACGCATCCCATCTGTATTTTCATCTCTTTTTTTTTTTTTTTTTTTACTTTCTATATGTGCTTTCTGGAAGGAAGAGCTTCATAATTGCATTGCTGACTTCAAGTAAATAAGCTGGATTGAAATGAATTGCTCTCTTTTTGCACACACAGGCTGGATCTTTGAGAACTTACTTTTTTGTTGTTGTTGTTTGAAAGCTTTGTTTATTATGAATCCGCAACCACGTGTTATGCATAGGGATAGACATCATGACTCCCAGCTAAACCACAAATATGTAATTTTCCTCTGGACCCTTTCCTCCAAAAACAGAGATCTCTACTACTTCAGCTAAACTAAGCTTTTTTCTTTCAGTAAAGCCAGCACAGACAATTTAGAGCATTTTTAGGGGATGTTGTAAGTTCTGCTCCCTTTGCTTTCACAGTGTTGCTGATGGCCAAATAGGTGGATTCTGCTCTCTTTCTTGGATTGATACCCAAATATTGTGACCCTTTACTGGAGCTGGGGGTGAAAAAAACCCAAACCCAAACTGAAAAAGGGTTGCAGAATATTCAGTAGCCTGGAAGGGTGTCACTGTTTGGATGGTGTTAGTGCAGCTTCTGCATGGGTGGTAAAACTGTTTGTGGGGTGCTTTCCAGGATAACCCAGCTCCAGCCTTGGTATTTCTGCCTCTGGGCTGAATTCTGTGGAACACTTTTGTCCGAATCTGTTTCCTTTTCCAAGAAAAAGTAGGGAATTACCATTCAGGCAGCATTTGTTTCTCATGCAGCCTAAATCTGCTCCTTTGGAGTGTTTGGCATCTCAAACCAGGGAGGGTGAGCTGTCAGCTGGTACATGCCTGCTCCTGGAAAAAGTCCCTCCAAGCAGGAAGTGTTTGGCTGTTTATGATGTCTCAGAGCTGATCCCACCCTTACCCCTCCTCATTTCTCTGTGACATGCACAAAAGGATCAATTCAGAGATGGGGAAAGTGAGAGAGAAAGGAGGAAGGGTGGCACAAGTGGAGAGGAGGAGGAAGCGAGTGAGGGAATGGGACAATGCTGGGGATGTGAGCTGGGAGCAGCAAGAGGCAAAAGGAAGCACTCCTGACTTTGGCCCATGGATCATGTTTTGATTTAGGTGATCGTAAATTAGGAGTGGAGCTTTGGGAGCTTGCTGTGGAATGTCTTAGCTCCTTTTCCAAAAGCGTAGAAAGCCAGAAAGCTCATTAGGAGAGGGAATTCATGGGGCTACTCCCACCTGCCCAGATACCTTGCTTTACTTACATATCCTGTCCCCTGTGAAAAATCATGGAATCATGTGGGTTGGAAGTGATCTCTCGAAGTTATCCAGTCCCAACCCCCTGCACAAGCCATGCCCAGTAAAATTAAATTACTGAGGGCTCATCCTGCTGAGTTTGGAGGCTCTCCAGGGAAGGAGATTGCACAGCCCCTCTAGGTGCTACTGCAGTGTTTGACCACATTCCCGTTCACAAAAATAAATAAATATATGAATAAATGTGTCTTTATGCCTAGCTGGGATCTTTGCATACTTCAGCATGTGTCTGTGGCCTTGTGTTTATCACGTCATGTGGAGAAATCCCTTTTCGTCTTGCCCTTTGCATTTCCTGTGCATCTTCTACATCCTTCTAACAAGTGTTTCAAGAGTCCTTTAGGATCTTCCTTGCTCCTTCAAACCTTTGCCTTTAAAAAGTCACAGAGTCTGTCATGGGTTTGCCTAGGGGACAATTTTTACCACACCCCCCACAAATTGCTCTAAGGTGAGAGAAAGTTTATGCAGACAAAGAGATCTGATTGG
>JAWMRA010000130.1:2301041-2359136 GCA_035584735.1 Pseudotriccus pelzelni | reverse complement strand
CTCTGCTTCTCAGCAATGTCCCACAAGCAGCAGGGATTTTTAGATTTCAGTCTTTTCCCTGCTGAAGGGAGAGAGAGAGGGAGAAGGGGGAGAAGAAGCTGCCACCCCCCCTTTGCCGCTTTTCATCTCTCTCCTGTAGCTGCCAGCTCTGACCTTGGAGGCTGTGGTTATCTCTCTGATTGGAATTCCTTCTGCAACAGTCCAAGCTCTCCTTTACAGTTTTTTTTTCCTTCATTCTGTAACACGTCTGGTCAGGGGGGCTTCAGTGCTCCTCCTGCCCCTGGCCCAGGGCCAGGGAAGGAGAGAGGCCTGGCCCCCCACCTGGGGGCCTGCCATGTCTTCTACATGGCTGCCCAAGAAATCCTTCCACGCCACCACCTTCTCTTCCATTTTTTTCTTGAAGATGTAATTAGCAAAGGCGTCACCTTAACTCCTGATTGGCCTTTTTCTGGAAATTCATCCGGACAAACTATTTCCAATTCTCAAGGAGGGGGACTTTTGCAAACCCATGACAGAGTCCCTTTTCATCCTGGTTTTGTTGCTCTGCTGCTGGGAGTATCTGTCGAAGCCATGGCATTCCAAAGGATGCGAGCTGGACTGCTTGGCTTTCCACATGCTGCATCCTCGCACACAGTGAAAACTCTGACCCTGCAAATACCACCAACCTCCATCCCTGGCAGTGGAGAAATAGCTCCTAGTTGCTCAGTTCAGGCTGGGTTTTTTCAGATCTAGGCATTGAAGACTTTCCTGCTCCTACAAAACTGCTGATCCAGGCTTTTTTTTTTTTTTTTCCCAGTTGAGAGGGGTTTAATGATACCTCTCTCCTCCCAGTCACCTTCCAAATTTGGAAGTTCTTTTTTTAGTGCCTTCACCAGAGTGTTAGTATTCTCATGGACTGCCCATGGGAATGTGCTTCTAATTTTGGTTTGTCCTCTGCATGTCTATCTCCTTTAAATACATCCAGCTTCTCATTCCAGCCACACTGGGCCAAGCATGACACTCTGCTCCTGATACTTATATCTTGAGGATGTTCTAGCACTGTATTGTAATCAAATCCACATCTTCTGCCCTTGTGCTGCCCAGCAGCCAGTAGCACTCATGTATCAGCAATTGTACCATCCAAACAGTGCTTTTTAATTCATTTATTTGTCATGCATTTATTTATCAGGTGAGCTTGAGAGCTATTTAATTGTACTGCATCAGTTTATACTTGGTCTGACGGTGGTGGTGTTATTCCTGGGCTTGTGTGGAATGAGACTGTGCAGCCTTGCCGGGAAGGACTTGGTTGATGGTCTAAAACCATAATTGCTTCTGAGTGGCTTGCAGCTATCTGCTGTAGGAGATATATTTTGGGAGTTCCTGGATGTGCTAAATGAGAGGAATATTTAGAAAGAGATTTCAACAGCACTGGTAGTCTGGTTTTGTGAATACAGACTGGCTGCAGTTCCCTCCTGCAGCTCTTCCACCCAAGTTTCTGTGGGTTGTCACTGAGTTAATTACAGTCTTACAAATGGTCCCACGGGACAGGACAAACTCTCTAATTTCCATTTATTGTGAGGCTGTGATTAAAAGACAATGGCAGCTTCTCAGCATAAGCCTCAAGTTCGTCATCTATTAAGTTAACATGCATTCCCTGCTTTTTGTAAAACAAACACTTGGAATCGTTTGGGATCATCATTCACTTGTAAACTTGCACATTAGGGAAATGACAGTAATTTATAGTTGCCTTCAGTTGTGGGAGCATGACTTACTGTGACAGTTAATTGATGGAGGGGGAAGGCACATTCACTCAGAAAATAATACAGATGGTGTTGAGCCCAGCCCAGTGGAGAGAGATGCAGTGGGGTTATTATGGAAACACACTGGCTGGGCACAGGACTTGGAATTGCTCAGGCTCTGTTAAGTTACTGAAAGCTCCTATGAATAGAGTTGATCTCTGGGATGATCCCATTGCTCACGGTCAGGATACTCAGGACTGATGTTCGTGAAAGAGGGCACTAAGGACAGAAATGTCACTATAATTATGCTTTAGGTCTGTTCCATCCATTTTAGGTCTTTTACCTCAAAGCTGGTAGCACAAAATTTGGAGACCTGAACCTGTGAAAGCGGCTTTAGCCTTGTTCTTCTGCACAGATATAAAAAACCCACCAGATAAAGGAAGGGAGAAGCTAAATTTACAGTGGTGCTGTGTAACATAAGAATGTGATAGGTTAATTCCACAAAACATAGAATTTTCTATGAAGTTGACTTTATTGTCCTAGAAGTAACTTTTTTGGCTGGAGCAGGTCCAGGGCCTGCAAATGCTGCCATCACTTCAGAATAAAGCCTTTTCTGATCTCTAAGGACTTCTGGGTGTTACTACATGATCAAGTGATTTAGACATTATGTTGACTTGGTATAGAAGGTAGTGCCTACTGTGATTCAGTGAAGGGGGTGGTTGTACTGCATAAAGGTAGTTGTGTGTAGGCCCTCAGAAAATGAGCTCCAACCTGTTTGTCTCAGGTTTATAACCACTTGCCTGAGAGGTGTGATGGCATTTTTACTGCATTTGATGGGTTTGCAACTTCTTCATCCTGCTGAAAATATGATACAAGGCATGATCTTCACTGCAAATCTGGGGCATTTGAAGATCACACAAAGATAATGATTAAATGAGGGACTGGCAGTAGGCGTTGCATTTGATGGAGCACTACCAGCGCAGTGGTAATTAATGTTAAACTTCCCACGTAGGAAGTAGAGTTTTAGGTCTGGCTGCCTATAAAAGCTGCCCAGCTTAATCAAAAGCTGATTTATTTTTAAACTGATGTAGCTGTTTCTTTGTGGCCACCTACTGCTCTGTAAACTGGGTAATTGGTTCAGTTTAAATTAGCTGATGCTTTGTTTTAAGCTGAATTAAGAGAGCATAAACTTTGTTTTTATGGCAGTGTAATAACATAAAGTGGAGCATTTTTCTCTTGTAGACAACAGTCTTCACAAGTAGTATTTGTAATGCTCACTCCACAGCCTGCAGTAAAAAATAAGGGCAAATAAAGTTCCTTTGTGTATTCTGTTGTCATCTTCCCACAGGGAGGGATGGCAAGAATTCCATGAGATAACTTCATTTGAAAATAAATTAAAGTTTCCATTTTACAGGTTATTTATTCCAACTTGAGGTAAAATGAACTTCATAACTCTATAGTTAACTTATTGATTACAAGGTCTTAAGTGTAATTTTTGTGAAAAACCAAAACTCAGTAGCAACTTCTGTGTTTTCAGGAGATCAGCATGACAGCAATGATAATTTTGACATGTAGATGTATTATTGAAAGACTACGTTCAGCCTGTTTTATGCAGTGTCTAACATATATTTAAGGGCAGAGCTACCAGAGAGGGTTTTTATCCTCTGGTTCATACTCCACAGTTGGCTCTGGGAATCGATTGAGGCAATTCCAGTGATGGCACTGGGAACTGAATGAGGCAAAACACAATTCCTTGTGTTTTCTGTTCCCCAACACAGGAGTGTTTTAGCAGTGAAATTTTTTGTTTTGGTTTTCTCTCCAAACCCATGTTCTTGTATGGAAAGTATTGCTGGAAATGGAAAGTTCAGCCTCCTTGGAAATACAGGTTTGGTTCCTTGTTCTAGCTGGAAATGAGGACAGTGGGTCAAGCTGGAGTTGTATGTATGTCCTGCCCAACAGACGGAGTCCGTGTGGAAAGGACTTCTGCAAATGTTTACGTGTGTTTATCAGTGTGAGCAGATTTGTTACAGATCTGCATGCTGGTCAGGTTCTTAGAGTGGTTATAAGTGCCTTGGAACAGCAAAGTGCAATTCTTTCTCTGGCCATTGATATCACAGCTGGGCGAAAGGAAATCCTTAATAATTAAGGATTACAGGCCATTAAATAGCCAAAGACCAGCTTGCTCTGTGACATTACATGATCACTTATTAAATTCCTCATTAAGGTAGGACATGTACAAACATCTTCTTTACCATAATTTATTGATGATGTTCCACCAAAGTGACCGGGACGCTTTTCTAAATGGGTTTTAGGAAAGTTTTCAGTGGCAGTTTTTTTCCCCATAGTATATTTTCTTTAGAACAGAAAATGCCTGTATAGTCACAAATTTGAAAGTACTTCCTTTAACAAAATGAATATTTGTATTTTAAATTGGTGTTGGGTGTGGGTTTGGATTTCTGCTTTTCATTTTTATAGACTGAAAATTATTTTTTAGTGTTATTAGTAAAGTTTCTTCAGCCCTGCTGCATTTCCATAGTGTTGCAAAGTCAGTGGAATATAATGACCTGAAAAATAATTTTAGGGAAAAGGGATTGATGCTTTAGTTGTCTCCAGCAGCCAGAATGACCTGTTTTAAAACATTAAGGTCCTGGTTCTCCTAAAGCAAAAAAAAAAAATGACTGTGCATAGAAATTCTACATTTTCAGTATTGCCCCTTGGTCAAATCAATATTTCAGGGTAATTACAAATATGCTTTGTTAGGATAGTTATGTAGGAGTGGTCAGTGAATTAAAGCAAACAAAAATTGGAATGTCACTTAGTTATTAAAAAAATTTAAATATCCAACATAAACATCAGTAGAGATCATCTTTGTATCTTTTATTTCTTTAAGTTATCACAGTTTTAATCAACTTTTAAATTAAGAATTTTACAAAGCTATCTTGAACACACAGTTATTCTCTTTTGGTTTTACTGGATGGTCTTTAATAAACTGATGAATAAGCTTTTACAGTTGAAAAAATAGAAGGCCAAGAATTAAAAGCTTTAGGAAATTTAACTGCAGACTGAAAGGTTTAGCTTGGGTTTGCTAAGTAACTTGTGATTAAGTTACTCAATAAAGGTGCTGATTATTTGACCAACATTGTCTAAGGCTGCTCTTGGATGAGAGGTAACTTTCCTGTGGGATCTCTTGAGCTGTGCCACAGGATTGCAATTTTCTGCTTTCCTTTTTGTTTAAAATATTTAAAGTAGAGTGGCTTTGTTTTCATTAGCTGATGCCTTTAAAAACCTCGAGGCTTGGTCCTCATGAAAGGGGAGCACTTAAAAAGTAACCATCCCTGGTTCTCTGAGTGGTCATTATATAAATTGTTTGTATGTCTGTGTTTTGTGTGTTTTAACAGAGGAAAGCCAAGAAGGGAGGCTGTGTCCTCCCAGTGATTACAATCCCCCAGTGTCCAATTTTGGAGACATGTAGGTACTAAATATTATTTATATAGATCTGTTCCCAGGGTTGGCCAGCACTGTAAATAGCAATAGGGACAAAGTCTAATTCCCTCCATTAAAGTACAAAGTGCAGCCTTCTAAGCCCCTTAATTTTAATTGATACAACATCTCTATCTTACAGCTTGTCCTTTTGTTAGTTAACACTCCATGAAATTTTGTGTCTTTATAATTCTTGTGTCTTTATTCCTCTTCTTACATCCTCTGATGAATGTTAAAATGGTTAAAAATTGTTGGTGCTTAAAGCATCAACACTGGCAGCTGAGACATCAGTTTGCTCCTAGCAAAAATTTGTGTCAGCCTTCCTTTTAAACCATGCAGTTATCCTCATGAGGCTTAATCTGATGACATTTGTAAGGCTTTTTGTTGCATTGTAAGAAATCTTGTTAAACTTACAAAATCAGGGGTTTGGCTGCAAAGGGGAACTGGCTCCAACCTGAAACACGGGATTTCCAGTAAATGGCACGGTTGTGTATTGAATGAAGACATGAAGATACGGGTGTACATTTTAGTCCCCTGCACTTCTTTTCAACAACTCTATACAATTTTGCTGGTTTCATACACGAATAATAAAAGAAATGTAGCTCCAGCTGTTCCTTTGAACTTCAGGGATATGGGATATGATCCCACAGTCCCGTTCTGGGCATGTGTGCACACATAAATTCACACACACTCATGTTACGGTGACTGAAAAGCCACAAAAACCTGCTGGCTAAAGAAATAAGTGTCAGTTATTACACCTGCTCTCCCTGGAGTCTCCTGACACAATTATATGTTTTGGAATACCTGTTGGGTTTGTGGTTTTGTTTTTGGTTTTGTTTTTGTTTTTGTTTTTTTTTTATTAGCTGGTTTTATTTGGGGTGTTCTGTTTTTAAAGACTATCAGTCAGTCCTCACCCAGCAGGAATGAAGCAAGAGTCTCGTCATGACAAAAGAGTTGAGAATTTGGGGTCATCTGCTTTGACACATACCTGGACTCAGCCTCACTGCAAAATTTTATCTTTTATCTACTTTGACAAATGATTTTTTATTTTCTGTGTAGCCAGAGACTTTTACCAACGTTAACAGTGTGGCAAACTAACTTCTCCACTTGAGGGCCTTTAATGAAGGCAGAGGATGTAAATATTCCTGGCATTTAATCAGAATACAGACATTTATTGTGTGAGGGCCTTAGTGGGGGAGGCTTTTGGTCACAAATGAATATTTTTGCAATATATGGCTTTTTGTTCACAGTAGTCAACACTTGCTGTTACAGTGCCTCAGGGACAAAGGCAGTCTTTCCAAACATTAAATTGCCTAATTATTTTTCCCATCATTTTTTATGATAGCAATTCAGATGCAAATGAATAGGATTTTTTCTCAAGTTGTTGGCCTTAAATAACCATGAATTTGCACTGTAATAAAAAAGTTGTGTATCTTCTGAATGAATTTGGAAGCTCTGTAGTTTTGGTTCACTCTTGCTGAATACAGGCCACCTGTTAATGGTGTACACAGCACTGCTGACTTGCATAAAGACATTTAATGGCAGTAAATCTTGCAGGGTGCCACTGATTTTTGTTTAACAGCATGGGTAGGGTTATTTTCTTAGATGTGCAAAATATTACTTCATGTTTAGTGTTTATCCCATACCTATTGGCAGGTAGGTAGCAATTCACAGAAACCCCAAAGTTCAATTAAGTCATTCCATTAAGTTCACTTTGGAAAGTGTGGGGTTTTTTTCTAATAAGAGTGGTCTGTGTAAGATCTGCGTAACTACTGTAACACACTTTTGGAAGTGAACACGGAGGGAAAGCACATCTGTCCCTTTTGCACTCATCTTGCAGAAAAGCAGGAACTTAAAGAAATCGTTTGCATATTTTAGCAAATGTGACAGAAGCTTTTGTGAGTTTCAAACCCATTTTAAATCTCTACTGCTGATGAATGACCCCTGTAACATCCTAAGACATCAAACTTCACAGACTGACAGCATTAGTGCTTCTAGGGGTTCAGAGATCTTAATGTTTAGTACTAAAGGGAAAATGAGTGCCTTTACCAGTAACTGTAACCATTATCCTTAAATAATTTGTCTTTGTAACATGATAGCAAATTTAGCAAAATGATCATTTCAGCAATTTTACACAAAGAAGTATTTTAGTTTGATGTGGTTAAATATCTTTATGCTGGAGAATTTCTCTCTGACTTTATCTACTGTTTGACTTGACTTGTTTCCTGGAAGACTTTGATTTGCTTTGAAAGTATGTGGAATGCTATTATTTTGTTGTGGATTTTTTTCCCCTTTAACTGCAGAAATTCGGAAAGGAGACAATAAGGTTGCTTGGCCATTATATCAACTGTTTTCTGTGGAAGAGACACAAAATACTACAGTTCAGCACAAAAAGTCAAATAATGGAGTTCATTTTACTTTTCAGTCAGATTGGAGCTTGCCCACACTAATAGCGAAGTACAAAGATAGTAAAGCTAACGGGAGTTCTCCCTAAAATTATTACAATGACTTTTGCAGGGTGGTGATTGGAAAGCATTTCAGATGAAAATCAGTCAGGGATATTCCTGATGTTTCCTGAGCTTACAGTACTTCTCCAAAAAAAAGAAGAGCTGTGTGCTCCCTGAATTCCTGTCAGGCATTTCAAGTGGCTTGCTGAAGAGCAACAACTTTGTTGTCTGAGGTTGTTAAACACCTTCCCTGGAACCCACTGGAGGACAGTGCCCACAGGGCTACAGCAGGGAGCAGGGAAGAGAATTACCCCAGTGTCCTTCCTGCCCTGTCGTGGGTTTGTTCCCTACAGCACTGATGGAACAACTCCAATTAATAATGATTAGTTCTAGCTGTCTAACTTTTCAAAAAAGATAAATTGAACTGTTTCTACTGATGAATGCTTTGTGACTCAGGAGGAATAGCAATGGCAGTGTGAGTTCCTGATGGGAGCTCCTTTATTGGGTGGATAATCTGTGTAATTGCTGCCTTTTACTTTGTCATGCGTACCAGGTATGCTGCATTTGCCCCTGTGCAGCCTTTCCTCTGGATTCTCTGCCTTGTTTGCACCAGGGATTCTTCTCCTCTGCTCTCGCTTATTTGGGATTTTCACCTCGCAGATTTACCGGCATAGCCCTGTGTCTGAACTGACCAAAGGAGCCAACAGAAGCACTTGCCAAAAGGCAGTTTCGCTCTTCCCTGGCTGCCTTAGCCTGTTTTCCTTTCCAGAAACAATCAGGGGCATGTGATCTTGATTCAGAGCAAGATTTGTTCCATCTCACTTCTGTGATTCAGGCATTTGGGAGGAAAGGGAAAGATAGAATCTGATCCTTGAGGAAGATATCCCCATGGACGTGTCAGACTCGAGTTTGTCCAGTAATGAATTAGCCTCACCAGGCTGAGAAAAACATCATCCATCATCTCAAATCACAGGCCTTTTTGAGTCAGAAGGGATGGAGCCATGGTTCTGTGGGGACACTGAACCAAGAGCCCTCTTCTAGAAAAGGATGTGTCAAAGCAAGAGCACCTTCTGCTTCAAAAAACCCCTTCACAAGCTGCCATCCTGGGATGCTTAGTAACAGCCTGTCTCTCCAAGATGAAATTTCACCTCTTGGCTCTAGTTTTGTTATTCAAGATGAAGCGAAGACTCTCTGGGTTTAATACCAAAGTTTAAAGGTGGATTTCATTTCTGAATTTTAAGATGTAGCACTTTGATTCAACTTGCTAAAGCCATTTCAAAAATCTGAGTTGTTTTGCACACCTTGGAGGTCTTTGGAAACAGTGAGGAGCAAATACTCTGCATCACCAGAAGTATTTGGTAGTTCCCACTATCCATACCTGATATGGGAAATCAAATATTGTGTTCCATTCTGCCTGTGTGCCTAGAATGCTGTTAGTGAGCAGTGAGGAGCAGAATGCTGCTTTCATTTCAGAGCTGGAGTCCTTATCAATCTATTTCAGGAACAGGCATTTTCTGTCACAAAGTGTAATTTGCAACGTATTAAATCTTAGACAGTTTTAAACTCTCTCAGAGAGGTATATGTTGGAGAGGTATGTGTAAGGTATATGTGACTTGCTGTTCTCCAGATGTTACTGGTTTAGGGTTATGTTGCATGTGTGAAGCGCCCCATTTCATGGGCAGTGTCTTTGGAGCTGCTATACTCAACAAGCAGATGTTTTAGGGGTCTCAGCTTTGAGACAAAAATGTGGGGATAGTCCGTGGTGTCTCATCTCACATTAGGTTTGCTTTAAACCCCGGACATTTGGGGGTATTGAGATCTCAGCTCAAAGAGTGCAATTGATTCGGGGTTGGGGTTCTTTTGGTGGGTTTTTGTAGGGGGGTGGCTTGCACTTCACAAAAACATCAACTAATCTAGACTACAGAACCAGCCAAAACCACAAAATCTGATTTAGACCTACTTGGCTCCTCTGAATCATCACGAGCTCTGGGCACTGAGTCAGGCAAGAGCTGGTTTTCTCTTCAGTATTGTGTAAACACAAGATGTTTCCCTGGGCTAAATATTATTAAGTTAAAAAGTCATGTTTATTTGATCATATTTTTCAAAAATGTCATGTATTGTATAAAAAAAAGATTAATACATGGAGTTACCATCTGGGGAGAGCTGAAAATCCGTTTCTTTTACACTTTGTTCCATTTTGAACACAGATCAGTTTTAGATTAACTTGATTTTTTAATTTGGTTCTATAAGTGATAATTATTTGAATCAAACTACTGACAAAGCTTCCTGTATCAGCTTTGGAAATTGCAATTTCATTTAAAGCAATTAAGAAAAACTGCAGGACTTAATTCACAGTTGTACCACGATGTGATGTGAATTCTCAGAATTCAGCATGAAGTCTGCAGCTGACTAGGCCGTTTCCATCTGGGCACACAGGTGTGTTTAAACATGACCTGGAGCTGTAGCAGAATTAAAATCCTTTTTTCTCTCCCCAAATCAACCACAGGCATCAAAGACATGAAAAAGGTGACTGGTGTTTATCTTTTTTCCCTCCTTTTCCACAGTGCGGCTCCATGACAGCATATCAGAAGAAGGATTCCATTACTTAGTCTTTGACTTGTAAGTGTGTGTTTCTGCATATTTTTAGCATGTTGGGGATGTGGTATTTAAACTTTGAGATGCAAATTTGAGTTCACAAGAGAAGTGCATGGTCCTGGTGCAATAAGTTGGTCAAATAGCTGAACAGCTAAAAAGACAGTAATGTTTGGTTATTTGCATGTGCAAGAACTCATTTGTGTATGAGTGTATCACTGTAATGATTCTGTATTAGGAACTATTACAAATCCGCCCTAGAAGCGTATTTTAATGTAAAATGTAGCTATGTAAGTAAAAGTTGCATGATACCTGCCAAAGCTAAGCAGGCATACCACTCAGAAAATAGAATTTGCTGCAAGCCAGTTGTCTGTAAAGGAAACATTAAAAAAACCCACGTGGAACAGTAGTTTCTCTACAGAAAATCTCTGCTGCTTGGATTGACAGGTAAGCCTGAGTTTCCAGAGGGAAAAATTCTTTCAGAATAGTTTAGAGAGGGAAAGATTGTTCTGGTATTTTATTCCTGATTCCTATCTCACTGATCTATGGAATGTTTCAGTTTGACACCACTCCAAATGTGAAGCACACAGACACAGATAGGAAATTTCCTACTTATATCCTTCAGGAATTTAAGTCCTGTGAGCTCTTCATGTTGTGACTGTACCTGTATGGAGCTTGTTTTTCCCAGATGAGACTGTTCAGTGGAAGAAGGGCTGGTGACAGCATGAACTATGTGTCCCAGGCTTTCACATTAAAAAAAGAGACACTGATTTCCTCATTCTTACCTGGGATGGGCAAACTTTTCCACTCACTTGAAAAGTTATTGCATATGGTTCTGGGTATGGACAAACACGAATGATAGGAATTGTACTCCATGAGTGACTTATTTCAGTGAAATTATCTCTTTCAGCTGCAAATTTTTCCAGAGCAATATATGATTTAAGTGATAAAACACACTCCTATCTTAGGTGGCTCTCTTAGGCCCACCATGGTTCTGCTGGTTAGAACGAGAATACGTTATTACCCTAGAAATGTTAAATAGCTCATTTCTAACCATACAAACAGAATTATTTGCTTTCAGCATGGCTGAGTTAGAGCCTGGATCTTCCACAAGCAATTGTGTGCTTTTATGTTCAGGTTGCATTCTGGCTTATTTCCTGACTTAATTTTTTTAGAAGAAATCTATAAAGACTTCTTGGAGAGTAGATTTAAGACTAGAAATACACAATATTACAAGGCAAAATATTAAATAGTCTGCCTGCAGTGAAGGCATTCAGGACTCAAATCCGAACAGGAGCTTATATCTGACTTGTGTATATCCCAGGGAAGTGCTGTGCCCGTTGCCTTGGAAATGGCTCCAGGGCACGACACACACACTTGTTCTCTGCCATGCACTGGAGTTTGTTGTGCTTTTCTTTTTTCCTTAAGGGCTACAAAAGAAATCTTTCTATGTGGAATTGGAAAAGTCTCTTTAGTCCCGAACATTTCGAAGAAGTGCATGCAGAATTCTTAGTTCTAGAGACAATATCCCTTTTATAAACTGATGACTTTTTAATTTTCTTGTTGTGCTACTGTCCTGTTTCAAACTGTGGCCCACTGTGATTGCAGTTAGTCCACGTCTGCCGTAAACTGAGTGTGTAGTGCCAGACTTAGATCTCAGGGGATTATGATTGCCATGTGAACTAGAACATTTGAACAGCTTTGAGGTTGTAGACCAGTATCTATATCTTGATAGTAACAGAACAAATAGGAGCCTGTATTCTGCAATAAAAAATTTATACCTAACCCAAAGATACTGTCTTGGCAGAAAACTAGATCCTGCAGGAAGCATTCTGCACTGCCTGGACAAACATGGAAACAGACTCAAACATGAATATACAGCCTTTATGTTTTGATCGTGGTTTTTTGGGCAAAATTATATATTTTACAACAAAGAAAACATCTAAAGGTAAAGGCAGTAACTTTGCAGACTGCTTATTGTCTTTGGAGAGGCATCAGGTTGCATTCCTGAGGAACTTTTGCCAAATGACAAATAATACCTGTTCACAGTTAATTTTTCACATTCAGGTGAAGAAATCATTGTTTTAATGCTCACTAATAGTATTTATTAGTGAGCCTCGATCTTTCAGTGCAATTACAAGTATGTGGGTTGGTGCCTTGTTGAAATGCTCATAAAAGAGCTGCCACGCTGAAAAGGTACCGTTTGCGCTTCTTGAACATGAAGGCCGAGTGCCTGCTTTTCTTTCTTTAATTTTTATTCAACAGGAGCCTGACTGTGGTGTAACACTGTCACTCCACCCACACATGCCATCATGTCATTTTCTTAATGATTTCTTTCAGACTGTGTGGGATTCAGTGCCACTGTTTCTTTAGAAATTTCTCTTAGACTGCATCCCACGTAAGAACGTAGAGAAGTAGACTGCTTCTTCTGTGGATAGAAAAAAACAGTTATTGTCATTGTCTGTTTTGAATTTCTAATAATCTCTTTGGGATAAGTGCCATAGAGATGTCTGCAGCCTGAAGGAGAAGCCTGTTGCTTCACTTGTGTACCCCAGGCATAGCTGTACTTTTATCTGGAGAAAAAGCAGTGGTTAAGGTGTTCTGTTCCAGGCCTGCACTTTTGTGGGCAGTTGTAGTGTCAAGTGGGCAGGTGGAAGTCTCTTAAAATCCACATGGGAAATGGACTTCATGGATTTAATAATGGACTTCATGAAGTTTTTCTCCTCTTCCCTCACTGGTCCAGGCACCTGCAGTCAGGATTTAGATCTGTCAGCCCATTCCAGTTGCTTAGCATGAGTGAGACTGTCTTCAGCCTTAATGATGTTAGATGAATTCAAATCCAATCAATTCTGTCAGTATTAATTGCTGGATCTGAATGGAAACAGCTGTAGCACTTGAAGACTCTCTTGTGCAAGTCAATGAGATCCTCTATTTTCAGTGTCTCACATTTTAATGCACTTGATGAGATGCAACAATTGGTACATTAAGAATCCTGGCATTGCTTTTGGATTCCAAGTGGATGGACTGTACTGTGTAGAATAAACAAAAGATACCAAAAAATAGCCTAATTGCAAAACAGTGTTTGCCTTGGGTAGATGCCTGAACATCTCTTTTTCAGAAGTAGTGAGGCCACAGGTAAATGTGAAAATTCTGTGGCCACTCTAGTTTTGTAAGTTTGCTTCCTTGCACCTTAAAGCAATTCTAGAAATCAGAAATGTAAGCTAGGAGGAAACCACGCCAGTGTGATCATCATCAGAGCCTATTTTAGCTGTCTTAGCTAATTTGTGCGTTCCCTTTTAATAATTCTCTTGTATTTGTAACTACGAAACTCTGCTGTTTTTCTGAAAGACATGCCTGGTGCAGAGGCCCTTGGTGTTTCTACAGGCTGCTTGTACTCCTGTTTAAACAAACCCACGTGGTTTAGATGCTGCCACTTGAGTCTGCTCTTCAGAAAATCACAAAAGAACCACTGGAATTTGTGAGAATTTGTGGTTTTTAGGTTGTACCCTGAAAGTTCCTAGAGCTCATATCATCAGTGTTGTGTCATGAAATGCAACCTCACTGGAGGCAACAATACAGATATGGAAATTCCACAACCTCTTTGAGCAACAAGTGCTTAGTAATTATAGTAACAACTAAGGAGGAAAAGTCTTTGTATCTATTTGGTGTACTCTGGCTCTAACCGTCTTGGGGGGGCCTGCATTAGCGACAATCCATTATTCCTTCCTTCTGGCCATTTAGCTGTTCTGAGAGTTATTCCTAAGGTATCCTTTGGATACAGAGCATGGGAATTGTTGACTGCTTGTTTGGTTGTCACAGTGGAATTCACCTGCTCTGTTCTTGCTTTTATCTTTTCCTCATTTAACAGTGGTTATGAATACCGAGCAAATGTTTAGTGTCAGCAAGTGGGATTTCATATCCACTTCTTTCCTCCGTGCTACAGAAAAACAAGCATCAATTTGATATTTTCTCCCACCGAAAGGCACTTTGATGACTAAAGCCTTTTGTTCTTGAATCAAAAATAAGCGTTTTAGGAAAGAGTAAGATCAAAGGATGCTTTGTTTTTTTCATTCATCGAGAATTGAGAATCATTCGTCTTTACCAGAACTGTGGCAGACAAATATATATGCAAAGAGGAGATATGAGAGACTGTCAAAATATGCATCAATCAAATATTTTGTGCTACAGCAACCAAAGCCAGTTTCTGGAAGGTAGAAGACAAAAAGAAAGAGAACACAAATTAGGCAACAGGATATTTTACCTCCTCCAGATTTTACTGCAGGCTTTTGTACAAAATAGCATTCTGGTACCTGAAAGTCTCTACTTTCAAAGTCAGTAGGGTGTGAAGTTAGAAAAAGCATGGTATAACCCACATGAAGCTGAAAACATGGAAATAAAGTTCTTGAACTGGCCTTCTCAAAGAAAGGAGCGATGCTGCTGGTTGAGCAGGTCCTTTCTGTCATCATCTAACATGACTGAAAGCTGGGATCCTCCACAAAGTGCTAGTGCAGCAATCTGCAAATGAATGTTACAGTTTCAAAGATTCCAAACATGCCCACTTCCAACTTTTTAATACTATTAAATTTAATTGTGTTCAATAGTAACTGTGTTCATTGTAGTATAGAATTTTAAACATTTTGAAGTATCTTGTAGCCCACTCAAGCTTTTACTTTTGGGAATGTATTGAGAATATGATGTGCTAGTATCTGCATTCCTAACCAGTAATGAAATCCAAACATGGATCTCACCCCTGGGAATTATTTTTGTTAGCATATCAGTAGTTGAAGGTTTTGGAAAGCAGGAATTGCACTGGTTTGTGCACCCGGTGTGGGGAGGCTGTGTTTAGGTGCTCTGGTTACATTGGGCATGTGGGTACTCCAGGCTGTGGGAATTTTCAAGGTTTGCATCTATTTTCAACTGCTCATTACAGCACTGATATACATGAAGAATTGCATTTAGCTGTGAAAGTATGCCAGCATATTCCATAGAAGAGAAATGTTCCAGGAAGGGTCTTCCTGTTCCACGAGTCCACTCTTCACACAGGCAGAAGAGTTTTATGATTCTATTTAAAAGCTCATCGATCTTCATCTTAAAAATAGAGAACAAACCTGTTGGATTACACCAGCTTTATGATTGCTAGAAAACTTCTCCTGATTTTAACCTTATTTTTACTCCTAGATGTTGCATGCTCATGTATTATTGTCCCAGAATTGTCCCCTACAACTCTCCTCTATGAAGAGCTTAGCTAGACTGGCTTTGCTTCTCTGAGGAGATGTGATGAGTAAGTGACTGGATAGCACAGTAGCAATTTTTCTGCTCATCCTGCTCTTCCAGTTCCCTTTTCTGAGTGAGCCAGGAAGAGTGACCAGAACTGCTATGATATGAGGAGGGATTTTACTGCTCATTACTCATCCTGGGCTGTCATCTCCAGGCTATAACAACACAGTTTTATTTCCTTTTGACCACTTCCTATCATTAAAGCGGTGGTTGTACTATTAAATTCTGAGTGTGCAACGATGCACAGTTGCTTCTGTTACTGATCCTCTGGATCATACAGCTCTCCCCTCATACTGTTAATGCCCCTTAAATTATTTTAAGTAGCACTTTGACTAAACTGTTCTTACTTTCTGGACAAAGATAGCTGAACATTTTCTAGAAAAAAATCAGCCATTAAATTGATTAAAGAACTCTGCTTCTACTGATACTTTCCCTTCAACTCAGCAATCCTCTTTCTAGTCAAAGCACAAAAAGGTGGCCCTCTGGCACCTGAGTACACTTCTGTTGAGTTTTGACCTGCACTGAATTCCTGCACCTCTTGCATTTCTGCGCAGATATTTTGATTATTCTTCTCTGACTTCTCCCTGTCAAGTTAATTTTCACTTATGAAATCCCCTTTTGCCCATCTTGCTTTTTGTAACAGAGTCACTGGAGGTGAATTGTTTGAAGATATAGTTGCAAGAGAATATTATAGTGAAGCAGATGCCAGGTAAGTAATTTGGTTTTCTCATGTTGGCTTGGATAGTCCTAGGATAGTTCCTTGAATATCTCCTGGTGTTTGGCATCAGTTTTCCTAGCTGTCTGTGAGACTCTAGCATTTCCCCTGGAGTTTGTGGAGGGCATTTCCCCTGTGAGACTCTAGCATTTCCCCTGGAGGGCACAATTTGGCACTTTGAGCTCACGACTGTGGGATGGAGAACTCACGTGAAGTCTTGATGTCTGCTGATCTGAAAAAGCCAAAACTGCACCTCAGCTTGGTAAAATCTTTGTAAATTTGTGAAGTTGTTAAAACACCACCCTCTTTTCTCCTCTCTAAACTGGGCATACCAATTCATCTATCTCATCCATGGATTCTTATATTTGCTGATCCTAGTTTGAAATACAAGAATTTTACATTAAATATCATTTTTTTCCCCAGTCCAGAAGTGCTAATTTCCTTTTCCTAATTAAACATTTTTGTTGTGTTTCATAAATATGCAATTATACTGTGCATCTCATAGTCTGAGCTCAAATATGAAATCTCTAGCAATTTTCTGCAAGTGCTTGTTGAAAAACTTGAAGAATAAGTTGACAATTATCATGATTTCCATGCTGACATAAAGTATCAGGGCCACTTTTCCATCTCAGAATCTGTTTGCCCTCATATAATAACAAATCTTAAATATTCCCGTGTAATTATGAATCTTCCACATTGTGGGCAATTACTTCAATACAGGTTCAACCACTACACTCTTCACAGAAACTAATCTCAAAGTAAATTTAAACAGTCCTCATGTTTTGGTGTGTTTTCAGTCACACACCACCACTGATACAGATTTAATTCATATAATTTTAAATTATGCCTTTACATTTGGAATTATCTGGCAGATGACAGGAAAGGATTAAGTGTTCCTAACAACAGTGGCAGGATAATGAGGAGCAACAAGAAGTTCTTCTGAACATCAGGAAGCTCAGGTTTTGCCTTTAGTACATCTGTAGGAATGGTGGAAACATCATTGCTTTAAGCATTTAAATATAGAACAACACATAGCTGTAGAACAGAAAACAAAATTAGTGGTTTAGGTGGGGTTGAAGGAGGAAGGCTATGTATAAAAAAAATTTCAAATTATTTTTTCCTGCTGTGATTCAAGCAAAAATTCTAATATTGATGCCAAAGGCCAGTATGTGGTGTCCTTGTGTGGTTTTAAGGTACTTGGGATTTAAAAGGAAAAATTGCAATGATGATTTTTTTCTGTTGTAGAATTATGACATATTGGAAGGGGCTGTGCATATATATATATATATATAATATATAATATATATATGCATTTTATATATGTGGTAAAAACTTGACCAAATAAATGAAATATCTAATTATGATGCATCTCTGTATTTTATATATTTTATATATATATATTTGTATGTATATATATATATTTATATCTCTGTAGTGTGTGTATGTGTGTAACCCTATAGAAGTAGTGAATGTCCTATATGGATGCCTATCCTAGGATGTAACACTGGTCTGCTCCTGCAAGCCCTTCCTCACACCAGTAGTCAGTACTCACACCAACAGCCCAGGTCAGTGAGTTGGGAACTACTTGCCTAAGGAAGGGTTTTCAGGCTTGGGCTCCAGTTACTGATTTATGACCATTCCTTCTGAATTCCATGGTCAAAACGTTTTGGATGAGCAGTATCAAATCCTTGGCTCTTGACTGTTATGGATTACTTATCATCACTCACTTGTGGCACAAGGATATCTTAAAAAAAAAAATTATAAGCTCTTGTGGTGCCAAAAAAAACCATTTGGAAAAGTTCCAATGCTTGAAGAGATGAATGTTTTAGTGGTGCTTTTTGGCATAGTAGGCTGGCCAAAACTTGCAAACCTGGGCATGGAAAAACATGTGCTAGTTAAATTATTGAAAGCACCAAATGAAAACATTTGTCTAAATTTTTAATGTGGACTCCAAACTGAACTAAAGCTTGATGCTATTTTAAATGAAAATGCATGCCACCTTTTTGAATGACTTGGCTTTATTCTACTAATAGTTTAAAGAAACCATTCTATTCAAAATGGAAAATGTTTTGCTTTTCCTTAGCTTTTGACTTTTTTGTTTCATTTGTTTTCTGTATATCATCTCATTTCTGAGCATTTTCTTGTTTCAGCACTTGTTGTAATGTTAGCTTCACCACAAAAAAAATTAAGAAAACCAAAAAATGCCATTAATTGTTTTATTGCCTCCACTTATTTTTCCTACAGCAGTTTTTGGAAATTGCAAAAAGCTTCCATACTGCTGAATGAAAATACTGTCTAATGATTCTGTCTCGTAGGTGTCATATGTTCCATGTTAAATGTCTTTTTTGGTTTGGTTTTTTTTTTTTTTTGTCTGTTTGTTTTGCTTTGCTTTTTGGATGTGTTGGAGCTGGAAATATCCAGCTGAAAGTGCAATCAAGACTTGTCAAGAGACATAAAACTGTTTTTGTTCTTTACCTTTTTTTTTGTTGTTTTATTTTATTTTGTATTTAATGTGATTATGTGCCTTTAAAATGTTCTCCCTTCCATTCTGCCCTTGTATCTTTGCAGTCATTGTATACAGCAGATTCTAGAAAGTGTTAATCATTGTCATCTAAATGGCATAGTTCACAGAGACCTGAAGGTCAGTATCTGGTGCCCATCAATTGGATATAAGAATTTTGGGGTTTTCTTTCCGCTGGGCAGGGGCAGAGGGTGGGTTGTCTGCGATGTTCCCTTGCCTACCCTACTCACCCTCCAAACCACCGGTCCAACAAATACTGCATGTCGCCTCTCTCCAGTTTGCAAGTCTACAGGCCTAATATACATCATGGCAAAAGGGGGAATGGTTGCCCAAAAAACCGTGTCGTTCCAAGGCGCTGGATTTCCCCCATGCTGTCTGCCGTGTCCAGTGCTGTGTTGGGGCTGTCCATGTGTGGCTGTGTGGGCACACAGAGGTGAACCTTGGCTGTGATGTATGTCAGCTTGCAGATGTAAACGCCACCGCTGTGCTGAGGCCCTGGGGTGCAGTAGCAGAACAACAGGGCATGACGAGCCCTCAGGCAAGTGACGCTAATTGTCACCTAAATTGGATGGCGACAAGTTAATCATTGACCTCAAACACCTGCCTTGAAGGGGGGAGTTTGGGTTTACCTCAACGCGCCCTGCAGTTTCTAAGCCTTCCTACAATTTTTTAACGCCTCTGCCAAGGCTCTCCTTATGAGTCAGGAAGGAGGAAATAGCATGACCTTGTCAATGAATTAGTGGCAAAATTTTTTCCCTCTAAAAATTGTCATCAAACTACAAACCAGTGTTAAATTAATAATCGGTATATTGAATTAAAACCAGACCCAAGGGCGGTGTCTCCAAGGCCAGCCCCTTGCTGCCACCCCCCCCCCCACGCGAAGCCTGAGGCCGTCGCGCTCTGAGCGGGGCCGGGCGGGGCCGCGCGGTGTGGGGCGAGGAGCACGGCCACGCCCAGCCACGCCCGGCCCCGCCCTGCCGCCGCCGCCCTCGTGTCCGTGTGGGCGGCGGGCGCGTGCTGGGAACTAACGGGCGCCCCTGGCGTTTGCATGCAGTCATTGCATTCAGCAGATCCTGGAGGCCGTGCTGCACTGCCATCAGATGGGCGTGGTCCATCGCGACCTCAAGGTGAGTGCTGCTGCCCCACCGCCCGCCTCGGAGCAGCGTCCCTTCCCGGCAGGGCCTCCAGCAGCCGGAGCGCAGACACTTCCTTCTTCTTCCTTTTGCCCTTTGGTTGGTTTGTTTCTAACTCGCCTTCCCGTGCGCGCTCGCCGGAGGAAGTGTGCTCTGGGCTGGCCGGTACCTGCCCGTACAGCACCTCTTGGCGGCGCCAGGGAGAGCAGGAGGTGCTTGGCAAGCGTTGGGTGTATTCGGTGAATACACGGTCTTCCCCTGTGCCATCCCGAGCTTTTGGGGCAGGGTGTGGTGGGAGTTCTCCATCTCTCATCAGCGTAACTTGGAGTGCTTCTGGGAAGCACAGTAGCCTTTGCATGTCACGCATCTTAGTGACGGAAGGCTGGCTGCTCTAGGACCACTGGCACAAAGACTTCTCTCTCCTCCAGATGGTGGCTGGGCTACAGAACATCTTTAGAACGTGGGAATTTCTGCAGTGTTCTTACCTCAGTCACTCAAGGACTGCTCCTTCCAGACAAACTTTAGCATTGGGATAGAAACTTCAGAAAGGAAACTCTTGTGCTGAGAAGAGCATTCCCTCTTTCTTAATAGAGTGCTTGCCCAAATGGCTGGAGACATCTGCTGCAGGAATGCTCCCTGCGTTTAAACTGTGCTGGCGTGGGAAGAATCAAGTCAAGATAATTTGCTTTTACTGTGAGGCTCAGAGAGACAAGGCTGTCCCAAAGCTGGTAGTAAGGTCACCTTGTGGATAAGGGAAAGGACTTAATTTGGGCACTTGGGCTTCACAATCCTCAAGGAAAAGAAGATTGTTTATTTTGAAATCAAACGGAAGTGCACTGTCTGAACGATCAGATCCTTTACGAAGGCAGAGAAAAAGTGATGTGTGGGCTAAGGCAGCAGGACACACTAATCTCTTCTGGCACAGCTTCTTGGGCTCTTGTTTTCCTTTCTTGAATGAGTTATGGGGAGCAGGGATTTCCTCCTGAGACAGGAGCTTTCTAGTGGTTATCATTAGTAATAACATTGGAATCAGAAAGCCATCGTCTTCCTTGCCATCCCTCACTCTGAAATAAACAACCGTTATTACCTGAACGCATGAAGTCTCTGCTGTTGTCCCATGGGAACATAAAGGGTTCTGCTCCTTTTAAATGAAAGGATTTCGAGTTTGTCCAGCTGCTCCAGCGATTCCTGTCCCCACCATACAGGCAGTACTATGTTTCCAGCAGCAAAAGGAATTTAAAGAATGGGATTGTAGCGTGGAAGCTGACAGAATAAAGAACACTTTCTAGTACTTTTCATACATTCACACAAAACAACTTTTGCTTTGGAAATGCATGAAATCCAGCTGTTCCCTGCTCCAGGCCATGTGTGGATTTTTTATTCTGTCAAATCCAGGATGAATTGAAAAAACAGTGAGAAAAAGTGTTTCTGCCAAGCTGTGGTGCCCAGTTTCATTTCTGAAAGTGAAAACTTGAGGAAGAAGAAAACCATCCTTCCTCAGTTACTACTTTGTGGCAAAAGCCAAAAACCCAAAGACTGAAATGACAGACTGTGGTGAAATTCCAGCAGAACTCCGTGTGCCGAAGAGAATATGCCAAGGCCCAAGACCAGTACTGCAAGACATGTAGAAGGTGGCTGTGGGCTGGCATGGATCCTCTAACTGCAAAACTTGATGGATTTTTTTTTTCCCCCCAATAACTCAGTCCGCAATTTGATAGCATATTTGGGGGTGGGGAGGGCACCAAGACAAGATTTTGGATTATCTCCTTTTATTTAACTTTCCTTCTATTATAATTTAGTAGCAAGTGGAGAGAAGCTTTTGCAGCCCCTTCTGAGCTGCAGAAATGCTCATTGCTGCTCTGTAATCACTGGTGTTAAGTCAGAATGGTGGTAGATCCTAGATCCAGAAAAAACCCAACCTTTTTACAGCCAGTAAAAAGTGCACTTCCAGGTAGGAATTCCAGCTCTTGTCAGGCAGCAGCTTTGCTGCTTTTATGAGACTCTGGGATTACAACCCTCTTGCCTTCCCCCAAAAAGCGGCTGCTCTAGTTACATTCAAGGACAAACACACAGAGCCATAAGTGCTTGATGTCTTAAGGATTAAAGACCCTTGGAAAAACACGGCATAAATCAGGTTAATTTATTTGTAAGTAATTTTAGCAGTTAACACTGTTGTTCTGCATGCTTGGCTGCAGCCCATCCCCTGGGAGCACAAGGTGACACCACTGAATCCAGAGTGCGAGTCTTGCGTGGCCCACGCCGGGCTGTTAATGTTTTCCAAGTAATTGCAGCCATTCCAAGTTAATGCATGATAATTAGGCAGCGTGCCTCTCGCCAGCCTCAAATGACAGCTGCATGTTGGTTAAGTGCATGGTCCCACTCGGTGTTGTCTGAAGGGTTCTTGTCTTTGGCATGGGAGTAAATTAAGAATTCTGGTGGAAGGTACCTCTGACAGTGGTGTTTCTGCAGAGCACTGTGATTGGCAGAGCAAAGACACAGAAAGGAATTATAAAAAACATCCCAAGGTGAAAAAAAGAAACCAGCAGCAGGAGAAAGCACAAAACTCCTGTTTCGAAGGAAATCCTCTTTTGGGAAATGTTATATGCTCAGTGGGGTAGTGCTCATGTTCCATCTGAGAGGGTGAGACTTTTCACTGGTTTTGGCTTGCCTGAAGGTCACGACCAAATAGGATCATCCATTGCTTTAAGAGGTTTATATAAGGAATTAATTGCTGTGAACTTCGTTTACTCTGAGAGGAATCTTTTCCAACTGTGGGACTGTACGTTGAAATTAGTGTCGTTAAATGGCAAGGAGTGTGACATTGCTTAAATCAGTGTTGATGAAGCATCCTCAGCTATGCACTCAGCATGCCATATAATGTAGGTGAGGTGATTATTGATAATGTAAGCGAATTTAAATATTGTATTACTTTATTCTCTCTGTTTTTTAAAAATATGGCAATAGAAGGTCAGCACGTAACTAGTGATGAAAGGCTTTTAACGTTGTCTGTTCTCTGACAGAGCAACAAAGGGACAAGTGTGGGAATGGTGTTTGTAAATTGCTGAAAAAATGTGCCTTTACGTTTTGGTGAGAGGGTAAGAAACACTTTTAGACTAAAGAGTTTGTCAGGGCCAGTTGTGTTGTTAATTAATACAAGTAGCACAGTGGCTGAGGTCTTAATTAGGCTCAAGCATATTTTGCTGGATACCTGACATGTATTAAAGATAGCCTTTGCTGAAAGAAGCTTATGATCTTAATTGTTTCCAAACTCAGTACCTGCATGGGATTAACTGTGATCACATAAATAGTCTCTTGGAAATGATATGATTGCTGCTGGATTTACCACGGAATACATATTTAAGGGTTTGCAGGATTGGGTCCCCAGTACCAGGCTGGATATAGTGAAGTCCCTTGTCATAGACCACTTCAAAAATTGCTTCTGAAGAGTCACACCCATAGCCTTGAAAGTGAGGTTTTGTTGTTCTGTAAACATAGAACAAAACTAGTTTAAAAAATCATGGAGATATGATAGAAAGAAAGGGCAAGAAAATACTATAAGGTCACAGTTCTCTGAAACAATCTGTGGAATTCTACAGTGAGTTATTTGGTTTTTTAAAGGTAAACATTCATACAATGAAGTTGTGTTTGGACAATTTGCATTTGATGTATTTGCTAACTGAAGATTAAAGGGTACATTATGAACAGTGGAACGAACACCATTGTCGTGTTCATGTTTTTATGTTTCCTTTAATTGTGCCAGTGTACTGGCGCACTTGATTTCAGATGTGATTCAGATGTGACCAAAGTACCCTAAAAAAAAAAAGCAAACTGGGAACTTTCACTGACTTCCACTGTTATTTCTAAAGGTTCTCTGCAGGCACAAACATGGGTGTGCTGGTTTTGCTGAAGGATTTGCGACGTCAATACACCTGCCCTCTAAATATAAATATAAATGTAATCATTGGGCTGGGATTGCTAAGCTGGCATGCAAAACATTTCTGTTTGACAGAAATGCCTAATCCTGCAAACTGCATAGGTTAGGCTGATCATCAAAGAATCCATGTCTCTGGGGGAGGTTCTGCCACATTTTTCCAGTAGGGAATCTCTGGATTGTCCTGTCACAGGAACAGGCATCACAGTTCCATACTCCTGTCGTGGCTGGCTCCTCTGCACACTGTCCTTAGCCTTGCTGTCATGGGCTCATGAAGGCTCTTTACAGGCCTGCTGGCTCTTTCCAAGTAGGAATGGGAAGTGCAATTTTTGTAATTTCATGGAGAAAACTCATGGGTTTTTTCTCTTTTTCACTGTTTTAAGTATTTGATCTTTTCCAGACTACCGTTACTAAAAAAAAAAAAAAAAAAGGAAACCTGTCTAAAATGTATTTACTTATCTTCTCATCTCATTTTTTTCTCTCTCTAAATAAAGCCTGAGAACTTACTTCTAGCTAGCAAATCAAAGGGAGCAGCAGTAAAACTGGCAGACTTTGGATTGGCTATAGAAGTCCAGGGAGAGCAGCAAGCTTGGTTTGGTAAGTAAATATTTATTTTTTTTCTCACCGTTTATTCAGTGTGGCCATTAAACCTCCCAGCTCTCACCCGGGTGTAAAACAGGGTGTAGAGCCTGGGAGGGAGATGGGTGGCTTCCCATCAGGTGCTCAGATGGATAAGACAGCAGGTTAATACTGCTGAGTGTACCTGCCCAGTCATTAAAACATTCTCTGTCAACAGGAGACACCTGAAAATTTCATTCTGAAGTACTTTGAAATGTGACTTGAAGGGGAAAAAATAAGGGGGTTGAGTACCTGAGGCTGTAGACAGGTACTAATTACAGAGTGCTTGTTACAGTGAACAGCTGTCCAAAGGAAAATATTGGAAAATACTGAATGCCAGTCATTTTAAATAACAGGACATGTACAAATGTGCTGCACATGTCTCACATACCACCTTCTGAACAGACATCAAACACGGGGTAGAATTTATTGGAAATCCCAGATGGGAAAAGTACGGAATAAAATATTTAGAGCAGCTACCTTAGAGCAGCTAGAAAGTGCAGTTTGAAATGGAACGAAGTGACTGTGAGCTTGCTGTCAAAGGTTGGAATGGAAGCACAAAGCTTTTGTGCAGGCAGGGAGTTGGGATGTTGAGTGTTTGCAGTCGGCGCTGTAACTCCATGTAGATGCCCAGGCAGTACCGTTGGACATATGTTGGCAGCTTTATAAGCCAGCCTGTTGTTTTAAATCCCAGCCTTTATATAAATGGATTCCAGTAATCCACAAAAGACAGAGGAGATTGCTCTTGCACAGCAACTAATAGACCAGTACAAAAGGAGGGGAATGGAGACAAGGCAAAACACAAGTGGTTTGTTCTAATGACAAAAACAGCAGGTAAACAGGAAGCACCTCAAGACAAAATCAGCAGATTGAATTTGACTTCAGGGACATTTTCTGTGGCTGCAGATGATGCAAAGGAAGTTGCAATTCCCTGTAAAAATCTGCACTTTAATCTTTGGTCATTTGGTTCTTGTGAAGTGCTTGATTTAGATTTGTAGCATCATGAGGACTTGTTAGAAAGAGACTGAATGTCTTCAAAATATATATATAAGGAAGAGTCAGCAAGCTAATAAGAAGGAAGTAGTCTAATGTAGCTCTGGTTTTGGTTAGTTGTTTTGTTTTTTTTAAAGTGGTACTTGTTCTGTACCTTTTTTGGTACTTCCTCTGCAAGACCTTCCCATAGTGGTCAGAGTGCTTTCCTTCTGCTCTAGGACTGCATTAACAGAACAGGACATGAACTCCAAAGTACTTGATATTTTGAACTTTTTCCGGCTTTCAGAAGATTGTTCTGCTTTCCCCTGGCTTCTGCGGCACTTAGTGACTCATGGCATGCTCTGATTCTAACTATAGCTCTGCATCACTGTGGTTTACTTTGGTTTTTATTTTATTTTTCCTTTTCTCTTTTTCTGGGTCCAGTCCCCTGGTGTGATGGTCCCTTTTCTGCTTGTGCCATGGCTGTGCCTCAGCAGGAAACTGGCTCAAGCTCTGTGTGTTTGGATACAAACAGGATTCTTTCCTGGTTTGCGTGCTTGCAAAACAAACCTGTTCTTTGCCTATTTGTAGAAAGTGTTACAGGGTTTGGTGAAACCTCCCACCCTCTTAGCAGGTGTTTGATGTACTGGGAAGGTGTGATGAACTCACCGAAACAAGGATTTTGTCCTGTGCCTCTGGACACTTATTTAAGTCGAACAATGATAGGAGTCTTCAAGGTCCCTTCCAACCCAAACCGTTCTATGATTTTATGCAGTAAAACCATACCAATTATTTCTGTTTAGATCCATTCTGTACCTTCATCAAGAGATAAGTTTAGCTAAGTCCTGTATTTGTTTTTGGTTTAAAGTTTATTTTCAAGTGATGCATAGTAATGTTCAGTGAGCTGTGGTAAGTTTTAAAGTCAAGGCAACATTATTTCCCCTTTAAAATGAGCAAAAATATTAATGTAGAGCACTACACCCAAAAGGGATATGAAACAGCACTCTATTTAAAGCTACTTAGAACATCTATATTTCAGCTTCTCCGAGGAGCTTAGGATGTGTTTCCTGTGTGATAGTACTCCTTAACAATTCATAGCTCTCATATCAGGAGACTGCAAACAACAAGCTGATTTTTCATAACCATATTTTAGCTCTTTTCTCAGTAGAATGTACAGAATATGTTCCTTCATTTCCTCCTCCCACTCCAAAATAATTGCCAACTGCAGGGCAAAGGCTTCTTTTTTTCTATAGCTGTGCACTCTGTGTGTTATCACTGTGTTAAATGAGTTTTGTGGAATCCAGGGTGGTATTGCACAAATGACACACGGTCCTTCATGAAAACCACCAAATTCTCGCCTTTCGAGTTATTCCCAAGTATTTATTTTAGGCAAAGGTGCTGGAAAGAGCAGACATACTCATCGAAGTGGGGCAGGCTGTTAATGGTCATTAAGTTTTTATCCTTTGCAGTGTCCTAAGAAAAGTAACATTTCTCCCTCCATTTTGCAGTTCTGCTAGGAGAAAGCAGCACTGCCAGTCATGAATAAAGGATGAGAGATGTATAAATTTTAAAGGGTAGATTGCTTCAGAGATGCTTTCTGTAAACTTTTGGACAGAGCTTTCCAGAAGTGGAACAATTTCATGGAAATGGGTTTTGCAGTGGAGAGATTGTATTAAGGGACGGCAAAGACTGGGAGAAGGCTGAGCCTGCATCAGTGGACTTCATCCTGAGTAATACCTTTCAGAAAGCTCAGCCTGAACACTTACTTTGCCACCATCTGGCTTTGGCTGAATTGGGTTTTCGCTTCTGTGGGAAGAATTTTGAACACTGCTGTTACTCTCTTTTTGGATTTTCCCTCCTAAAGGATTTCTTTGCTTTTCTTAAATCTAACCCTACATATTGTTTACTCACAAAGCTGCCCTCCCATACCACTGAACTGAACTCTCCAAAGGCTCCTTATATATTTACAAGCATCCCTTGATTTTTGCAGAGCACATTCAGCTTTTGACAGTAGTTGCCTTGCCTTTTGACAGGCTTTGCTGGTACCCCAGGATACCTTTCTCCAGAAGTGTTACGAAAAGATCCTTATGGAAAACCTGTGGATATGTGGGCATGTGGTAAGAAATTGCTCTGTTTGGTCCACTGTGGGGTGTTTTAAGGGTGAGAAATGATGTCCAGAATATGCTATGTTCTGCATCAGAAAATCAATATTTAATAAAATTCAGTATTCATTTGATTTTTTTGTTATTCTCCCAGTTTCTTTTTTAAAAAAATTATTTATGAGGGTGTGTTATCATGATATAATGCACTTCTACAAAGTATTACAAAAATAGTTGCAGGTGTAAGACGCCTAACTAATTAGGAAACATAACAGCTCATACTGTGAGCTGGGCCTTGGTTGTGGTTCACAAGCAGCCTAGGTTTTGATCTGACCAATATACCACAAGTGCAGGTATAAACTGCAAAATTAAATGTTCTGTGAACGGGAGTGCAGAGCTGTTCCTGTATCATGCAGCCCTTGAAACAGTGTAGTGTGAGATACTGCTACAAGTGGCAACTCCCCAGCTGAGCACAACGGCTGTTTTCCTTATTTTACTTCTACCCACACTTTTTATTTGGTTGTATTTATGAAAGCACTTTTCTTAATCTCGGTGAATCATCTCTGTAAGAGTAGCAGGTGGTCTTTTTGATTTCCTATTTATTATATACAGATAAATTGCATTGCCCAAGTTTTCTTTGCAGGAGACCAGTTAGAACACGATCTTGCAGACACCAGTAGAAGCATGATGAAACCGGAAGTAAAAAAGGTGTTTTCCTAGGCCATCCAGAATCATGGAATATTATCTCTCTATCAGTTCAGTTTTCCAGTGTTCCTGATCTGATGTTGTGTCAGATGCTCATTATTGTCCCTGCTTTCCATAGGAGCTTATCTTGTGAATCCCCCTTTTCTGCTTTCCCCAGTATTTTTTAGTGGCTGGAATAACACTCTTGAGCCATTTGTTTTCCATAGTTTTTTAGGTGCAAAATTTCTGGAGTTTGTCTCTTGAAATCCCTTAATCCTGGTCTGAATTTTCTGCAGGAGTCATTCTGTACATCCTCCTGGTGGGATACCCTCCGTTCTGGGATGAAGACCAGCACAGGCTTTACCAGCAGATCAAGGCTGGTGCTTATGATGTATGTACCATACTCTGCCTATTCAGTTTTTTACCATTGTACCTCCAAATAGGAGTTTTACAGAGTGAAAGGCGAAATTAGAATTTCTTCTTTATGTTTTTGTATCTTTGAGTCACTCCAAATAATAAATACCATTTTATTAACATGAATCTTATTGGAATATGCTAATTTAAGTCTTATTTCTGCTGTTGTATTATCTTATGCTGTTGTACTGGCCACTATTGGAAATACAAGCTGCTATAGAGCTTTGCAAAAGGAATAGTTTCATTAAAGACAGGCACTCTGACAAAAAACATTCCAGCTGTTGTTAAGTAAGAACTGATGATTTGGTGGCATATGAATTTTACAGCATCATCTATTTATATTACATTAAACAGACAAAGGACTGTTTGTCCCCAGATTTAAGCAACTTATGAATGATGAAGAGGAAAAGGCAGAGCCTTATAGTTTTTAAGCTCTTATTCCAACCCAGCAGTGGATCCTTAGGTAAAGTTATGTAAAGATTCTACAAGATAATGTGCACTTGCTCATTTTTTCCTGAAGTTCCCCTCACCAGAATGGGACACGGTGACTCCTGAAGCAAAAGACCTCATCAACAAAATGCTCACCA
Source organism: Pseudotriccus pelzelni (assembly GCA_035584735.1). NCBI lineage: Eukaryota > Metazoa > Chordata > Aves > Passeriformes > Tyrannidae > Pseudotriccus > Pseudotriccus pelzelni. Next base: position 2,329,948 of record JAWMRA010000130.1, on the reverse strand, counting down.
TCAACCCAGCGAAACGTATCACAGCATCAGAAGCACTGAAGCATCCGTGGATCTGTGTAAGTAATTCCCGCAGATTTCACAGGATAGATGATTAGGCAGACAAAGCAGCATCCAGTGAAAGTGTTCAGAGGATAAGTTGTGTCCTTACTCGTCAGCTCTGTAACTAGAAGCTGTAAAATTGTAGTTACACAGCTACAGTCAGTAGTGGTATATATTGAGACCTCAGCCTGGGATAAGACTTTTGCAAATACAAACTCCTTGACTTTGACTTAAAAAAATTCACCACTAAAATTAGAGTGTCATTTTAAATTCTCAGTGAAGAAAGATGTTCAAGAAAGTGGCTTTGAGTTAGATAACGCTTTACATCTTCATTTCCCTGTAGTCATTATGATAAGTGTGAAATGTAAAGGCAGGAAATTGAGGGCCTTCTGAAAGTCAATTTACAGGTAGCAGAGGCTGCCTGGATCCAGGACTGCTTTCCAGTTCTCAGTATATTCCACACTGTGACTTTTCAAGAGGACTTTACACAGAGAAAAGGCTCATAAAATGAGCACAGCGGGATAGTCAGACAAGGTAGAAATTCAAGGCCCAAGTTTTGGACCACGTGGGTTGTGATATGTGAGTTGCAGAGTAACTAAACTGCTGAACAACTGGCTGGGTGCCTTAAAATAATTGTTTTCTTCTTCTCTCAGCAACGTTCTACTGTCGCCTCTATGATGCACAGACAAGAGACTGTAGATTGCCTGAAGAAATTCAATGCAAGAAGAAAACTAAAGGTAAGAATGAGCACTTGTGCTTGTGCGCCATGTGTAAAACATGTTCTCCAAGTACATTTTTTCTTGAATATTGTGCTTAAATGAATTATTGATAGGTGGTCAGCTTTTGGCAGGAGGATCTTAAAAGCTTGTTCTTTTGGATTATCCTTTGTTTTCTCCTGGCCAGACAGGACAACTCTGTAGATGTGAACTATTTCTAATGTGCATGTTACAAATAAACTGCTATTCCTCCAACAAAAGAACCTGAAGGTTGCTAGTAGTCTGTTTCATATTCTGATGTGCATTTTGCTGATAACTGTTGTGCCTGTAAGTACTCCTGGTTTGTGCTTTACATACTCAGAAATGACAAATGTTTGAGCTTATCAAGATTGCTGATAGGTGTGTAATTAACATTAAATGACAGTTTATGCTCTCCTGACGTGGCATGTGTAGAGGTAATGCCCAGGCAATCCATTCTTTCAGGGTTAATTCAGTAACTGCTGTAATTTATGCATGTTTTCCGCTTTGTTGTGTTGTATCACATTCAGACCTTTACACAAGTGTGATGCTAATTTGAGAAAATGTATGTGTACACAGGGGGCCATTTTGACAACAATGCTGGCTACCAGAAATTTCTCAGGTATGTTCATTGAGCTCCAGATCGATGCAGTCTTTGATGTCTGTGAAGACCCAAATCTGATTAGGATTCGTTAGTGCAGAAAGATCTCTGTTATTCAGGAGCATCTAAATACAATATATCTTAAGTTGTTTCCTTTGCAGAAGTAATCAAAAGTTAAATTGTTTGGGCCAAAGAGATTCTCTTGTAGGTGCCAGTCTGATTTTTTTATAAAAGTTGAGCTCCTTCTCTGCTTTTTGATTGTTACCTGTCAAAGGACAGTGTTCTCATGTCTGTTTTGGTGGAGGAACATTGAAAGTTCTGCATATAGCTCCACATGCGTTAAGTCTCACCAAACACCATCTACAAACTTACTAGTTTTTATTATGTAAAATGTCATTCTGTGGTTCTGTTGCACCCTGTATTAAAAACTAAAATAAATACACATTCATTTCTTTATTGCTTTGCTAAGGAGTAAGAAACATTGTAACATGAGTGTTCCTGGTGCTTCTCTTATAATGCCCAGCAAAGCTCAGCTGGATATAAAAGGAGTTGTTTCCTCTTTATGAAATAATTTTGTAATGATGTTCTGGAGATTTAAGTCTTTATGCTGGACAAATTTTAGTAACAGAAGCTAAAACTCATTTGCTATTAGTAGAGTTAGAACTGTCCTTAACAGTAGTATTGCCAAAATCTTGATGCTGTGTTGAATTTTTCATTTTGCCATTCGAGATTTCGAGTGAGTAGTGAAAAAGAACACCAGATTTAAACACCAGTAATTCTACTTATCCTCCTACTCTGTGATGTAACTGTTGGACTGTAACATAAATTACTGTACAGACAAAAACATGGCAGTGCTTTGGGCATGTTTTGAATAACAACAAGCACTGACTCATCCAAAAAAATTACATAATCATGAATGCAAGAGCAACTTGTTCAATTTGCATAGTATTTGAAATACAATTTCTTTCTTAGTCAGTTCCTTTATTTAATACATACCTAAGCACAGAAGATTACATTTATTTAAATTACCTTGAGTTAGTGCTTAATGAATTGCCAGTGTCTGCCAATTCACTTTAAAGGTGGGAAGGCTGAGGCTGCGCATCTTGTAGGAATGAATTACTGTTAAATATCAAACAAATAAATCATTCCTTATCCCTTTTCATAACTGTCACTGTCTATATGTGTAAGGGTCAACTTCCATGAACCAAAAAAGCTGAAGTAGTTTTAAAACAGTATTTCAGCATGAAAAGCAAACAGGGTTTTTGGAATTTTACTTTATTTTATTTTACTTTTTTCACTTACCATCCCATGTTTTACACCATAATGGCCCATGTTTTTTCCTTGTTGACACTTTATTTTTTTCAATTTATTTATTCACTGTATTTCATTGCAAACCATGCTTTTGAAGGTCGTTTGTCCATAACGATGTGGTTGTAAAACTGTTTTATTTCCCTTTTTTTTTCTTCCTTTTATGTGGAATGTATATTTCTTGTGAGGTAAGACCCTCAGCACGTGAAAGGAACATCCTTTTTCTCTTCTAAATCTGAGCTGCTGTTTGTCCTCAATCACTTTAATTTCTCCATGTTGCCACAACGAGACTCCCTTTCAGTCTGCTTTCTGGCCTATTAGTGCTGCCCTAGGTTGTATTTATAGCTCTTGCTTGTAGTTGCAAGAAATCTTTCATTGTGAGCTTAATTTAGAATCTGCTGATTGCTTTGCCCCTGCAAATTCTTTAAATATTTGATTTGTCTGCAGTATCTGTGATTAAAGAATGATGAGTCAAAATGCTATTAAAAATGCATTGCCAGCCCAAAGCACCAGAGGCAGCTGAGCACAGAATATGTCCTATAACATGGAATACTGCATGCAATACTCTCATTCACTCCTTTACAGAGAACATGTAATGTTTGTTAAGCATTAATAATTCACAAGTTTCATGCACAAATTTAGCAAAAGGACCTACAGCAGCCTATAAGAATTAATTCATGCTTTCCCATATTTTTGTAAGGGCAAAGGGTATAAAAGAGGCTTTGAAAGCAGTTAACTTCTGGGATTTTTGGCCTTAGCTCCTCCTTTTTGCTTTCCCCAAATGAATTCCTGAAGTTAATGGAGTGCCCACAATATTTTTGGGAATGTAAAAACTAAAGCCCTGTTGCATCAGGTTCTGTAAGCACACATGACAACAGGAAGTCTCCTACCTCAAAAATACATGGAAAACAATTTATTTTCAATTTTTACCCACGTTTCTGTAAATAGAAACGTGCAGTGGTCCAGGCAAATTTATTTTTGTTCATTTTAGTTGTAAGTCATGGCCTTGTGGGAGTTTTAATGGTGGTGTTGGCTGATGTCCATAATTATTACACTGGAGGGCTGATATATTAATGAAATTACAGAACATTAACCTGGCTTCACTTTCCAGGCTTTTTCAAGTAAGCAACACAATAATGGAGATAAGTAATTTCTGGATGGTTGCTGAGGTGATCCTACATTTTCTGTGCTCCAAAACGAGCACTTAATGCAGATGTAGCTGGAAAATAAGCTACAATTACAAGAAATAACTTCAAGTGTAAACTGAACACTCAGTAACTCTGATGTCCTCAGCCACTCTGAGCAGCCTAAGGCTTACAAGGTCCCACTGGTTTGGGGTTTTTTTAAAGACAAGGATGGCAGGAACGATGGGCTCTCCATGTCAGGACTGTCTCCCTTATATACAGAACAGGACTTCCTTACAACCTAAGCTGTGGAACACTTTCTGATGGGCAGATTGGGTCATAAACAACAATAACCCCCAAATCACGCCAGGCTCGTTGTGTAATTTATTATCCTCCAAGTCTTTGGCAGTGAGTCATGAAGCATTCACGCTTTAGTGAATAGTTTATTTGGATTTGGTAGGTCAGCCAGCGTGGATTTCTGCTGGAAATATTTTCAGGTTCAGAGCCGCGCTGTGCGTGTTTGCACATTAGCCCTCCAAATTTAGGAATTCCAAATCATTTGATGCCAGTTTCGAGTGGGGGAATTTCAAGCCTAACACATTAATAATGTTAAGGCAAATGAAATATTGCCCATCAGACTCCACTGCTTTGAAGAGGTTTGATCAGTGTACAACACCATTCAGAAAACAGCAGATTGTCTTCCTGAGAAGCTGAGGGAATGCCTAGGATTTGTTATTACTGACTGCTGGGAATCGACCCTCCAACACACATTGTCCCTCCTTTCTTGTTTGTCCTGACTTTTGACACAAGCAGACTAATGCTGTCCTGGTGGGAAATCCTCAAAGGTGGAACAGAGAGCATTACACCTCCCCATGCTCTCTAGGTACCTTATTGATCTCCTATGGATCACTTTTTTGTCACTGTCATATTAATAACACCATTAAGATATTCTGCGAACCCCTGGTCCAAGTCCCTGCCATCAGGACAATGTTTTTTCATAGTTATATCAAACTACCCCATCAACAAATATAAATATATTGCAGTTGAAAATGTGAATATATCCAAAGCTGCTGCTTTTACACTCACCTTGCTTCCATTTCCACTCTGCACCCAAGGAGCTCTCTCTTTGTAGAAGTACAGTTAACCTACACCTTTAATCAGTGATCTAAAGGGTTGGTAGCTTCTTAAAGACTTCATTTCTTAGAGCAACAAAAGGAGGAAATAAAAGCTGAGCACGTGTCTGGAGCTGGGAGGCAATGGGGGGTTTGCTGAGTGAGCTCAGGGGGATCCTGACACTGAACTTCTGTGTTTCGTTTTACAGCAGCCAAGAGTTTACTGAAAAAGCCGGACGGAGTTAAGGTAGGTTTAAAATATATTGCATTAGTCACCACCTAGCTGTACCTTCTGCCTGGTTTTAGAATGTATTATTGTTTCTTTCCTCCATTTACTAAGTGCTTCTCACTGTATATATGAAGTGGTTAAAGTTAGTAGGTGAAGCTGAAGTAAAAAGAATACTTGCAAGGCAAGCATTAAATAAGTGGAAGATAGAAAACTCCTGGAGAAAATGCTTTTCTTGCTGTTTTAATGAAGGATGTTTGTGTAATTAATAACTCGAAGTTATTAAGTAGCTTACAGTACCAATTTGGTGGTGGGCATGTAGGCATCAGTGTTTATCTGCAGCTTGATTGCCCCTGTGTTTCCCCTTGACTTTTCATTAGATTTCATGGAAGACCAAAAGTTTTTGGGTAGGCTTGGCTCCACATGAGGTGTATTCTGCCAGATGTACTTGCTATATTTGGCAGAACTGCAGGGGTTTACTATCTCAACAAATCAGCTCTTCCTGACTAAGAGACCTTGCTAAGAAGGGAACATTTTGGCAGCTTTCGTGCATGATTTAGAGCTCCTATTCTCACGTCACCAGGCCCTGCAGGAGGAGAGATGCCTCACAAATGAAAGTTCTGGATAAATATTGGGGAAAAAAGCCAGGAAAAAAAAAATCACTCGGCAGGAAATATAATTTATTCCTTTTTTTGGAGGATTTCTGAAGACTATGTAAGATAATATAATGCCTCAAGCTTTCATTATAGCATTCAAAAGATATTCTTCTGTGCTCTGTGTGTTTACTCAGAAGTATGTCTTTGAAGTGAATTTTAATTTTCTATTTAACCTTAATGTGTTACTTCAACAAAGCATTATGAATACTTGTTTAAATACCAGACTCACAGCATATTTGTGCCTATTCTCTGACTTCTGCACACTTTTCTGGTCAAAAAAGTCATGAGCCTGACCTAAAATCAAATGAGTACCCCATGATTTCAGTGCTTCTCACTGCCAAGCAGTAGACACCCTAGTTCCACAGAGAAGCATGTATTCAGTACTATTCTATCTCTCCTGTGGAAAACCCTTAACACGTTTCCTTGTGAAATAAGTAAATTTTATGCACTCTTCTCTGACCAGCTTTTCCTTTTTAAATATCATTCCTCCTACAGGTCTACGATGGTATTTGTTCTACCTCAATTCCGATTATTATATGGGAAACAATTGTTGCCAAAATTTTGCCTAAATTGCACTCGTTGGGATTGGATACTTTGGATTTCAGCACATGTTATGTGTCTGCTGGTTATCTGCATGGTCATGTGGAGCAGAGGGAGTAAAGTTACATCTGGGGAAGTCTGGTTTTGTTGTTTCTGTTACTGAGCTACTGTAAATTCTGTAGCGTTTTTCCACCCCTTCCTACAGCTTAAGCTGTCTTTTTCTTATTTAAAAAAAAAAAAAAAAAACAAACGGAAAGAGAAATATACTGTACTCCATGCGTTGATACTTCAAATCCAACCAGTCACGTTTTCTTCTTTTCCTTTCTCTCTGACTGGTCAATTCAGAAAAGGAAGTCCAGTTCGAGTGTTCAGATGATGGTGAGGATCTTTATCGACAGATTTTTTTTTTTTCCCTCCTGTGAAACGTTCACACTTAGAAACCGAACAGTTGCATTTAGCTTTGTTAACATACTGTGAGAAGCTGCCAGACTTTAAAGTACAACCCTGTGAGTTTTAAGCGTGCAGTTGCTATTTGCCATCCGCAGTGAATCGTTCTGCCGTTCTTTCAAGCAAGTCTTTAATTGTTTTTTAACCTGGGGACATTAGAAAACAAAAAAAGTAGATGTAACATCAGCCAATGCAGCTGTCCGTAGTAAATAAGAATAGTAACAAAATAGTAATCTTGTAACAGCCTTCTATTCATTTTTCCAATCTCCTGATTTTAAAAGCTAATAGTATTAATATAGAATGTAACCACGTTGCCCAGTGAGATAGTATTGCATTAATTGTGCTGCTGTAGCCCACAATACCATGCTAAATGCTCAGGAGTAAAAAACCCAATTTCCCAGCCTATCCATACTACAGTTTCCCAGCCAGCTTCCTTCACATCTCAGGACTGTGTCACAGGATGTCGCCACTGACAATCTCAGTAACTTTTCTTCCTCCTCAACCCACTCTCCAGTCCTGTGTTCATTTGGCCTCAGTGATGCCACACAGTAACTTACTCTGATCCTGCTCTTTGTGGGTTTGAATCTGACCTGTTAGGTGTTCACAGTGCTGGGCTGTGCCATCAGCAGAGAGGAGGCAAATGTCCCTCATCCACACCTTTCTCTGGGAAGCACAACTCCCTGAAAAGCACAAACTGCTGGCGAGGTCTGAGCAGCCGTGCAGTTTTGTAGGAAAATCACCTGTTATTCGGGTGAACACAGAATTTCAGTGGTGTCCAGAGGGGGGTCACTGGAAAGGTACAGTGTGGACATTGCCAGGATCCCAAACTTGAACTGTACATTAACTTTTTGTGCCATCTGAAAGATAAAGCCCCAAGATACATGTTTTGTTTCTTAAAATTATTTTCATAACATGTGACAGAAGACCACTAATGACTCCCACAGCCATGCTCAGCTGATTGGAGCGTGTGTGTGTGTCTGTCCTGTGCTGTCAGACCTCGGAGAGGGGCTTTTGGCAAGCGATGCCGTAGGAAAAACTTCTTCTTCACAACAAGGTCACTGGCTAAGCACAAATCAGCTTTAGAATGACTGTTCCCTATGAAAATATTTTCCACCTTTTGGGGTGATTTCCCTTTGCTGTTAAAAATACATGTAAAGTACACCCTGTGTGTTCAGAAATTAATATGTCTGTGTTCTGTGAGAGGGAAAACGTGTACAGCTTAGTGCTGTTTCCTCTCAGAGTTTCAAAGGTTTTCACCTTTCTGTTTACACAGGCAAAATAACTGTGTTTTGAATCCCACTCTCTCTCTCTCTGCTGTTACTAATGAATGCTGGATTCTCCATATCTTACTGAAGAAGTTGTGAATGTGTTTCCTGCAGTTCTCAGCAGTAGCCGTAATGGATATTGTTTATTTTTATAGGGTTTTCACCAAGGGAGTATGGACCCAAGCCTGCTCTCCTTACTCAGGCAAAATTGGAGTTGAAATTTGATTAACCTGTTCTTGTTATGTATTCAACAATGAGCATTCATTTGGCACATCACTCTAGTTTTTGTGTTAAGCTGCTACTGAGCAGGACTATATGAAATCTGGTGACATCTTCATTTCTTTCCTCATGTTTTTTCTTTATGCCTTTTGATAGGGTCTTTTTATTCATAGTCTCTGACTACACTGTCATAAAAATGTGAATTTGTGGTTATGCAATTTGATATATGAATTTTCTCTTGTTTGGAAGGTTTAATTTGCTGTCAAGCGATGTCATTTGTGTTCTCACTATTCCACAGTTCTGTAGAACTTTCATTCACTGAAATGGATGGGATTTTTTCAAGTTTTTTCCTGAGTAAGGAGTTCAGGTTCTGCCCATCTCAGAATCCCATAAATATCAAAGCAAGGAAAATACTTGCCAGTAATTATGTCTCCCCATGAAAGACTTTCTGCACAAAGGTATTTGTTCTCTCCCTGGCTTGACTTCAGACACCTCTTCAGCTCAGGGCTGCAGCTGTGAATAGATAAATGACATTTATTTGATAATAGCTAGGCCAAGTTGGGGCATAAACACTCTCAACTCAATAATAACTCATAGTTTCTCTTAATGACAATTTCTGTGGAAAGACCATTGTTTAAAGTAACTGTTTCTCATCCTCCTACTGTAGAACATCATGAACTTTGATTTGAAATCAAAGGAAATTATTTTTATTCCATATGGGAGAACTGTTCCTATCACAAGTATTATCAAATGCCATTTAGTGTCGACATAATATTCCCTGATTAACTAATGAAACTGTTTTATATTCTTCAAAGCCTGTAAAATACTGGGTAAGATAAGGAAATTTGCAATCTGTAATTAATTACTGCAGATCCTGTTGACATTGCCATAATCTAGACATATCCTAAGGAAGAGTCATTTCAGCTGCAGCCTTAATTCCTGCAATCCACAAGTCGGCTGCCATGCCTGGCCCAAAGTAAAATAATCATCAAAACCCGCCATGAATTTTTATTTCTTTCACTTCTGTGAACTTAATTACATTTCTAGAAAAATCCATTGACAAAACTATTTCAGCCTTTTTTTCCTTTGTTTTGCATATTTATTGCTCAGTACTGTGACTAGAAGGTTCTGTAGAGCCTCTTTTTTTTTGGATCAAAGTCCAGAATATATGTGTATATATAGATATATATATATATATCTTTACACCCAGTTCTGCATGCTGCTTTGGATTGCTCTTGTTAAAATTAGACATTACCAAAATATAAGTAATATTTTTTCCTAATTGTTGTTAGAGGAAAAAAACTACATCTTTCAAAACAATTTTATTATACTTGACTCTTGCTTCTTAGTGCATGTCAAAAGTGGCTTGGTACATTGTTTTTGGTATTTCTGTTCTTCCCATACCATGGTATTAATGAAAGCTAAATCTTAAAAAAAAAAATGGATTTAAAGAATCAGATGCATTTAAAGTTACTGCTAAATTTGAATTCCTATTTTTGTGTAGATAAAAGCCAGAAGTCTTGTAAAGGTGTAGTACTGTGCTAAGCTTAAGAAGGACCATGGAAAGTTCAACAGACATGTACTGATTGGTGGAGTAAAACTACAGGTAGTGTAGTGGGAAACCTTGCACTTCCAGGTTATAGGACCAAAACTGAAGGGCTGATCACACTGCCAATTATTTTTGTTGACAATAACACCTAAAAAAGTAAGGGGGCACCAGTTTCTTTCTGGCATCAGTCATATTTATTCAGCTATGGAATCAGAAGCCAGTGGAACAAAATAGATTCCTGGAGAGCTATGAATAATGAAATAATCAACTATTATTTATGGCAGTGATAATTAATTTGAGATACAGAACTGCAAGTTTGCAATTGCTTAATACTGTTGCATGTCACGAAATGGCTATTTAAGACTTTCTTCAGACCAGTATTAATTCTTTATTCTTCTTACATGTGATTAGCTGCTACTTAAGGGCTCTCTGTTCTGCTAAGTGTCACTGAAGTCATCTGTACCTTATATAGACCTTGGTGGAGTGGCCCTGCAGGGCCGTGAGTAGGAGCTGCCAGCCAGCTCCTGAAGCTATTGTTAGCGCTCCTGCCAGTTCACAAGTTCATCTTTCTGTGATTCTTTATTTCCATATCTATATCTGGACATAGATATCTATATCTGCCTATAGATGTTCTATACAGAGAGATATAGATAGGGTGCCTCCCGTGAGTTCTAAGGCCTGTCTGTTTCTATTTTCTGCATACCTACAGATAAACAACAAAACCAACGTGGTAACCAGCCCCAAGGAAAATATTCCTACCCCGGCGCTGGTATACCTGGAATTTTCCTTCTCATGCTATCTTGAAGTTTTTGACTGTCTTCTGTTTGTTATTCCTTTTTTTTTTCTTTCTTTTTTTTTTTTTCTGCTTTTTCATGCATTTAATCTGTTTGCTTTCTAAAAACAGGTTGTGGAAAACCTTTTTGTTTGAATTCTGCTGTCTTATTTTTTGTGAGGAAGTCCATTAGAGCGTGTTTATTGACAGACAATGTTAATGGAAGCTGAATGCGGTAGAGTCGTAGTGTTTGTAACCGTAGCTGAGTTTTTTGCATGCTGTGCCAGAAAGTGAGTAGAATGCGCTTGATGTTGCTCTTAGCTCTTTGCCTGATGACTGTTTCCACCTTTTAATGTTAATCTTTTGCACCAAAAGAAAATTCTAAATAAAAAAATCAGCTCTGTTATTTTCTCTGCTGTCTGAGCATAAGTACTGATACCCAGGAGAGCTAACAGGATTATTGCTAGGCTGCCATAAACCAGACCTTATTCAGATTTTCATTCTGTATTTCCAACAACTCTGCAGGACTTTGCAAGTCTTCTCTGGGATCAAGAGGCATCTAGAGCTAAACAGTTTTGCTTGTTTCTCTTCCATTTAAATCAGCAGGAGGCATTCCTCATTAATAAGCTCCGTTAGGGACATATTTCTAATCAAAGGGATGTTTATTGCTTTTATTAGCAGCCCTGTTTCTCAGGCATCTGTGTGTCACAGAGCTTACTAACGTAAATGTGACATATTATTTCCCATATGCATATGTAACTTTGAAAGTGTGGGTAATTCACAGCCATTCGGAGAGATGTTTCCTCCGGAATTTTTTGGAGTAGCTGGCACTGATTCATACACTAAGTAATTCCCAAGGACCAGCTAGCAGGTTTCATCCAGGAGTGGATGGCACTCTGTTCTTAGACGGAGCCGTGCCCAATAGTCCACGCTGAAAGTGTGCTGGCTGCCTGCCATTTCAAAGATTATTGAACCTTTTATCCAGGCAAAAGGATATGGGGAAATTACACTTTAAAATGACATGAAGATCTCTCTCACTTGTTTTTTTGCTGCTCTGCCAAGGCAGCAATTGGTGGTAATTTACTCCTTCCAAAACACGGGAGTGTTTAAACGTGGTTAACTTATTCTTAATCCTTATCACTTCATCTGTGTTTTGATTTGATCCCTGAATTCTAATACGAGCAAATATGATTAAAGAAAGGGGGTGATTTGTGGCCACCTTGCCTGGCCTGGCTCAGGCAGGAGAGCACAGGAAGCATTTTGCCTGCCCTTGTGCAGAAGAGCCTCTGCAGGTCTCCAGAGCTTCAAAGCCCTGCACACATCAGTCCTGAATAAGGTCTCTGCATGCTGCTGCATTAGGCGAGATGGCCTTTTTTGCTGGCTTGCTGTTGAGGAAATCTGTGTTAGAGACATCCAGTTTCACCCTCTCTGGTGACAGTTAATGTTTGTTTTAACTCTTGTCAGTGTTCAGCATTTGTGAGCTGGCTCTTCTTGCACTCCCTCACACCAATGAAAATGTATTTACCAATGGGAACTCTTTCTCTCTTTATTTTGTTCTCGCTCAGGAGCCCCAAACTACAGTAATCCACAACCCTGATGGAAATAAGGTATTCAGAAAGTATCAACTCCATCCTGCTTTTCCACACCACACATTCCATCCACCACTATTCCACAGCTAAACAGGGCCGTTCCAGGAATTGATGAAGGAAAAAAATCTCATTCCTGCATTTGTTGCACGTAGTGTCTCTTGAGCCTGTTTCCGTCCGTGTCCATCTGCTGGGTGCTGAGCTCCCGGAGCTCTCGGGGCAGTCGGTAGCGGTTGGCGGGGCCCAGTGCCCTGTGGCTGTGCTGAGAGTGTGCTGAGATGGTCCTGACGAGTTTCACGTGCAGCTGTCACCTCAGACAAAGATGTCACTGCACTTTATCCCTCCTGCTGTTTCTCAGCATGCTTGCACACCGTGTCGTGACGTGTCTTTTGCACAGGACTTTGGTTCACTTCCATAACATCACCGAGAAGTTTCAAAACAATTTTCACATTTCAAGTGCCAAATAGGTCTTTTGGTTTTCACGTATTTCCTTCATGCTCCTTTCTTTTTCTTGTGTATTGTGATGTTTGCATCTGGCAGCTGATCCCTAAAACGTGTTTTGTTTTGTTTTTTTCATGCATGGACTTGAAAAGGGCCAGGAAATACCATCATTTACATATAACACATGTTCCTTGGTTTCCTGGAAAGAATTTACTCTTCAACAAGAATTTCCCTGTTTGCAGTGTTGACTTAAAGAATTGACATCTCATTTATCTAGTCTTAACTCCCTGTGGTTATTTCATAAAAGAAAGATTGGATCTGAGTGACAAAATAACGCATGCAGGCATTCCTCAAGCATGGAAGTGCTGATGGTGTGTGTTGTGCTCGTGTATCCCGTTCCTTTATGTCCCCTGCATCTGTCCAACACAGAACTTCTGGTTTTGTGTTACTACTTTTTCAGTTCCCCAAGGTTTAAACTCGTAGGCAACGAGCAGCCTGTGTTTGAACACCGGGCTGATCTTTCTACCTGAAGTCCACTAAAGCCCAGAAAACCCAGATAAAATATTGGCATGACTACATCTACTTGATTTTTATTATGTAATCTTAGCAATTAAGATACTCAATGTCCCAGAAGGTCACAGCAAACAAACAAACCACTCAGTGCGGAGAGTTCCTTCCAAATTTGTCTGAAAGCCTGATCCTTGTAGTATGGCAACTGGAGTGGATGCTTCAGTATTAGAGGCTACATCTGCCCTGTGAGCTTTGCATGGTGTTTACAACTTGTATTTGTGTGAGGTTTTTGTTCACTCATAAGTACTTTGTCTAATATTATAAGTGACAGAGCATGATACATCTGTGTAGAGTGAAATGTCTAACACAGCCAGGGCAGGGACGGCATGGTGACTCCTTCAGTTTTGTTTGTGTGTGAATTAATTACTGTAGTTTTACTTATGAATGCGCATATGTTTTGTTTTTATAAGGTCTGAGTAATGCATTAGCCTTTTGAACATTCCTTTGGCTCAGCCTTGTGAGGACACAGTAAATGAAGGGCACTGACAAATTTACCTTTTATTGCTTGATTATAAAATCCTTTAAAGAGTTAAATAAAATACCAGTCCTATCTTTCTTCTCTGATTAAAACAGATCAGTTAATCCTTCTTGTTACTGAGCTGTGAGTTTGAAAAAATGTTATTTATATTCTACTTCTCAAGAAAGTATATGGATTTTAAAAAAAATCAAGCTGAAAAACTTTCCAGCTCTCTGAAGCTGTTAGATTTGACAGTGTCCTGTTGCATCTGTCCATAATATTTCATGTTTCTGGTAATTCATGAAAGACTGAGATACGATATCCTTGCCTTTTTAACCGTGTGATGGCTTAAGAATAAACTGTCTGATAGATGAGTCATTCCTCTACATGTCTGGTTGGTTGAAGAACACTGCTACAGAGAAGCCTTAGTTTGTCCAAGTTGGTATCAGATATTTACCCATTCTCTATCTTCTTCAAAAATTTTCAAAAAATTATCACACCACCAGTATAAAAATGAGAGAATCTGATCCAGTCTGCCTTAGGTCACCATGAGACTTCATTGCGTGAGTCACATGAGCAGAAAATCGGTTGTAAATAGTAGTAGGCAACACTCTGCATATTTCCAAGGTGGAATTGGAATGGAATGACTTATTTTGCACAGTTGGTTTATCACTAAGCTTAAAATGGCAAGCTCTCCTACTTGGCTGAGGTAATTCATGTGACATTTCAGATGGACTTTGTGCAGTTGGATGTTAAAGGAAAAAAAGTTTCCTGTACATTCCTGTGAAGTAAAAGCATCAGACAGCAGGAAATGTGTTTCCGTTCCCTACCTTAGAGAATGGCAGTGTGTGCCATCCCTTTCAGGTGGAAATGTCTTGATCTGTGTGTGACCATTTGTTTGTGAATGACATCCCACCCTGCTTCAAGGCTTTGCATGATTCCTGTGACTAATCCTGTCCTTTTCCAAGGCACGCAAATAAGGCTTGGCTTGTTTGATACATTCTACTCATATTTACTTCTCAACAGGAATCAACAGAGAGTTCCAACACAACCATCGAAGATGAGGATGTGAAAGGTAGGATTTTAAGCTTGGAACATTTGGAGAAGCAGTAACATGGGTTTTGTGAATGTATTTCAGTAGGTTGTTAACCACAGAAACCCCTAATGAATCCTTTGAGAGAATACTATTTTTCCTTTTTTAAAAGAAATTCCTTTTGATATGTTTCAGACTTCAACTTTTCAGTTCCCAAAACACCATTTTCCATTGTGTTGGGGTTAAGAATATAAAGTTACTGCTTTTTAACTAAGAGACTAGTTCCAGTAATAATAGCAGTAGATTAAACATGTGTAAGTCAGTGCTTTGTAACTCTCACTTAGTTTATGTTTAATACGCATCTGTGTTTTGGGTTTTGCTTTTTTTTTTCTTTATGTCACCATTTTCATTTTTATTCTGTTCAGATGCCAGTGTATTTTTGTGGTTTTCTTTTATTCTGTCCATACACTTATTTTAATCTTCTCCTATTCTTTAAAAAACTAAAATAATTTTTTTTTAATATAGACTTAGTTTTGTAACTTCACGGTTAATATTTCTGTTTCCATTTTTTTCTCCCTCTAGATGTCATGCTGTGATGTTACTCATACCTACTTTAATAACATTATGTTTTAAAACAAAGGGTTTGAAAGAGAGAGTGTTAGGTTTGCGTACCTGTGATTCACAGAAAAGGTTGGGTTTTGGCTTCACGGAACAATGTGATACGTACAGGTGAGAATGGAAACAGGAGAACGGATGCAACCTGGTGATGGTGGTTGGAGTTAATATGGAATGAGAGAACAATTATAGGGATCTGCAGCTGATGCCTAGGAAAATACAGTATAATTTACCTTTATTCACAGCACTTTGTATTTCTTCCTTCAAATTACTACGTGGAGTTTAGCAACCAAGCTCATTAAATGAATAATTTAATTACAGGGCCTCTGCCTGATGATATAACGTGGTGTTATTACAGTAGGATTTTTAGGCAATCCTGTCTGAAGCTCAGCACACAGAATTGTGTCTCAGGGATACAATTATAAAAAAGCCAACAATGAAAATAATTTGCCTGATTCTGCAATATCACAGCCAAGAGCAGTTGGGATGGCCACGGTGTACGGTGTTCCCCACCCAGCAAAGAGGAGCTTCCAGTAATCACAGGTCTGAGGAACAAGACACTGGTTGTGTCTTTCCCTGTGCACTGTACAGGGATTTCATGTTCTGTTTGTCTAAAGGACAAATATAATCTTCCTGTTATTAATTGTTTGGAAGCTTGCTTGTTTTTCACTTTTTAGTATTCCTCTCACACTTCCCGCCTTTCCACTGGAGGCTGCTGTTCAGATTCTTTTATTATAAATTAAAGCTAACAGTGACCCCAGGGTCTCATTTGTAGAATGATTCAGGGAATGGGCAGTCCTGCAACCCTGACAGCTATTATAAGCTCAAGCTTCATGTTTTAGCAAGACACTTAGGAAGGATTATTTCCCCACACACACATTAGACCAAACTTGATTTCTGGATGTAGATTTTTGTAGGAGAACAGCCACTGGAGATAAAATACTGATAGAGACAAGTGGATTTCAGAGGTAGGAAAGGGAATTCTCCCACATTACTGACTGTCCATGTCCTCACATCTCTGCTCAAGATGATGCTCATACTACATTTGAGACCTTGAAGGAATATTTTCCACCTTTGGCGATAAAGAACCTCAAAAATCATTTTGTTTTTCTTTGCAGCCTGGAGAACAACATGGGAAGAGGGTCTCCTTCCCACGAAGGCGAGGGGGAATGGGGCTGCCACTCTGTGACTGAAGAGTGTATTAGCATGTTTTATAACGTTACAATATGACCCACAGCTCGCAGGGAATGACTCTGCAAGGGCAGGGCTTCTGCGCCCTCCCGTTATCCACACACCATGCGTGGGCTGCACAAACAGGTACAGGGTTCCTCCCTGCGTACAGCCCACCAGCCCACACACACTGCGAACACTCAGCTCTGCATCAGGTGCTTTTCTTCTTCTTTATTGACTGGACTCCTCCAAGCAGCGTGGATCACAGGGCTATGTGGGATATCCCATCCCCAGAACGGCTGTGTGGCGTGTGCCCTGCAGGAGCGTGTGCACACGCGCGTCTGTACAGAGTACGATATGATTCACCTAGAAAGGGAGCAATTAAAACTGTCTTTTATCAGCTGTCACAAACGTGACTTTAGGAACAGATTCTGAACTCCATTCTGTTGAGGAATACATGCAGCAAACTCCTCTCGTGTCAGGATCTCACCCTATTTTCACTTTGAAAAGCAGGTATTTAACTTAGAGTCAGTAAAGTCAGGCTTGCTTTGCGTTTTTTATTTACTGAAAATCTTAGTATCTGTAACTTTGCCTTGCTTATGTATACATTCACATCTTTTAGGACTGGAACATATTTCTTTTGCTAGAAGCAGTGTTTGGCAAACAAGAGTGAGCTTTAATAATTCACAGAATAAGTTAATTCTGTCATTTCAGTCTGAAAGGACTTGAAGCTGCAGTTCAGGTTCCTTGCTGACACAAATTTCTGACATTAACCATTGATCACTGGCTTGTCTGCATGACAGTGATTCCTCCTTAATATGACAGGAGTGGACAGAAAGAACATGCTGAGAACTGGACCGTAGGCAATGCCTCCTTCTGGAATTGCTTGTGGGATTTCTCCTTGCTGTAGTAATGAGACTGGAACTATTGAGCAGCATCTCTGTGATATGAGATTGATTTTTTTATTTTCTAAAGTAATACTGTAGAATACCACTGTTATTTTTGTCCAGCAATGCCCACAGGCTTTCAGGAAGGTGAGTTGTTGAATTTATCATGGACAGCAGATCTGGATTTCTCATGGTATCTTTTTGCCCCTGGAAGTGAATTAATGAAAGCGTTAGTAAGAAAGATGATTCCCAATAGGAAAATTTATGGAGTTGTAGGGCACTTACAGATTAGGTGAATTGTGGCTAATTTTGCTACTTGATACATCTGTAAGGTACATTGTTTCAAAATATTTAATATATTCTATTTTCATTTTATCCCTATTGGTTTTATTTTATCGAACAGTAGAGAGAAACCAATTTAAACTATTTCTTTTGGAACATACATTCCTGAAAAAAAAATTCAAATTTCTAAGAAAAGCTCTTTCAAAGCCCTGTGTATCACAGTCCTGGATACAGGGGTAAATCTGCGCTGGCATCTGAACAGAGTCACTCATGCCCACGACCTTTAAAACTGTTCTTTGGCACCCACATTGCCCCCTGAAAGTACATCATTAACATTGTTTGTGTGCTCGAAGATATTTTAAGTTCTTGTTGCTTGTAATTAAATTATCGTTATTTTTCTTTTGGCCTTCTTTTTTTCTTCTTTCACATGTACTTGACCCTCACACAGCTATCACAAAGGAGGGGGACATGGAGAGGTTGAGTTCCACCCACCACTCCTCCTCTTCCATTGCTTCTTCATCCCACTGGTCACCACCCTTGCCGTGCCCCAGCGGCCGCTCCTGCTGCCAGTGCCTGCTGCGGAGTCTGATCACACTCTACCTCTTCATCTTTGTTTGTTCATATGTTGTGTTTCTTTCCATCAATTCAGCGGGCAAGTCCATGAGAAATGCAAACTCAGAGAGTCAATCGCTTGAGTCTGAGCTCTCCCACTCCACTCCTTCCTCTGTGCTATGTAAGTTGAGAGACTCGGCTGTTCAGATGGTCTCCTTTGCCTCTCTTCCTCCTCCCTCCCCACCATCTGAGAGGAGCAGATCACTGCTGTGATCTGTCTCATCTAGGAATGACCTGTTCTTAGGGTGTACAAAAGAATGGAGTATATTTCTGTAGATATTTATTTCTTGGCGAGGTGAAATTATTATTAATTGTGAAAATAGTATCATCAGCAGGATAAATAGGTCTGTCTTTCAGAAAGCTGTATCTTGTAGAAGTGATCTTTGCAGTGGTTTTCAGCTTAGATTTGACTCTCCCCTCTGGCTTGGGTCCTGGATAGGTTCTCAGGAGTAATTACCTGTGGTGTTTATTATATCATCAAGTTGCTTTCTTGAGCATCCGCATTGGTAAAGCCTCATTAAAGCTGCTGTGGCAGCTGTTAGAGTGGAGCGTTGGTACGACCCTGAGAGGTGTCATGCTTTGCTCAGGGGGAGATGTGGGATGATCAGTGACCAGCTAACTGCAGAGGAAATCTCTAGTGTGGGCAGGCTTTGTCTGAGCAGTGAAAACAGGAGAGGCAAAAGGCATTGTGTTAGTAGCTGGTAGGACATAAAAGACCTGAGGAGATAATTTCTTGTTTATAAATTAACTCAAAATTTCTTTAGAAGGGGAGGGACCCTTGTGGGTTGAAACGTGGGCTGTGTGTCATTGGCCTGAACCTTATTTTAAATCTGAGTGGAATTTTGGGTGGGTGCAGCTGATGCAGGTGAGGGGATAGGCTGATTCCAGTCACAACAGTTGCCAGGTAATGCTGGAAGAGAATTTCATTCCAAGGGAGGAGCTGGATAGTCTCTGTCAATACATGGATGACCATGTATAAATTGGAGCTGCTAATACCAACAGTGCTCAGAGCCTTAAAAAAGAGAGGAATTAATAGGAGAGACATGGAGCTGTGTAACACTGAGAGCTGATTCAGCCATAAGGCATTTATTCCATCCACAGGAATATCCCCAGAATATCTTGTATGTGCCCAGCATTTTCAGGCCTGAATGCTGGCAGCCTCACATTTCCCGCTCCACTGGGTGGGTAATAGTGCAAAGATGGCTGTTAATATTTAAACATAGATGGTCATTAGTAATTTCATTATAAAATTTAGGAACGGTGGCACTATTTTTTAAAAGGTAACGCAGTTTTCCTGAGCAAAATAGGTAGATGCTGCATTTCTTAGAATTATTGTTTGGGGATTATTGTTACTATTAACACATCTCAGTGCTTTTGAAACCTTATTTAAAAGGAAGGGGATGCAGAATTGAGGGTTGTTATTGATTTTCACACTAGTGGACAACAAGATTTCTCTTAATGGGCAGAGTGACTGTGCAGAAGCGGAGTTGAAATAAAAATTTCAACAGCAGCAAACCTCGTTAATGTCTCAGTTATGGAGACTTCAGATCTCATTTCTGGAGACAGTAGCCGGATTCCACGACTAAAGTAACCTGTTGGGAAATAGTGTAGTATCTTGTAGGTGCAGTGACCATGATACAGCTTTGATCTTACACTACAGATGATTTGTCATTAAAAAACAAACATATGCCAACATTCGCTATGCTGTATAAATATTAGTGTCATTTTTGAGTGTAACCATATGGAGAGCATCTTTAGATGTAATTGATTTCACATAAATAAAAGTATACTATGTAGGGCATGTGACAAGTGGCTTAACATCAATTTATGACAAAGGTTTAAAAAGAAGGTACATTCATTTGGTTGGATCTGTTTTGTCAGTACAGGGCGGAAAAGTGCTGGGATAATTTTCCAGATATTTGCCTAAATAACTAATAAATTAAGTTTTTTTCACTAGGGCAGTGGGAGGCTTACTGGCTTTCAGAAAGGTGAAAGCCAGCCAATAACCTAAATAAAATTCTGCAAATCATCCATCCATATCATAATGTGATAAATCAGAATGAGTCTTTGGAATCAGCAGGCTCTAGGAAAAAGATGTTACGTGTAAGATGACAACTCAGCTGTCTTAGCCCATATCAAAGTTTAAGGTTAAGTGGTGAGGTGAGAGGCAAGCTGTGGTCTTGTATACACCGCATCTTCATCAGCTTCTTAAATGAGAAGGTCCCTGGAGCACACCCTATCATCTGAGGTTCTGCATGGGTTTTGTGGAGATCTGACACCCAATCAGTTGTTTATTCATGCAGCAGTTTCTTTTATTGTCCTCACAGAAATTATATACTTGGAATATTTGGGGTATAAGCAGTAAGAGAAATTATCAGCAGAGAATTTTCTAGTATTGCTGAAATGAGGATCATTTGGAAGAACATTGTGTGATGTTTAGCAGTCTGTGCTGTAAGTGGAAGGAGATCTGGTACATCCACACAGCCAGAGCTCGTTACACAACACAGGATAAAATTTCTAGTCTCTTCCATTTCCTTTTCCGACTTTGGTTATTTTCAGAGTATAGAAATAACACCAGGGGCTGTATGCTTTCCGTGTAACTGCTGTTTGTTGGATGATGTTCAGATGAGAAGGGAAGCTGGGATCTCCCATGCTCTGCCATTCTGTCTGAGCAGTCCAGTGTCACCTTGTCATGGACTGTCCTGTTGGGAAACAACAGCACAATGGGTAGGATTTGTCTCCCCAGATTTAGCCACCCTCCCCAGTGTAGATGTCTGTATTTGAGCTAGTTGTCTAGACTCTCTTTAGTCAATGCAAATAGGTCAGATGAGTCACCCTTGTCTTCAATATCTATTTTAGGCTATGATGAATTGTGCCCCGAAAGTACTTATTTCTCTCCATTGACTGTAGGGGAGGGGAGCTGAGAGAACAAACTCACTTGTCCGTACTTATACATGTCCAAAATGTGGTGAGATTAATCCAAACTGAGGTGTACCGAGATGTGGAGCTAAGATTACTGAGTTGAAAAGTTTTAAGGGTTTTTGCCTTGAGAAAAAATATGCAAGCAAGGCAGAACCAAAATCATTTTAATCATCTTGGAGGGCGTGTGCAAACCTGGAACCAGGCTACCTTGTCCTTCTGGAAAGGTGCTTCACCAGACTGCTACAGTCATTACACAGGCAGTCATCTAGAGGATTGATGACAACAGGAAGATGTTCCAGTATCTGAATGAAGCTTAAGGTGGCTTAAAGTACTATTTTCAGAAGTAAATTGCTGGTGTCAGTTCTGGCGGGAAAAAAAAAAAAAAAAGATGGGTGATGGGGTGGTCAATGAGTTACCAGGGGTTCTTTTCTTGTGTTTCACAACAAAGGGAAGTTTCTGGTACATGTATTTCTGAAGGCTTCATTTTCACACATTTGCAGCTGATTTTTATCCTGCACCTTCTCTCTGCATTTGAAATACCCAAATTTCCATTGTTTCTGTGCAATTCTTGTAGACTGGGTTTACAAACTAGGGCTACAGGAAGGGAAGAAAAGCCCCAGAGTTCCCTCCTGGAACAGTTTTTCTTTTTCCTGTGATGCTTGATTTCACTAGGTGGGAGATTGCTCCTTGTAGGTTTAAAGTATTGATAGTGTTAGATGCTTTTTGCTTAAATGGTGTTCCCACTTATTTTGTGTTCCTTAGATATTAGTGTTAATGGTGTTCTTTAATTGTGAAAGATTATCCCCCACCCTGTAGTGAGCAGGGAAAAAAGGTGGAGAAATATAGCTAGAGGTTAATGACTCATTTAAAGTTAACATATGTGCTACAGCACTGCTGCAGAAATCGTTTCAACCAGTGTTGGAAAATGTTCCTGTTCGTTCTCTTCTGATTATTTGGTCTTTTTATAGCTCCTCTGCATAATATTTTTGTTTGAACTGCCTTTGCATTAGTCATAAACCTTCTCGCTTGCCAAAGCAGGGGTTGTATATTTTCTGAACTGCTAAAACCTTATTAATTACCTTTCCTCACTGACCCTGTGGGGTAAGGGTTCTGTTTGAGGAGTAGGTCTGTGGTCTTTTCTTTAATGGATTTACTTCACACATATTCTGAGCAAAAGACTGTAAAAGCCGCCATCTTTTCCACACAAGTTTGCTATATCTACAGTCAGTTGGCAGTGGTCAAGAAAATGGCTCAGCACCTTTGACTTCTTTTAGCAATATTCTTGTTTTATATCTCAGTTATTTTAAAGGAACTAGGTGTATTTTTGCTCAGTCATCCTTTGCTTACGGAGAGTATATAATTTTAGGCCATGGAAAGCCATTGTGGTATTCTAAGAAACTATAGATGGGTCAGACTTTAATTTTTAAATTGACTTTTACCGCACTCTGTAGAAAAATAACTGAACTAGTTTTATCAGAATCGCATCACAATGGTCAGTTTTCTTTAGGAAGATTAGTTGCTTTAGTTTTATTTAGGAAGTCTTTGCTGCACATCAAATGAAAAGTATAATAGCATAAAATTGCCACTGTACATCAAACAGCATAATTGTCCTAGAATTCAATACAAGCCAAGTTCACTATTGGATAAAAAAATAAATAATGAAAAAATCAAATTACAATGGTGATTGCAAGTGACAGTTATCTGGCAGATGGGAACTGGCCAGATGCCTCTTCCCTAATGCCTTGTGCGTTGGTTTGTTGTCCTTGTATAGACTGTCATGTATATTTAGATGGAAAAAAATTGGAAGAGTATATGTTACGTGGAGTCCATCAAATTTATAATGAAAATTTCAGGGTTTTTTTACCTCTTTAAGAACTGCCAATTACTTCTGTCAGATATTGTCTGCAACAGCAGAACTTTGTTCCTCCCAATACCCGTTTCACCTTAGTTCATCTCCAGAGCCCTCCCTGTTTCTTCTTTGCCCTAAGGATAAGCACAAGGATTTGACTTGGTGCACGTGGCCACCAGGTCATGGCTGTGTTTTCCTTCTGCTGCTTTCCAGTCTCCTTCCAATTTTCTGCTTGTTGTATTTCAGTTTTCCCATCTCTTTTCCCTTCCTTCCAGGTTAAACCTCTGCTTCCAAGACAATGGAGCAGAAATACTTTTGGTATCTGTAGTCTGTGTCCCTGCATACCCATGCAAGAAGATGTGAAAGCTAAGATAAAAACAAGCCCCTCAAAATAATCGGGGGGGGGGGGGGGTGTAAAACCACACTGGCTACTGAGATTTTTAATTAGTCTTTGACACCTGCTGTTATTTCATACTGCCTTGTTTCTTGACCATTTTTTCCTTGTAATGAGTAAGGGCTGAGAATGCGGCAAAGGGTTCTGCACATAGGATAAATCATTTCTGGAACTCCACTCTCTAAATTATTCTCCACCTCTGCCTTTGGCTCTCTTGCCAAGGAGACTGCACGTCAGATCACTAAATAGGAAGAAATTTAATTTTCTAATATGTGTGTAATTGTGTGTTGTTGAAAAGGTAAGAGGAACGTAGTTGCTTTCATAGAGTTTCATGTGGCGCTTGCAGTTTTGTAGAAAAAAACTGAGAGCTGAGTTGAAAGGCAGATGGTTTGGCAACATCTTCCTGTTCCTGACAGTCCACATCGAGAACTGTGAAGTCTTTCCACAGGCACTGGAAGAACTGACACTAGTGCTGAAGTCAGGTGTGGATTGATTGGAGCCAGTGATAACTGCTGTAAACTCCTTTCCTTGCTTTGCTGGCCTGTAGAGCTTCCTGATGGATGTGCTTTATATCCACGGACAGATCTGCAGACGCAGCTGTGCTAGATGTCAGTACAGCCCAGAGAAGCTTTGCTGGAACCATATTCTGTAATATTAGGTGGCTTCTGTCAGAAAGCTTCATGAGAACATACGTCCCACTGCAGTTTCATTTTGGAACTAAACCCAGGAAAAACAACAATTTGGCAATATGGTTCAATTACTCCCTTCTGGGGTTGATGTTGAATTATATCTTTTATATCTCAACGTCAAAGGTATGATGGTAAGACTTGGGAAAGAAATGACTGGTGTTAGTGAAAAAGGAAATATTGCCAACTGTCTACAGCCAAAATTCCGTGTCCATGTGGTTTTATGTCTCCTGCCTGTGGAAACTGCAGGACCTTAGACCTATCCATTGCTTACATTGTTATCCATTAACATGATCTCATGATCGTGTAGCAGCTGATCAGAGATTTTTACCTCATTTCCCAATGTCTGATTTAATAGTGTATAATTTCCCAGTCTCTGATTGAAATGTGTTACTGGCTTATTTAATCAAATCCTCCAGCTCCGTTATATTTATGTGAGATGTTGCATGCAAAACTGGTAATTTCTTCACTGCACGAAGTCGGCACATTCTGGATTTTTTTGCCAGCCTTCTGTAACACTGCCTCATTATTTCTTACTCAGCCATCCTACTCCTTGGCTGATGCTGATAATGCCATACAGTGTCCAGGCAGTCTGCTCTGTGTCGTTTAAACATAAGACAATGGGGACATTTCTGGCCTCTTCATTATAAATCTTTGTTCTTTCCACACTCTTTGTGAAAAGTTAGGCAGTTCATACTTGAAATACTCTTACCCATCACCCTATCTAGTAGACAAGAGCTGCTCACAAGAAGTCTCACTAGACTTTTACATCAACTTTTTTCTCCATCATGTCTTTCCTTACTGGTTTCTTTCTGGTTCTTTTTCTTGGAATATATTAGGTATGCACTTAGGAGAAGGTTAACACCACGATGCAAGTTCTTAAGCACAGCACTGGAGACTGACTTTCTGTATGGGCTCCCCAACATTTTCTTTTAGAAGAAGAGTGTGATCTCTCTCAGGACTTTAGTTTTAGAATTCCAGGAATGTTTTTGTGTGTGTTTATTAATGGTCAAATCCACGTGTAGGAGTGTGCAGGAGAACTACAGTTTTTGCTTGCATAAGAGAGCTACTACAGCCTGGTTGCTTGCATTTATTTTTCTTTCAAGTCTGGATCTTCCAAATGCATTCTCTGATGTTTAAGAAGGAGTAGAAATTGTGCTGTAAATATATCCACATGGATACATGTGCATCTTATGGTATCTATGAGCTTTGCACCAGAGAGTCTTCATTACAGGCTTAAGGTCCAAATTAATTTTTACTTAAACGTTTATGTTTGGCCAAAGCAAACAGCAAGTGTTGAAAAGATTCCTGAAAATCAGCATTAGATGCAGAAAAGATGAAGGCCTCCTCCTGTGTGTATGAAACACAGAGCATTGCTTGTAAAACAGTAATCAATTCCTTGAATTTGGAGTTAAGAGTTGGGCCTTGGTTTGTTTTGATTTTTAAGCAGCACATCCTTCAGTGTAGATGATTAGAAGTGTGAAAGTGGATTGATTTTGACGTGTGTTTAATTTCCTCATGGATACAGGAGTGCACTGAAGGCAAGTCAGTGTAAAGCAGCAATATAACCTCATGTCCTTTGGCCATAGAAAGGAAGAGAGACAGCTGCTGTGCCAGCTGAGGGATGACAGGATACCTGTCAGCTGTCACTTTCCACTTTGCCTTCCATCCTAAGGTTGGTTTGTATCTCTCCCCAGCTCGTAAGCAGGAGATTATCAAGGTGACCGAGCAGTTGATTGAAGCCATCAACAACGGGGACTTTGAAGCTTAC
Organism: Pseudotriccus pelzelni; assembly: GCA_035584735.1. Lineage (NCBI taxonomy): Eukaryota > Metazoa > Chordata > Aves > Passeriformes > Tyrannidae > Pseudotriccus > Pseudotriccus pelzelni. The sequence goes on along the minus strand of JAWMRA010000130.1, from coordinate 2,304,081 downwards.
ACGTGAGTTCCTCATTTTGCAGGGAGTGAGGAGAGTTGATATATGTGACACACTATGTGTAAATATGTGTGTTTACATAGGAGAGCCTGTGCTTGTATTTATGTTCCAACAAACTCCTCCTCATGAAACACAAAACATGTTCGTGGCTGCTTTGCCCTGGCTTTACACATTGCCAGTTTCGGAGGAGCTGCTTGTGTGAATCCAGTGTAGTTAAAGTAATTAAATCTTGCTTAAATACTGATGTGAGACATTAAAAAATCCTTTGGTTTGCACAGCAGCAGTTTTCAGAGTCACAGTTCAAAAGTCTTGTGAATATAATACCTGCCACAGACACGTGGGACTTACTTTGGTGGACCTTCTCGGTGAAAAGATGATTTATGTGAAATCTAGTTTCCCTGAAGTAAGCAGCCAGCTGTGCTAATTTAGGTGAAACCAGAACTTCATTCCTTCTCACTTAAATTCTGTTCTTTTCCAGTGTGATGGCATGTCTGATTGGAATAAAGGAAACATCAAAAAATATCCTCTCCCAAGTTGTGTTCCATAACCACTCATTACAAACTTTCCTCTTTTCCGCAGGAAAATCTGTGATCCAGGCCTTACATCTTTTGAACCTGAAGCTCTGGGTAATCTGGTAGAAGGGATGGACTTCCACCGGTTTTACTTTGAAAATGGTAAACGTTCCTTTTTCATTTCATCTGTTTCAGTGACTGTGTTTCTCCCATCTAATTAGCATTTTGGTTTGGAAGTGAATTGATTTGGGCAGGGGAAGGGGATGTTCTTTTTTCCAGGGTTCTGCTTTATTTTTCTGCTGTGCTCATTCACATATCACAGGGTGCATCATGTAGTGGGGCAAGTTTCAGGTATTTCTCACATTTTTGTTTTTCTCTTGGGGAAATAGATGTGCTTGTACTTTCTTACATTAAGAAAGAAAAATTACCCATAAAATGGATTTAATAAAGTTTTGGAGGAGCATGTGATGTAAGTAACCATTTTAGAGCAGACTTGACTTAAAAGGAAATAAAATATTGTAAATTAAGATATCAGTTTATCCAGTAATTTCTGAGTAATGTCCGAGCATAAAAAGGGGTTATCGTTTTCCTGAATCTAAATATCCATAATCTAAATGAGATTATAATACTCTTGAATCCACTTCCATTTCCAAACCAGCATTTTATGTATTTTTCCTTGTAATTTTTCCTTTCATTACTACTGCTTTTTAGTTTTCCTACATATTTAATAAAATATGATACAAGAATCTGTTAAAAGCTGAATAATTTTGACTGAAAATATTAAGTGCAAATGTTATTAGACATAACAGTGAAAGTAAAATATTGGGAATCTCAAGATGGTGGCTTTATTAATCCATGTAGATACATGGATTAAACATATTCAATAGGGTAGTATATGTACTATTTGATGGAAAATGGGAAAACATATTTCATGCTGTGATGGTGCCCATTTCTACACTGCACCTCAGTCGTCAGGCATGGCCATCAGCAAACAGCAGTTATTAATTTATATCTGCTATACGCTTGAGCTTTTGGGTTGCAAAATGGGGCTTACATGGAGAAAATGTGCGCGTGTGTGTGTGTGTGTGTGTGTGTGTGTTTGTTCCCCAGCTCTGTCCAAGAGCAACAAGCCAATCCACACGATCATCCTGAACCCGCACGTGCACCTGGTGGGCGAGGACGCGGCCTGCATCGCCTACATCCGCCTGACGCAGTACATGGATGGCAGCGGCATGCCAAAGACTATGCAGTCCGAGGAGACGCGCGTCTGGCACCGCCGCGACGGCAAGTGGCAGAACGTCCATTTCCACCGCTCAGGCTCGCCAACAGTACCTATCAAGTAAGAGCCAATCCAGGCCGCACCGCGTAGTCCCGTAGCTGCCTCGGGCCTTAAAAACTACGAGCCGGCCCCTTGGTGGCATCACTGCTTGTGGCTGTTTGTTACGTGTTATATCCACCTGTGTGCATGTGGTATGGGTGGGGATGCTTTTAAAAGAACACTTGTTTTGGTGGTTGTTTTCCACGGTGATGCCCGCTGATCCAAATCAGGCCCTGAGCTGGCAGGTCAAAGAGCAGGAAAAGGTTTTAATGTAGGTAAGGCTTGATAGAAGTCACACAAAACAGGATTAGAAAACGTGAAATAGAATTTCTGGAATGTCTGGAAAAATAAAAAGCAAGAGGATATGTGGAGCTGTTAGTGCGGACCAGAAAGTTTCAAGGAAAGTATCACTGTTGTGAAAAACTGAAGTTTAACTCATCTTTGTTGTGGTTTCCAGCCACCTCTACTTACTCAGGCCTAGGTATGTTCACTGCAAGTTGGTTTTGAGCCGGTTTACATATTTAATTTGTAAATGAAGTCACCCCAGTAGCTATCACATTCTTATCTCTTTCCCCACACTCACCCTTGCTTATCTGCTGCTTAGTTGCTGTCTCAGAGCTCTGACATCCATGTGGATCAGCCTCGCAGCTGTCCCATCGTCATCTTCCCCTCTTGTTCATCCAGGCCCTCCCACGCCCTCGGAGTCAGGCAGTGACCTGAATTCCTCAGGCCAGGCTGTCAGCAGGGTTAATTCCAGCACACTCACAGTTGCACTAACAAGATCAAGAGTCCCGGCTTCCTCAGCAGGTTCTGCTCGGGTCCTCAGCTCCCCTCCTTCCTGCAGCCTTCGCTAACAAGCCCAAACCTCACTGACTTCTGCCTTAGGGTGGGCTCTTTCCAAATCAGGCAGCACTGGCACAGGCTTTGCTTTGCTCAGTTGTGAGTCCTTTCTCTGGGATCTAATTACATGTGTGTGGGGTGTCTTAATGTTGTCAGTGGCTGAATTTCCTGATGTGGATGATAAGGGCTTAGATTCCATCCTTCAAACTTCATCATGTCCTGTAATTTACTTCCTGCACCACTGTTCTCCTATCCTTCCCCTGTACTCGGCACTGGTGAGGCCACACCTTGAGTATTGTGTTCAGTTCTGGGCCCCTCAGTTCAAGAAAGACATTGAGGTGCTGGAGCGGGTCCAGAGAAGAGCAACGAGGCT
>JAWMRA010000130.1:2225883-2291379 GCA_035584735.1 Pseudotriccus pelzelni | reverse complement strand
CCACCCCCCCTTTGCCGCTTTTCATCTCTCTCCTGTAGCTGCCAGCTCTGACCTTGGAGGCTGTGGTTATCTCTCTGGTTGGAATTCCTTCTGCAACAGTCCAAGCTCTCCTTTACAGTTTTTTTTTCCTTCATTCTGTTACTCATCTGGTCAGGGGGGCTTCAGTGCTCCTCCTACCCCCGGCCCAAGGCTGGGGGAGCAGAGAGGCCTGGCCCCCCACCTGGGGGGACCTGCCACGTCCTCTCCCTTACATGGCTGCCCAAGAAATCCTTTCACGCCACCACCTTCTCTTCCGTTTCTTCTTGAAGATGTAATTAGCAAAGGCATCACCTAAACTCCTGAGTGGCCTTTTTCCGGAAATTCATCCGGACAAACTATTTCCAATCCCCAAGGAGGGGGACTTCTGCAAACCCATGACAGTATAAACAGTTAAATTCTGTGTGCTGGAGACAGACCAGCACAGCAGCAGCAGGCTGATTTCAGGGCCTGGATGTAGAACACTGAAGCGATCTGGGAGACATGCTTATAGGTTTTTTCTCTGTTTCAATCAGGCCAGCAATCTGAGTGTGTGTCCCTTGTGTAAGGTCAGTGCCATAACCACTGAGTGAATATCTGAGAGAGTTTTTCTCTGTTTTTCCACTGAAAAATGAGTAGAGAAAGATCTAATTTGTGTTTTAATGCAGTTTTAAAAAACGGTCAAATTCTGCCAAAAGATCCCTTTCCCTGGGCATCTGTCAAGTGAAGGTGCCACAAAGGCTAAAACGTGCCACTAATTAACACAAAGCTGAGGGCAAGAAAGTCTCTTTACTTAAATAAAAGGATGTGTTTGATGATTTCAGGATGTGAACAGATACAAATAACTAAGGCTGGAAAGGCCCCAGTTGGTGTTTTGCTGATCCCCTCTTTGCAGTGGGTTTCCAGAATTAGGACCCTGAGATGCACTGTGAGTATTTACTCTCCTCTGTAACTGAATGGGGATCTCGGTGTTGGAGTCCCTCCACATTCACACCTTTCTATAAACAGCTTCCCAGGGAAGAACAGCTTTTCACACATGACAAGGCAAAGCTACTTTACTTCCCACGAGTCTTACACTGCCTGCCAGAAGGATGTAAGGGGAATGTTTGGGAGAGTGGAGGAGCTGGGGGATGAGGAGGATGCTGTTTGCTGTTTTCATTAAGAGGCCTCAGCAGCTCACACTACTCATCTCTGAGGAGGAATAGCTGGCATGAAGATCCAAACATTCTGGTGGTGAGAGGAGAAAGCAGGTGAGGCTTCCCTGCTGTTGGATCCTTTTGCCATTCAGCTACTCCCTGTCCCTCTGCCCTTCCTTCCACTGCCTAGTGCTCTGCCCTGCCTTCCTCCCCTTCCCAAATCTTCTCACCCTTCCCCCACAAGAAACCCTGAGGTTCTTAGCACATGCCATTTATCCTGTTAAAAACACTGACAACATGTGCCACTCCTCAAAATCAGTCATTTCCTTCTGGGTCTGAAATTCTCTGCCCTCCATCCTCCTGATTTTTTTCCACTTAGCTTTTGTGTCCCCCTTTTATGTGAGACCCATACTTGGGGCATAGCCAGCAGCTGGAACAATAGGCAGTGTTACTGAGAGCAGTGCCCTGGTGATTGGGAGGTTTTTCAAAGCATTACCTAATTAATCCTCACTAGGTCATTGACGGTAGATGAGCATTGCCTGCCTGATTTTAGGCCTAAAAACCTGGCAGTATATAATTTGCCCAAGGCCACAAAGTTGATGGATGACAGGGAAACCCTAGCACCAAGGGTGAGTTTCGTTCCCCCAGTGACTGTGATGACAGTCTGTGGATGAAGGATTTATGGCCAGAATTACAGGAAATGCTCAGAGAGGCTCGCGCTCGCTCACTGCCCAGCCCACAGCACATCAGTTTGTGGCCTCTGCTCACATTCCAAATCCTCCTCACAGGAACCTTTCTCCTTCCCAAGCCAGTGGAGAAGAGGTGGTGTCCCAAGTGAGTTCCCTCTGAAAAGCCAGCTTCCCATCCCTCCTGGCAATGGGAGCTCTGCAGCGGCTCCCAAATCTGAGAAAAGCCACATCACGCCATTCCAAGGGCACGTAGCGCTGTCCTCACAGAGCACGTGCACATACCCTGGAGTTCTGGAGGTCACCTAGTTAATTATACTACCTAGACCCAACTTCCTGCATCTGCCAGCAGTTCAAAGGCAATGCAGCTGGAAAACACTAGCACTGTGTTGTCTTTGTACATCCGCAGAAAAGGCTAATAATAATAAAAAAGAGAACGCCACCAAAAGTCCTTCCCAGAAAACCCCAAACACAATGTTACTAGAGGGGGTTTTTTGCCTTTTTTTCCCACTGATACTGACCTGCAAATGCACAATATTTAGATGGCAGATGAATCTTTCTGAGCTGGCAGTTAGACAAACTGAGGAGATCTGAGATGGTGATGATTGATGGAGAAGATGTAATTACAGGGGTTTGGTTTTGCAGTGACTTGATTAAAATCTAATGCTACAGAGCACAGGCTGAAGCACAACAAAAGGTTCTGTTGCCTGTTTTTGTATGGGTGACATTTTTTTAAGCTAAAGGCTGACAAAGGATTAAGAGCAGTTTGATGATTAACCCCAGATAGCTCCACTACCTGTACTAGGACATGATAGCAGATTTTCTGGGTCCTACTGCAGGTCCCTGAGCACAAAAACATCTGTATTGTTCATAGAATCCCAGAATGGTTTGTGTTGGAAGTGACCTTAAGGATCATCTGGTTCCAACCCCCTGCCATGGATAGGGACACCTTCCAATCTCCCAGGTTGCTCCAAGCCCCATCCAACCTGGCCTTGGACACTGCCAGGGATCCAGGGGCAGCCACAGCTTCTCTGGGCAACCTGTTCTTAGGTCACTGCTGTGAGATCCTGTCATTTGGCTGTGGTTACACAGAGATCCAGCCCCGTTCTGTGAGCTGAAAACACTCGGTGCAGTCCAGACACTAATACAGGAGAGATGACCAGCCAGGTAACTGGTGACCTCAGCCTGTGATTAAGTGTGATGGAAAAGGGGAGTTAGGAATAATAAAAACTTCTATCCTTCACCCTCTCATTAGCACCTGCTTGCAGAGTTCAGTGCTGGTTTTTTATAACCTTGAGGAACAGTGGGCTGGATAACAGAGTTCAGGTATATTCTTATTTTTAGCAGTTAGTTCCCTCCATTTGCTACACTTGCATCCTTCTTCCAGGAGGCAGGATTTACGTACGCAAGACATGAAATAAATCTCTTCAGTTTACAATTCCCATCTCATTTGAGGGAGCCTGTGCTTTTGTGGGACCTGTGGAAAAATCAAGGCCTGTATTATTCCTGCTCCGCAAAGAAAATTAAAAGATACAAATGGGAGGTAAACTGAACCGAGTTTGGATTTACAGTGCAGAGCTTCTTAGGGTCTAAGTGCCTTTGAGATAATTCAGAGTTTGGGATGTCCACAGCACAGCTTGTAGGGCTGCAGTGAAGTCACTTGAGCTGTGCACAAATGGATTTGACCGGAACTGCTTATTTTCATAAAATAGTGCAGACTTCATGTTTTACTCTCTGGCAGGAGTCTGATGTGATCAGCTGTCCCACCACCACATGGAAATAAGCCCAGAGGAGGCATTCATCATTTCTGCAGCAATTTATTGCAGTACCCACTTTTTATTGTTGTCAGCAGTGATTATGATGATGAAAAATTTGAGCACAACCTAGATAAATGAATGCATAGTTTTATCTATGATAAATGCATAGTTTTATCTCTAACATTCATTTTGCCTCACTGCTGCCAGCCAGTCTGTCTCGCCTCAGGAGCCAGCATAGGTCAGATGAGTGAGGAATGAGATGCTTTTGATTCATAACTCAGGATAACACTTGAGAAGTTTCAGGAATACTTCTTACAGATGAGCTGCAACTTCTCATAAGAGTTTGGTGTCGGGGAATGAAACAGCAGTTATGGATAGAGAAAATGGAAGTGTGAGGGAGAGAAATATTATGTTCACATCTTCCATTCCTTCTTTAGACTGTAATTTGCCCCTTCTTTCTCCCTTGCAGTCAAATAATAAAGTGGGAATTTAGTGGCAGGTGACAGTGTAGAGATGATATGGGCACAGCATAGGCTTTCTCATCCCATTCTGCTCCACATATCTTCTTTGAGCTGCACTTAACCATGCGAGCTATCATAGATCCTGAGAGCAGAGGAAAGCTCCAGAATAGCACAAGCAGTTTATAGGCATTGTAAATAAAACAAACCCAGCTTTCATTTCGAAAAAGGAGGCCATTTTCAGAAACATGTAATGAGCCTAGAAGCATTTCTAGTGAGTATAGGACTCATTCTCTAAGCTGGTCTCCTAATGAGGGATGTCACAGCTGAGGCAGCAGCAGAAATAGCACATAAATAAAATGATTCTGTAACTAATGGAACAGGGAGCTTGGAGAAGTGCTGAGCGTGAGTGATGTAAAGGCTTAGTACAGGCCTGGGACAATAAGAAACTTGCATATGACGCAGTCCCTAATACCAATTTGGGGCTATAATCGATGATCTGTACTGAGAAAAAATTCTGCTGAATATAATTCTAGCCTGACAGCAAAATGATGCTGAAGATGCTTGTAGGCATGAGCTAGAAGCTTAACTCTTGCAGGGGATTTAGGGGTCCTGTTGCTGTCAACCCAGATCTGAATTCCCACACACACTGTTACCTATCTCCTCCTACATAAGTATTTCCACATCCCACAAGATCAGGAATTTTGCTCTTTCTGCAATGTCTTTATTTGTAAGTGTTGTCCCTGCAAGGGGCTTTCTCTTCCATGCTGAAATACTGTCTGCCCAGCAGCCCAGCCAGAGAACCTGGACACCATTCAAAATTCGAGTGACTTAATGTCCAGAATCAGCTACAGCTTTTTTGGTGCCTTCCAACTGTCAGGCAAGGCCATAAATGCCAGCCTCTAAAAAAGTGTAATTCAGAGTCTCTAGTGCAAAGACCTCAGAGAAATGGCAATTTTTTTCCAGCGTGTTTGGAGTAAATGCACAAAACCTGCCGTGTGCTGTTCAGTCGTGACACTCAGATAATGAAACAAGCGGGCCAGGGAAATTTAGAGCAGAAGCAAAGACCTCTAGGCAACAATGTAATATAATACGGCAAAGATATAACTCAATTGGAAATAGCCAGCTGGCACTAATGGCTCATTCGTTTAGACTTATATTTCTGGGCTGTCTGGCTTTTGGTGAGATGGGAGCAAGGAAAATCAGGCCTGGCTGCCAGTGGCTATCAATAAAAGCACTGTTAAAGAGCCATTGCTCTGCAGCGCAGGAGGCACTGCAAACCACCTTGATAAGTGCAAATGGTTTTAGGAAACTGCCAAGGATCTGAGCTTTGTCTTCTCAGGTGCTTGACAGTTTCCTAAAACCACCTCTGGTAACACTGCTGGAGACAGTGGGAACAGACTCATCCTTGCATGTGGCCAAGCTCTGCTGGGCCCACAGGGGAAGCCTCAGCTGTGCCTGGGCTAGACCAACAAAACTTGCTTTTAAAGCAAAAAATGAGCCCTTGCTGTGCCTGACAATACCCCTTGAAATTTAACCTCCATACAGCTCTTACTGCAATGCTGGTGATTGTAATAACTTTGAACAAACATTCACAAAGACAGAAACAACAAACCAAACAGAACCAAACCCAAACCCCAAAACAAACAAACAAAAAAATCCCCAAACAAACACCTCAAAACCACCCAGGACTGTTTTTCCACAGCTTCAGTGCCAGTGTTCTTGTGGAAAATAAGCAGAACAGTGCAGAAGGTGACAAGCCCAAATCCAGAGCCGTGAGATGTGCTGGTGGAAGGGTGAGTGCAGTAGGAAGCAGTGGGTACTTCCCATCTGGCCAGGAATGGGTTCTAACACAGGATAATGTGACCCATCTGTCTGGACGTGGACATTTGGGGATGGAGTGTATCCTGCCTGCTTTCTTCCCTCCCCTCTGGCCCTCCTGGATGCAGAAGCAGGTTTGACTCTCTCAGGAGGGTCAGGACGCAGGTTTTGTTTTAGGCCCTGTTTATACAACTGTATTACCCCTTCTCCCATTTTTTGACCCTGCTTTCTACCATCCTTGTATCTCCCTTGCTCTGCCTCAGTTCTCTCCTGAATAAACAGCCTGCCCTGATTACTTTTTCCTGAATGATCCCAGTTCTAGTAGATCCATATCCACTCTTTGTATCTGTGCTGCTGTTACCTGGGGGGAACAATAATAGCAACAGCAACAACACTGTTACTATTATGGGGTGCCTAGGTAAGGATGACTGGCTGTTTTTTGTTGGCAGGTATCTGTGGCACAGCGGTTGCAGCTGTGCCAGGGAGCTCAAGGGACACAAACCTCCTGACCAAGATGGATTAACTTGCTGAATTTTGGAGTGAATGACCCAGGGCTCCTGTAAGCAAAACACAAAGAGGGAGTGAATATGTCCCGTGGCACTGGTTAGAAATTATTCATAAAGAACCAGGGGACTCACAGGATTTTGGGTTGGAAAGGACCTTGGAGACCATCTGGTTCCAACATCCTGCCATGGGCAGGGACACTTTCCACTATCCCAAGTTGTTCCAAGCCCTGTCCAACCTGGCCATGGACACTTCCAGGGATGGGGCAGCCACAGCTTCTCTGGCCAACCTGTGCCAGGGCCTCACCACCCTCACAGGGAAGGATTTCTTCCTAATATCCCATCTAACCCTGCCCTTTGTCAGTTTGAGGCTGTTCCTCCTTGTCCTGTCACTTCAGGCCCCAGCTCTCTTGTACCTCCCTTAGCTACAGTACCTTCACATATATATAGATAGATATAAATTTAGCAGGGATTTTTCATCATTATTATTATTTTCTTTTACCTTTCTAAAGAGCAAATAAAACCACACTTTGCGGTGAGTTGTCAAAGAACCATGAAGGGGTTTGAGTTGGCCCTTTCAAGGTTGATTTCGTCCTGCTCCTCGTTTTGGGGATTGCCTGCACCTGGGGGTGCCAGCTGTTCGCCATTCCCCATCAGGACAGAGCACCAGCTGGGCGAGGAAGGCAAACGAATCAGGGCTCGGGGACAGAGAGGGTCACACATCCTCTGCTGTCTGCTCAGTGCCCCTCTGACAGGAAAGGTTTGTAGGGAGCAGAGGGGCAATCTTCAGGAATTCCTGGGGGAGTTTGGAGTGTTTCAGCCTTGGATGGAATGAGCGGATTTTCCCGTGAGCTGTCTACAAACTGTGAGTACTGGCCTTGGGGCCTTGCTGTACCCTGTGGAGATATGTAGGGCCGGGAAATGGCGTGTGTGGGGAGCTGAGGGAGGCTGCCAGAAGCAAGGGAAGCTCTGTGGATGTGTTTTTAAGAGTTGGTGTGCTGATGTGAGCTCCTGCTAGGAAAGCATTGGTCTGCCCCTGCTTTAAGGGCTTACTCTGTTGTAAGAACTTGGATAAAAGGCAGTTTTGTGGCCCCTGGCGGGGGACTGTGGCCTTAAATATTACACAGCAAAGAAAAATATTTGGGAGTGATCCACTACTGAGTGTAGTTTGGTCTGGTTTACCTCTTGTGCTGTGAGGAAGAGGCTTTAATTTTTAAAGTTGTCTTTTAAGCACAGAAAATGAAGTAGCAGTTTGCCAGGCAAGCCCCCCACCCCGTGCTAGCACACAGATGCTCTTCACATTCAGCTGGAGCACATGGAGCTTTGGTTATATGATGTCTTTCATTTTTGGGGGGAACTCTGTGAAAATTGCTTGTGGTTGAATGTTTTTCTTGTCTTGGAAACGCTCTGAGAATTCAAGAGGGCAATCCTAAATGCTGTGAGTTTAATACGCATTTTGTAGTGGTTTTGCCTTACCGTGGGCTTAGAGAAGCTCCACCGTGCCAGGTGGAGTTGAATCTTTCTGGAACATAAATTGGGCTTTTCTACCAGGGCTGCCATTAAATACAGGTGCACCCTTTCCACCTGTGGGGATGGGTAAGGGAGGGGCAAAGTGACACTCTGCTTTGCATCCCTTCCCCCTGCTGTTGCATTTTCAAGTGCTTTGTTTGCTAAGTCTCAAAATACCCCCTGAATAAAATATTGTTTGTAGTTGTGTTAATTACTCTAATTAATCTGTTCTGATCTTGCTCTAACACACAGAGACACTAAAAATATTTATCAAAACGGTTGTGTAATGTCATTGTACCTGAGGTGTGATGTATCGTGTACTACAGAGATATATGAGGGAAAAGGGGAATTTCTGAATGAGTATCAATTGAACTTGGATCAGCAAATGATGTAGTTATGTGATGCTTGATTTTTGGGTTTTTTAAATGAATTTATGTATATTCACAAAAGATGGATTTGTGGAAAATGAAATTAAGAACTGTGTCCTCAGTCTCCACTGAAAATTAACCTCTTGATTTCTGCTGGAAAAGTATCAAAACTGTGGAATCATAACCTGGTCTCCCAAAATGTAACAGTTTTCCTTTCTGTGTATTTCTCATTTTATGTAACTTTGCATAAACTTAATTGTTGTGATAGAAAGGCACAGGAAATATCTTTGGAATATATTTTAACTGTAAATTTTCAATACAGGAATGGTAAAGAGTGACTGTAAGTCCCGTTTCCCAGTGTGGTGAGTGAAGCACTGAATCTGTAGCACTTTTGGCTTGGTATAAAAACCCTTCTGAAGGGTCAGGTTGCATCCAGTGGGCTGTGTTTGTTATCCTCAGAATCACGTCAAAGATGGGAATAGGGGAGCACTCTGAGTGTAAATAAATACATGTGTACTTTCTAAAATTTGCAATAACAGATAGGAAGTTTGGTGCTGATACTGGACTATCTGACTGCAAGAAATTTCTGGGAGTTGTGTTGGCTTTTCCCTGTTGAATACTGATGATTTGCTGCACTCTAGTGGCTGCTGGACAGGAGCCTTGTGCAAGGTCAGTTGTGCTTGGAGAAGGATGAGAGGTTATTCCTGCCTGACCTCAGAAAGGTTCAACCAGCTTTTATAGGTTTGATTTGAGTTGCCCCCATTTTTGCATATTGTATAATTAGGCCGGGACTGATTCCCCCTTTCCTGTGTTATTCCAAGAACGGTCTTTTCAGTGTCTTGAATTCATAGATTTCTCTGGATCTGACTTCCTTTCCCGTGGCATTCTCCTTCTCAGCATTAAGCCAGGATCCTGCAGAGTTAGGAGGACTGGGAGCAACCCATGTTATGTGTGCCTGGGATGAATGGCTGGAAAATCAAGTCCCTGCCTTGTCAGCGAACCAGTGACTGAAGGCAGAGGGGCTCTGCACTGTACCTTTATTTCTCTGACATTTTAAAATGTGCCTGGAAAAAGAACAGATCGCCTCCAAGATGACACTTCTCCCATGTCATCTCCAAAGCTTTGTCTCAGGTTGAAGTCTGTGATGTAATTGAGATTTTCTTCTGGGGTTTACAGAGTGTGGGGTGCCATGAGCAGAACGGGACCTTCAGATACAGGTCATTAGAGAAGCTTCCTTTGAGTCAGGGGGTGCAGAAGGACTCCCTGGCTTTCTAAACTTCTCAGACACGGGTCTGGGTGTGGCTGTGGGCCCAGTCTCAGCTCCAGGCTTTGTCAATAGTTTATGTCTAAAGGATTATACAGGGGTAATAGAACCCTTCTACAACTTTGCTCCACAGGATTGAGGAGAGCAGAGCAAATTTTTATATGAAGCAAATGATTTATTATGATAATAGTTAGGCTAAAACACCATAATCAGAATTACTTACTACCTAGTGCAGGTAGCTAGAACTACTAGTGCTGTCCCCTATTTTGCAGGAATATTGTAGCCATGATATTACAGCCAGCAAAACCAAGTACTGAGTAGAGATTGATGTAACTCATCCTTTCCAACAATGACAGGACAGTCTTTTTCCTCAGACTTGAGGAGTGACCTTGAGGGGAGACCCCACTCCAGGGAGGAATCTCCACACACACCCCTGGAAGGGGGATGTTACAAGATTCCACTGTTCCAAAGTGGGACTGGACTTTATTGGTTAAAGAGATTGTCAGGTGTGTGTTCAGGCCAGCTGTGTCAGCTCAGCTTTAGATAAGTTATCAGTTGTATGACTTGTTTGTCCCTTTATCAGATATTTTATCAGCTCTGCCACATCTTCACCTCACTGTGGGGGATATTTAACTTTGGGATTGGTGAGTCAAGCTGGTTTGAGCTTTCTTAAATGTCAAAAGCAGTGTGAACCTCCCCTTCTCTGTTCACCACGGACAGCTTTCCAAGATGGGTGTTCAAGTTGTTTTACCCCTCCCTCCAGGCAGAGCATCCTGCTGTAGACTGACTCCTCTTATTTGCATTACTTAAAGGACTTTTCCTTTAAGTCCCTTGGATTCATATATTTCTCTGTACCTCTCTTCCTTGATCTTGACACTCTCCAACTCAGAGTTAGGCCAGCATCCTGTAGAGGAGGGAGGACTGGGAGCAGCCTGTGTTCTGTGTGCCTGGGATGAGGGGCTGGAAAATTATTTGACTGTCTTGCCAACAAGTCACTGAGCAAAGCCAGAGGCGCTGTGCAGATGTTGAAATAAGTAAAACCCCTTACTAGACATTCAGTGACCTGTAAATGTCACGTTTACTTGCTGGGACAAAAGGGTGCAGGTTGTGGTGGTGTGAGTGGGTTGCATGTCCTTGTTTGAAGTTATTTAAGTAGCCAAAGAACTGAGTTCAGTCCTGGCTCCTAATATCCATGCAGTGTGTATGTGGAATGAGTGTTACTCCTCATATCCTTACAGTGCATCAGAAACAGGTCCTGTCATAGCTCACCTTTTTCCCTTTACCTTTAGAGACCAAATTAAAGCAATATATGCTTGATAGGCTCCTAGATGTTTAATTGCTTTCTGATAGAGACAGGAACCAGACCTGGGAAGAGGGTGTGGCCTGGGAAGACAAGCCAGCTCTGTACAGGGGACTGAAAAAGATGGCAAAGACTGAGGATACAACTGTTCTTTGTGGCACTGATGCTGCACTGACAAAAATGGCCACCAGTGACCAACTTTACCAGATATTCTGAGACCTGATAACTGTTGTAGCTCCAGGCTGTTCTGAAATGATGCTTTCCACGCCAAGGACTTGAAGCAGTTGCAGGGTTCGTAGTTAGAATAAGATAAAGGTGCAGTTGAAGCTGTTTGTGGTTTTTTCCGTCAGGGAAATACATTAAATTTGGAAGTTGCCCACTATCATAGACCTGATCTTATAGGCTGTAGTGTAGGGAGTACACAGCTTGTACCTACAGCTGGAGTGACTACCCATGGATGGGATGAGTTGTCAGATGGAAAGTCAGGCTGTGTCTTCTGGCCCATTTAATTGTGTGTTGTGAATCCAGCATCATTCAGGCAGCACTCACAGGTCCTGCCAGGATACTCCACCAGTTGTAGTCCAGTTTTATGGAACGTAAACTAAAAATATCACTGGACAGATGCCTGGAGTGACACACTGGAGAGGTTACCATTAGGCGTAGTCCATGGAAGGAGACAGCTCTTACAGGTGCCACATGGCTCCCTTTGGTGGCAGCTACTGCCAGGACCATCAGAGATGGTTATAATTCACTGATCAGCTCTGCTGGTCATAGAGCCCAACTCTCTCTCAGGGTTAGCTGGGGAATAGAGGCAGGAGGGAGCAGAATCTGTGCTCATAAAACTGATTTTTGAGCTGCTTTACAGTCAGACTAAAAAAAGCTTGATGATATAACTATCTTTTTATTTTTTAGAAACCCCCCCAGTTTTAGAACTGAATTGTATTTATCTATATGCAGAAATAAATGGTTTGGTTTTTCAAGGTGGAAGGAAAGAGTAACTTTAGTACCCAAATTGTTGCTGCCACTTATGAGGCATGAAAAGCACAGTATTAGTCCCTGGATTTAATGACCCATTTGCTAAAAAATAAATGAATGTGACTTCAGAGAAGATGTTTAAGTATTTAGCAGAACTGACCAAAGTCTTTCAGCAAAATAGTGTTTGTATTTGCAAGTGCTGATAGTGTGCCTCAAACTGATGACTATTGAGTTATTCCCTATTATTCCTATCTGTTATTTCCCACTTGTCCTCAGACCGGTGTGACGGTAATGTGGTGCAGGGGGGTGCAAGTTCTTGAGGGGGCACTGTTTGGCTGCTGGGTAGGGTTTTGAGTTGGATTTGTTGTTTGATTGTTGGACTCTCTGATGGTAAAAACACGAGTAAGAGGAAATAGTTGGTAGCTATTGGTTTAGGTCCTCACCTTGACAGGTCTCACTGTGTCTGTGACGAGTGGGTGATGGCTTGGTGCCCTGTGTTCCAGGCTCTGGCTTTATAGGGAATAAACTTAAATTGGCAGCAAACCTCTTCCCAATATTTTGTGGTCATGGTGTGACTGTAAGATGTGACAGGATTTCACCCTGTATTTTTCTTACCTACCTTTCTTCTGATGAGAAACTGTTGGTAGTGGGCACTGGAAAAAGCACTGGCAAACAGTCTGGGGCATGTTTGAAGGAACCTCTGCTGTTTCCACCCAATAAAATAACTAGAAAACAAGGCTAGATCCCCTTTGAGAAATAAATAACAATTACTCTTAATAAAAATTTTAGCTGACTCAGGACCTATCAATAGTGCTGAATGCAGAATTAAATATGTCTAGAAGGGAGCTGGGTACAGAGGAGCTGCAATTCCCTCAGCCTGCTGTGCGGGCAGTAAAAGCGAGTGAGCCACCATTTCTACATTTAACACTTGTACATTTTTATTTCGTTAAATCAGCCATTGTACACATTGCAGCTATGTATTGTTAGTGTTGTATCTTTTTAATTTTTAACTAATACATGCCCTCATAGATATATTCAATTAGTGTTATCACCATGGGAACAAGATGCTGATTCGTCAACTTAAAATTCACTTCTTCTCACAGTATTCAAGTTCTCTGATAACACAGCAAAAAATCAAAATAAGAGGTGAATAACCATTATGTTGTTACACAGAACATCATCTGCACCGCAAATAACACAACAGAAATGCATTTCTTGAGAGCCCCATCCTCAAAGACCCTCCCACACCATCTCGGATGGTGGGGAAGCCATGATACGCTGTGAGATGTGTCATCACGGGTCTCATTCGGTTTGGCTGCCAAAACACTTTTTTTCTTTTAGCTTTTTTTTTTTTCTTTTCTTTTCTCGCCTGCCCAAAAAGTGTCAGCACGGCACCTCAGGTGGTTCTGCCTGCAGGAAGCCAGAACTGCAGAGATGTTTCCATGCTTTTGGCATCATTACCTTAATGAGGAAGTGCCCTTGTTCTGAGCACTGAGTGAGTCATTAAAAAAAAAAACCAAACAAAGAACCCTAGAACTGCAGAAGGCCAGATAAACTTGGACAAAGGATTACTCCTAGAGGAGAGGGTTGGTTTTACTCTGGTGTCAAGTCTACTATTAAAAAAAATGAATTAACAGCTGTTTAAAAACATTAAGTTAGTGTGTTTGTGTGTACGTGTGTGATGCTAAAACCCTACGGAGCTCCCTCCATTAAATATTAAGGTATAGAACACCCAAAGCTTCAGATCCCTATGTTCCCTTTTCGGAAAATAAAAGTGCAGACATGCTATCGTGGTTTTTCAGAGGGTCGGTTTAGAAATATATATATTATATATAGTTACATAACAAAATATGAACAGAAACTGGCTGCCGAGGATTGTGAGCACTTGTTCTTTAAAAAACACTCCATCGGAAGATAAAAACTGCTCGCTCAGTGCTAAGAGGGCGGAGAAGCTGACATGGTTCTAGGAGGGTTTGGTTCTGACCTTGGAATGCCACATGCACGGCTCAGCTAAGAGGCAATCTCGATAAAACACGGTGAGTTAGTTGTTCTCCCTGTATAGTGGGTAAGTCTTTTTCCCGCAGTTATCTACAGTGCAGTGGCCAGCAGGAAGTACCACCGGTCTGTCGGTGAGGTTGGCTAAGCGGTGATGGAAACGGGAAACTACCGGAGTTGGAATTGTTTAATACGCCCTGCCCCAGGTCCAGATCTAATAGGCTGTAACACTGCATCGGGATGTGCCATAGCTATAGCTGGGAGCAACTCTGGTACCTAACGGGGTATTATTTCTTGGATTTTCCTCCTGGAAATCTTTCAGAGGCTGTCAGAAGGTCTTAACAGTATGAATGGCCACAGGCAGCTGTTACTCATGTGAACAGCAGGGTTTCCAGGTTTTTAGCCTGGCTCTTAGAGCCTTTAACTACAAGAGATCCCTAAACTCTAAGTCTTAGGACTTGGTAGCTCCACGGCGCTTCCTCCTCGGTCAGTGTGTGTTTGCAGTCGACGGGGACAACGCCGGGCGATCCGTCGCCGTTCCGCAGCATCACCGGGCGACAGTAGCCACGGGCAGTGTGTTTCCTGCAGTCTTGTAAGTCCAAATACTCTGGCTATTTACAGTTTACATGTGCACTCCCTTGTACATAGTCACTGGAAGAGGCCTGTGGATGAAGTCGGCTCAAGGAGCGCCAGAGAGCAGGGACAGCGAGAAGCGGCAGCGCCAACAAGGAGGAGGCACGGCGGGGGAGAAATCATCCTGCCCAAAGGATGCTATCTTTGGTCACAAATTAGCTTACAGGGTACAAAAGAAGAAAAACACAAGATGGAGCTTAGGGTGGGGAAGAACTGAATTCGCTGCAGCTGCACGAGGAGAAATGGCAGTGACTGGGGCGATGGGGTCGGTCATGCCGTCAGCTCCGCGGGGAAGGTGACGGCAGCGTACGGGGCTGAGGGTGACGTGGAGCTGTGGGGGGGCAGCAGCTTCTCACTTGGCCTCCTGTTTCCAGTCCTCTTGGCAGAAGTGCCGAAGAAGCTGCTGGAGGTCATGCTGGAGGTCATCCCTGGGGAGTGCTTCTGGGGTGTCTTCCAGCTCTTCTATGTGAACGTGTTTGCCACACCGATCCTTCATCACGGTCCTCTTCTGAGTGCTGGCTTTACTTAGGGTTGTCCTGCAACAAAAGAAAGCACAGCTCTGCCTTAGAAAGACCACAGATCCTGCAGATGTGCAACAATTTCCGTCTTCAGCTCCCAAGGAGGGGTTACACGTGCTGGATGCAAGGCACATCACGTCAGCTCTCAGAAGGGACTCTCCATCTGTAGGTTAAAGGTACGGGCTGGGATTACTGCATCACCATGTTGCAAGACACGCACATGCACACAGGAAGTGCTAATATTAGACATGAGCAGCATGGAACAGCACTGACACACAGGCCCTTAAATCATTGGACACCTCCCTGTCCATCAGCACCCTTATGGGACTGGGGGGAACACTGACAGAGGCCATAAAGTTCAGGGGTGGTGTCAATAAAGTCCCTCATATCACACAGGTGAGCTGGCATTTTTTTAGAGGACAGCAATACACTTTGCAGGGTGTCTGTGTGGTTTCTTCCACAGAAGAAACAGAGTTAGCTCCGTTTCAGAAGAGCAGGAAAAACGATGGCTGGGGCGCAACACCCCCGAAGCCCCCCACTCGTGCCCTACAGGACCCCCCTCCGGGGGCACAGCCGGTCTAGTCTAGGACTACCCATGCATACCAGCCCTTGCACTGACACACTGTTTGTTAGTAGTTATGTTTAGTACTATAAAGCTTTAGGCGCGTGTGTGTGTGTGTGTTTCACTTCAGGCACTAACTCAAATCCACTCATATACTGTGAGTCTGTTAATTCTTTGACAGCAACCCTTTTACTGACTTGCTAAAGCAAACCTTTTAATTATCGATCCATCTTCTTTCCTGATTTCTTTCTCTACTAAAGCAGGCAGTTGGAATTTCACGTGGTTACCCGTATAGCTCAAAGCCTCCAATGCAAACATAAACTTCTGATTAAAACACAACTGAAACACTTAGAGCAGAAGATAAGGGCTGTTCCCACCTTGGTCAGATCCAGGCCATTAAAAGAAGCAGCTGGTTGCCATTTGCATCCCTTCTAACACCCCTCCCCTCAGAGATCTGCTTTCATTTCGGTGCCAAATGTACCAAAGTCTGTCTCAGTACTTTCTCCTCCTTCTGCACATCCAGACTTCTGAGGTGGAAGCTGGCAACTAAGTGTTAATCCCCAAGCTGAGGTCCTTTTGAACCTCTACCAGAAGGTTCTTGCTCCCTGTTTGGTTTGGTGAGGAAAGGGCTGGAGCCCTACAAGGAAATCTGGCAGCACAATCTAGGTTTGTGCTCACTGTCTTCCTGCAAGCTGCAGTGGAGAAAGCATGGCAGAAAACATCCACACTGTGGCATTGATGTTTTTATGTGCTATTATTTCCTCACATTAAAAAACAAACCACAGACATACATTTCATCTAAAGCCACACAGCTTTTATCTATTTATCTACGTGTTTTATCTCTCTGTTCATCTATTTTAACCTCTAAGGGTTCAAAGGGACTGGATTCAGAGGGAAGCGCTATCAGTTGCTTGTAGAAAAAAAAAGGAAACTATATTAATTCAATATCACTTTTCTCTTATTAAAATGTCTAAACTGATCAGAAAAAGCATAAAACCAGAACAGTGCTCACTGGCTTAGTAGCTATTTTGTCCTTTTGAGGACAATACCATCACAAACTCTGTTTACCCAGCGAGTACACTGAACTGTATCCATTTCTAAAACTGGTAACAGATGAATAATCTTCTTTACCAGCACCCATATCCAAGATTTCTAACAGCTTCACATAAAGCCTCCATATGTGTTTTTCTTAGAATCTTAACAGATTAAAATTCTGCAATGTCAGCTGCCCCTATATATTCTTTATACGCTGAATTTTTATAATGTGGCTGAGTGCAACAACACAGCTTCGGACTCAGCAGCTCTGTCTGGTTCTCCACCAACAAAACCTTTCAGTAGAGTAGAATTTGTCCCTGGGGATGTTGCAACCCTCCTTTTAACACTTCTATAAAAGCTGTTTGTACCTCTTCAAAGTCCTCTTTGGCTGACGGCAGATCGGAAGCTAGGCTGGCATCCCCCAGGTGTTTCTCCGTCCTCTCTCCATGCACTACGGTGGTCTTGATGACTTTGCTGACCTTCCGGCCTTCCACTGGCTCCGACTGGAATTTGGAGGCACTAGACATGATGGCAGGCTCAGCCAGGGTCACCTGTAAGGAGATCAATTCCATACTGCACGATTTGCTCTGGCAAAAGATGCCTTTCACGCCTGTGGGCTCCGTATAGTAAAGCGTAGCTCTGTTAAGGGTCAGTCAACAAAATAAAAAGCCTCTGTTTGCTTGTTACCTTACTCTTAGAGAATTCATTCTGATGAGGAATTCTGGCAAGAAAAAAACATCAGTGATGTTTTTTTGCATTTCTAATCACTGCTTCTTACTACATTTCACCCCAGGACTGCTGAAAGCACGCCCTAGGTCCCAGCTTCTGGCCCTCCAGTTTTGCATATCCAAATGTCTGCAGGGCCTTGCAGTGTCAGGATGGCAGGGAAAGGCAGACTGGAAAGCGCTCAGCTTTTCAGGTTGTTTTCATTTTTCATTATCTGGCTCCAAAACAGTTTGCACGAAAGTTATCGGTGTTCTTCAAGCAAAGAACACATCAGTAAGTTAAACTTCATCCAACTGTAGAATTCTAGGACTTTTGGCTGTAGAATGAGCACGATAAGATGCAGTGACTAAGTTCCCTGTTAGGGTGCAGGTGCTCTGTAGCATCACAACGAAAGGCCCACCTACCTCTGACTGCTCGCTGTCGCTCTTCAGCACAACCCGCTTCACAACTTTGGAATAGCCATCTCCTTCTTCAACGGTGACAGGTGCTTGTGGTGCTCCTTGCACAAGGACTTCCTCTTTTTCTGTGCCATCTGGAGAAACGTACCGTCGGATGATCTTCCGAGTGACCTGTGGGGACGAAACGGAGCTTAGTCCCAAAAGATCGGCGGCAACACATTCCTCCTTGTTCTCTACGCAGCATTTTCCACTCAGAGGGCATCTTTCCCTACATGAAAGAACCTGCACAGATGGTTGGGTGGTTGACTCTTCCACACAAATGCATAGAAATAGATTCATGGTACTAAGCACTGCTGAACTACTGGGCTAAAATGAACCCACTGAAGAGACTTGTGTGGTGCTCGAGCTCTCGAGGAAGGGAAGACAATTACAGGGTTCAAGATGAGAGAAACTTCTTGGGACCATGGGTGTTTGCATCTTTCTACGGATGACCCAGAGCTCTACATGGCATCGTCCAAGGCATCCATAAGAATACAGTCATGCTCACTCCTGTACATCAAAACCTAGGAATATCTGGCTGGGGTGGTTTATTCTGACATGAATTCAAGCAGGTACCTTTTCAAAAAAAAACCAAACAACTTGCTTGTAAGGCATGTGGATCTATGCAGAATTTTCATAGGTTTTACATGGGAAAATTAACAAAGCATGTCCCTCTTAGGTTATATATTGTAACATGGAATCATCTTCAGAAGCAAAATAATTGTTCAAACTTTGTATCTCTTATGAAAAGAAATTCCCGTTCCTTCCACTCTCTAGTCTGCAAATTATGCCCCTTCACAGCAGAAAATCTGGCATGTATGTGGATGCTTTTATTCTGCCTTCTATAGGACAGGAAGAAGATAGGAAGGGGCAGAACTGACAATACCTTCTTTACCACTGTGTGGCCATGTTCATCTGTATACTGCTCTTCTGTGACTGTTTCTGGTGGCATGTCAGGCATACTATCAGCCTGTATGACAAAGAACAAGGTGGGTGTGAAGCGAGGCCTCCACGTGGGTCAGTTGAAAGGAGCAGTTTTAAAATTGGTTAATTGGTTATAGAATGGGGGGAAAAAACAAATTAAGAAGTGTTGGAAAAAAATCTGTTCTGCAAATAAATCCTTAGAAAGGCATGCAAAGAAAGGTTATGCCACAGCAGACAGGCAAAGATATGTTAGTTGACTGTGTTGTGTATGGAACTGAGAAGTCGTCTTCCTCCTCCTATCAAGGTGTCTAACGGAGTTTAGAGTTGGGTTAGCAGTATTACTGTAATCCTAAGGTATTGGAATGGCTTATCCAATGCCCATGCATTATTTGGGAGCACCCCAGCCTGTGCTGTGACAGCAGCTAAGTGGCTCTCCCAGTGTTTCCAGGTCCTAAGGCACCACAGGCTCGTGCAATGGTTCACCACTCAGTACCTGAATAATCACCCGGCGACGAACAACCCTGGTAGTGACCATCTCGTCCTCGTCTGAGCTCATCTCCAGCCCACCCAACTCCTCTGCTAACTCCTAGGGGAAGCATGGAAGCAGTGCTCTGTTGTGTGTGGTACTAGCAGTACTTACAGCTTCTGGCTCATTACACCAGCCCTGGAATTCCTGCATATTGCATGTGGTTTCTGTGTTACTACACAGGAAAATATATGAAAGCCTACTAATCCTCCTTGTTGGGAAGTACAGAGTGCAGCATACAAACAGTGACTGAACAGTTGTAACTAGAGGGCAGTGTATCAGGACAAGTGCTGGAGTTCTCTCTCCTGCATAGGGAAGAATTAGAAACCTAAATGAAGAGGTCAGAAGGCAAAGAGAGGCTAAAAAGAATGACTTGGGAAATAGCAACAGTATGAAAGTACAGAGGGAAAATAAATTAGGGGGGTGTGTTTCTTTTTGGTGGTGTCAGTTGTTCCTTTGCTTAAATAAAAGAACTGGAGGGGAAAAGCAGCCCATTATTTTGAGGGCAGCCTTTCCCACAGCAGCCCTTGTACTGAGCCCTGTTGTAGCTACTCTTTCAATCACCTGACACACTTTAAATTCCACCTTTTTCTGGGATCCCAGAGGCTCTCCATTCTAGAGGTGGTACATTTGGCCACATAAACAGCACAGACAGAAGAGTCTATTTCTAATGATTGTCAAGGCGAATTGCTAAGACAGGAAACAGTTTCTGCATCAGTAGAACCGTGCCTTCTCTGCTCTAACTTCACTAATAAACCCAATTTCCTTTCCAAGGATGCCTTCTCATTAGCTCTCAGAACAAGCAAAGCAACCTGTTTATTCCTAAACCTTAATCTGCCAAGAAATTTTAATTCCCCACTAAAAGCCATATGGTTTGCTTTCTTTCCTTCCCTCTTGATGCCTTTCCCTCTCAGAATGCTGCAATACAGTCCCTTTGTCTCACACAACCAAAGACCTGCCTCATATTGTTTTTGATGTTCCTCTCCCATCCCCATCTCTCTTTATTGCCTGCATGCTACACAAACACCATTCTTCCAGTACATCCTCAGAAAATGCACAACCTGCTGCCTCTTTTCCATCTCACTAACTTTACAGATCTTTCATGTCTTTTTTTTTGTGCTGCTCTGGGCTAGTCTTGCCTTACTTTATAAGCTTTTAATGTTACTAGTGTATTTTGCACTACATCTGTTTCAGCTTTTGCTTGTACATGGTTTGTTTCTGCACCTGCTAGTCACACTGATTCTCTCTCTGTTAACTGTCACAATGGTCAAATAAGGGCAGAGCAAAACCAGGACTACAGCCTAGACTTTAGGATCTTGGGATTGCTTCAGCTCTGCAAACCCCTACAGAAACATCCATAGCTAACTCTTCTAACCACAGAGGGAGTGAAAAAAGACTCCGTGGTAGATGGAGATTAATTAAAAATATTCTCATCCTAAGGAACAAGTGAGACATAAAAACCTTTTGTGTCCAGGATTTTGAAGTCAAATTGTTCTTTACCTTTTCTAAAGATTCTTCTTCATAGCCCCTTCCAGACTTCTCCGTCTGCTCATCAGTTGACTCCACTATCACAAGACTAGTTCTCCTTGGAGAGGGGTCATCCTGGTGGAGCTGGGGGTCCTCAGGCTCTTGGATGATGGGAGAGTCACCTCTCTGTGCAGAGGATGGGGTGTGTGGGGCTGGTTTTTCTGCCTCTCCCTTGGCTGTGCTTGCTTCTTTCCCAGTTACCGGTGCCGTAGACTGCTCTGTTCCTGGAGTTGTGACACTGCGAATCACAGGTCCAAGAAAGTTACCACCATGCAGTGCTTCCCAAGTGCCATAAATTAAGCACTAAGCAGTGAATAAATACTGCTGCATCTGCTGTCTAGAAATAACTGGTACTCCTTGGCTAGAACTACACAGTAATCTGGCTGGGGATCCCTCTCATCTTCCCAAGCAAATCTCCAAATGAATATCCAAACCTTGCAGCCAATCCTGCAAAACTTGGTATTTGTAAAATATTTCAGTGAGCTTCACTGTCACCTGTGCCCTCACAACTCTATATATTACCTATTGTTATTTTAGGGACAGAGACCGGATCACTATAGATGGATGAGAAGCAACTACTACATTAATTACAATCGCTAAAGCTGCAGGGGAGGAGAGACCAACTTTTATATAAAATTCCAGAGCCTGACCAAACAGAAACTTAGTCGAGAATCTAATGTTGATTGTATTGCTATTTTCATGGTTGAACACCGCTGTGAAGTCATTGCTGTTGCAAGTTACTGAGACCTATTATTACATACATTACTAATATATTAAGGTAGTACACCTAATTCAAGCATATGTACATGCAATACTGTTGTGTAATTCCTCTTAAAACATTTTCCTTGCAAGCTATTTAAAACTAGCCCAATTTTCCTCCAATTTTTTGACCTGCAGTGTAGTGATATTCCCCTGCCACTACTCCTCTCGTGTAGAATGGGCAATATTGTGTGTTCTCTATTCCTCAAAAACGTTCATTTCTTCAGGCAAGTCCTTAGGAGGCATTGCTATTTTTACCTATTGGTGCAACAGAAATCCTTTGCGTTAGATGCTGTTTTGTGTCTCCCACTCTCTCTGTCCTGGCTGTAAAGCATACCCTGAGCAGAAGAGTCCTCCCAAAGACCATCTGCTGGACTCAACTGCCCTTTGAGTGTTTGGAGCTGTATCTCCACATCAAAGCTAATCACTGATCAACCTAGTGGAGAGGTCTCAACATGGGCACACGATTAGGGACAGTGCAGATAAATAAACACAATCCGTTTCAAGTTCCTTTTCAAACGAAACCAACCCCACTGAGAGTCCCACAGAAGAATTCGGGGTTAATTCCACTAAGTTTAACATTCCTTTCCATCTAGCACACAAAAAATTATACTCAGTTTGGAAAAAAACCAACCTTACCTCTACATTAACCCTCTCTTCTTCCATATGCACTACACTAGGTTATTGCTTTGTGTTCACAGACACAAACCGACTTTCTCTCCTGAGCCCTAAGACTTCCTCCACATGGACTGAAAAATCAAGCCTGGGCACAATAGCAGGAAAATTTAACAGCATTCATATGTTTCAAAAAAAAACTTTAAAAATCCTCTTATTACACAAAGAAGAGGGAATCTGTTCCACACAGGTTTCACCCTGGTCTTTTGACACTTACAAATATTCATGTTGTGAAGCAGATGGTTTTCCTGGCACGTCTTGGGGTTTCCCTGAGAATTCAGTTTCTACTTGTTCCTTATGTGCTTGCCTCAGGAGCTCAGCCATGGATACCTCTGCCTCACTCCTGGGAGTACTGTCCTGAAAAGGAGAATAACTGGCAGATACTTCTTCCTCGGAGACGAGCGGAGGGTGTTCAGTTGGCTCACTGTCTTTAGATATTCTGTGGTGTTCCTGCTTGTGTCTCGAGCTGTACACTTCTTCTTGCAGTGCAGAAAACCCTTCAAAAACACATAGAGGAGAAATGGCATTACAAGAATGCAGGAACTCCCTCTTGTGCTCCATGTGCATTTAAAATCCCCACATGGAACACACTACCTGGAATTCTTAAACATCTTGAGTGGCATAACATAGGGACATAACCTCTCTAAGTAGCTGAAGTAACAATGGAGTACCACTACTATTGCCAAATTTGGACAGCAGCAGACAAAATAAAGTTTACCCAGAAATTTAGCTAAATTAATTAATCTGGAAACCTTCAAAGTATACAAGAAGATTCACAGCAGGATTTGGTACAAGAACTAACTCATTTATGTGCTTCATACAGACACATCCACTCACCCCCAAAACCCCTAAACTCAAAGCAATATTGAATTAAGCACATAGAAGAATCACTACTGCATTCACATAACTTGGAAGTGCTTCTTCAGTTTACAATCAATTATCTAATCCACCAAACTTTTACACTTAAGGAATGGAATCACATCCTAGCAGAATATCAGTACCCTGGACTCTTGAATCCAAAGGTTTTGTCAAAGCACAGAGTAATTTTTCTTTTACAAACCTCCATCAAATCCTGATATAACCTTCTGAATCGTCATGAAAGTACTTGTATGAGCAAAAGAACTCCCGTAAACTGGGCAGAAGTCCCTAAGAACAGTATTTGCTAAGAATCAGTTAAAGCGCAGACCTTATCCTTATAAAGCAGACAGTGTGATGCCAGGCTTGCATTCCTCCATGCTATCCATGCTTTCAAAATGGGATTCTAGTGCTCACATATTTCCGAGCAGAAGCTTCTGCAAATTGGCTGAGCAGCCACTTACCTTCGCTGTGGTCCAGTCCTATGGACTGCTCCATCTCCGTGTAGGTGCGGGTGCCGTGGCCCTGCATGGAGTCGATGCCACTGGTCTCCATCAGATGAACGATATCCATCCGGTTGATTTTCGTAAGACATTGGGTCAGGTTTGTATCTGTGGCATCAGAATAACACGTGGAGCTCAGTTAAGAACTGCACGTGGTCTCTCCCTTCTGTTTTCCACACAAAAGGCATATGTGGGATACTGACCAATGTACCATCACATATAAATTACACATGCATTTGGAAGCATTGCCAGCTAAAATCCCAAAAGAACTAACCGTCTGCCTGTAAAAATGGATTTCTCCTTTAACAATTTTGCCACGTTATATAGATAAGACTAGAAATAGCGGTAAGTACAATCCGTGGCCGTTCTCTCCATAGGCAAAATATTGCCCAAATTTCCTCTTTGTGATTACAACACACACACACACACCTGCCACCTCAAGCAGCAAATAGGAGCCAGTTACACACCAAATGGAAACGAACCTGTCGCATGTTTCCCATCCCTTTCAAGCCAGTACTTGAGGAGTGCGTGGCTCTGGTCTTGAAGTGAATTGGGATTTTCAATCCGGATCTGGTGAATTTGCTCTTCTGTGAAATCCAGTTCTCTTGCTAGCTCTAAAAAAGAAATCCACTATTGTAAAGGGGTCATCTACTACTCCCCTGGACTTGTTTCCTTTATAGAAAAGCAAATGTCTATGAGTTACAACTGAACCCCAAAACCTGAAAAAACATGAAACTGATGTCTTTCTAATGAACAAACACCAACCACTATGTCACCCTCCACAGTAACATTTGACAAGGTAGTCTTTATTAGAAGCAATCTTTACCATAATTTTAAAAAAGGGATATTTATAGAGGTCTATTAATCTGCCCTCCCTTAAACGCTATAGAACATTAATGTCTATTTTGACGAGCATCCACTTTTTCCAGTTTTGTGTCCAGAGCTGTCTATTCACTTCTATTAAATTTTCATTGTATTCCTAATCTGTTACATTGCACAGATCCAAGTCCTACTGATTTCAAGATAAATCCACGTTGGGATGAGTGACACATGCTCCCAGTTACTCTACAGGTTGAAGCAGGGGACAGGAAAGGAAGAGGTGAGCAACACAAGCAAAAAAAGTATCAGTGATGTTTTGCGTGTACTCTGAGGGCACTTCTGAAAGCAGTATAGAACGTAACCTTCATTATCAAGGAATTAAAATGTTTTTCCTGGTATACAGCTCTTCCTTAACTCCTAGAGCATGGCTTATTTTCAGGAGCCTGATACTGCTCTAGTGAGAGATACAAAAAAAGTGTGTACCTGAATAATTTTTTGCACCTTTTTTTTTTTTTTTTTTTTTTTTTTGTCAGACTGCACAGTTTAACACAGCACAGAGATTTTTGCACAGCTCCTTCTCTTATTAGGAGCCTTGGAGCTGATTTTCAGTGATATCTGCAGGTCATTCCGTGTTACTTTCACTTGTCCCCAGTCCCGTTCGCTGCCTCAGGTCTATTAAATTCACAGTCCTAAAGTGACCGTTAAAGAATAAGTTCTTTGTTATCCATTTTAGGAATCTTCAGTAATCCAAAGACAGTAAGATGATGAAATATTTCTATAAAACATTTTTTAGATAATCAGGAAATCATCCAAAAGAAACAAGAAAACAGTGTGGACCTTCCTTTTTTTCCTGAGCAGAGGACATGCGTTTTACCTGTCCAGCTGAATCCAAGATGATCAGCGATGTGGGCCAGTCTTTCCTCTGTTCTTTCCTGATCATCCTGTTGATCTGAAGGTCAAAGAGAGCCACAAGTTGCCTTTTACAAGTTAAAAACCATTTCCACAGGTGATACAGCCCAAGAAGGGAAGGTGCTGTTTTTTCTAACTGCTGTGTCTAAATGTGGACAGGCTGCATAACTAAAGCGAGGACTGTAAATCCTCAGCTTAAAAAATGAAACCAAAAAGCTTGATTTTTTTTTTTTTTTTTAAAAAGCACAGGACTATCTACATTTTCCATTTGAAAATCAGGCTTTCCAGTGAAAATCTAAGGCAGGACTGAAGCGCCTACTGTGTCTATTTAGGCCAAGCACTTTATTCTAAAACTTCATTCTAGCATTAAATTGAAGACTTTATCTAGGTCGAGAGCCATAATTTTCCATGCCTCCTTAGTAAATGCCAGGGTTGAAAAATTCATCGGAACCAGTGCTTCTGATTATGTTCTTTCTGTAGTAGGGAAAATTCTGTTCAAACAGTCCATACAGCACTTCGGAATATGGTCTGTATTTGAGACACTGTTAATTTAAGTGGCTTTGACCCTTCAGACTAGGGAGTGAGACAAAATACTCACAACGAAGGCAAGGAAAAATCAGGTGGGCATTCGTCAGTCTTCGTTTGTTTTGCTAAGAGCGAGACTGACGGCTCCTCCCATCCCCAAGGCAAATTTGAGGATGGCAGAGTTTGAGTTTTGATTTTCCCTGAACGCACACACAGGTTGTGATATCTCAGAATCAGGACATTGCTTAGGGTTCACGATACATGCACGTGTCATTTCAGCTCCCGGATTTCCATTATGGCTACTCATCAGGAGTACACAAGTAGGTGAGAGGAAAACCGAACACCAGAAAACTTGTACTAAAATTAGCGGTGACTCAGAGCTTTCCTGAGACACAGATTGCCAAAAAAAGGAACATAAAAACCTTAATTCTTTAAAACTTCTGCGTATCTCTTTAACAACTCAAAAGATTATAAATTTGCCTGTCTCGCTTGCAATCGATGCCGAAACATTTTATTATTAGTAGAAGTTAATAGTTAGTAGCAGGGCCAGGGAAAGTCAAAAGCCAAAACGTGCATGACCTAAGCAATCGCTTTAATGGCAAAACAATACATATTTTTAGAAGTGTTTTTGTTTCTTAAGGTAACACTTCCCATAAGCACTTATGGTTTGCAATCTTGAGATCGGTTCACAGACAAGAACACAGACACAACACAAAAAAACCCAAACACGGCTCACGGGGGGGAAAAAAAATGCACAACTAACTACCAAAAGCCAAAACAAAAATGCCACACGCGTTACACCTGCACACAAACACACACACACGCACACACACACACCAAAGGGAACAGAAAACAAAAAAGTTTAATTCATGACATGCGTCGCACAGGGAATCCCAGTCGTTGGCAAATACCTTCAGCATGGTCATGGACATTTTCGTCAGGGATACGTTCAATCTGAGTCTCTACAGACTCATCCCAAATGGGTCTGGTGTCAAAGATGTCTTCAGGAACTGACTGCTGAGTCTCACTGGATGGCACATTTTCAATAACTGAAACTTCTAGGGCGCTACTGCTTTCATCATCTGAAACTAATTCTTGTTCTCTCTCTGACTGCGTGAGTCTTTCCACTAATTTAGAAGCTTCATCACTAATTTCTTCAAAGAACTCTATGGAGTTTTTGTAAAGATCAAAAAAATGGTCCTTACTTTCTTTTGTGGGACTAAAAACACCGCGGGAGCCTGTAGTGCTTCTGTTTTTAACTGGCAACCGTGATGAAAATACCTTCGATCTTGCTGTTGCTGCCTCATCTGAGTCTAGCTCAAACTTCATCTCACTCTCCCTCTCTCTGGTCTCTGCTTCTGCCTCAGCATAACTCCTAGCTTTGATTGAACGCTTAGCCTTTGGGTCCACGGGACTACTCGCATCAGATTCCGATTTACTCCGGTTATCTTGTTTTGTAGGTATGGCGCTCGTCACGTCAAGAGCTTTGGGCGACTCCAGCTTGCAGGCAGGAGTATCCGTGCAGGTGTATTGCGGTTCAGCTTTTTGGGAAGCGGATTTGATGGGAATTTTAGACTTTGGTTTTGCTTGCTCATCTCCTCCTTCACACTGCGAGCTGTCTAGGAAGTCGTCCGGGGAAAGGCTCTCGTTTTCCGACTGTTGCGAGGACTGCGATGTGGTGGCAGCTGTTCGGACAGGGATTTTGGATTTGCTTTCACAAGAAGGCACGCTCTCCATTAGAGCAGTGGGGATTTCAATCACAGATCTCTGTTCCTCTGGGGAAGAGTCGGGGGACTCTTCGCCCTGTTCGGAACTAACTGACCTGGTGACTTTGGAAAAATCTAATTCATCTTCTACTGCACACTGCTCAGGAGAGATGGGGCAAGGCACCTGACTGCTATCGACCATGTCGGTCTCCGTTCCGGAGAGGGGCTCAGCTTCAGAGGCAGCAGTTTCTTTCTTTGGTGATTTTGAAGAAGCTGAAATACCCATTTTAATTGGAATTCTGGATTTAAGATCTGCTTTTGAGGTGCCTGTGCTGACACCTTCACCCGTCATTTCTTCTGATTTATCGCTAGACTCGGGTGATAGGGGTGAACATTTCACTGTGTCTTTTTCTGGTATATCTGACTCCTCTGATTCTGAAGGTGCAAATGGGTTCAGTGAGCCCTCCAGCTTCGAAAATTCCTCCTCTGCTGCTTCTTTCACTTCTTCAGATAACGAAACTTCTTCCTGAGGCTCCTGCCCACCCTGGAAGAAGTGGAAGCTTTCATCTGGGTAGTTCCTTTTGGTCATGTCAATGGCTCCACTTCTAGTCATCTCAAACAACTTGCCTTCCTGAAAAAGAAAAGGATTTTGTTCACTGAGTGGCGTCCCTTCTTCGGTGGGTGTCCTGGCCGGTGTCGTGTCAGGGGTTGTGCCTTGCGATCGCCTGTCTACCATCAACCCAAATATCTTTTGTTCCTCTTCCTTCACCCGAGCTTCAAAAGCTTCATCATCTTCACGTATTTCGCTCCACATGTCAGAATCCACATCGGTTCTAGTGATGACAACATGACCCATCAATTTCTCTGTTTCATCTCTTATATCCTCAAGGGCAGATTCAGCCAATTGTGTGGAATCTGAGGACAAAGACCCTTGTGACACTGTCTGAAATCCATCCTCTGGTTTGGGCTCTATTTCCATATATACTTCCTCTGAAGAGCAATACTCACTGCCTGTGTCTCTACTAAGTAAAGCTTCACCTGTCTGATCTTTCCCTTCTACAACAGAATAGGTCTCCCTAGAGAGCAGACTTCTACCAGATCCTACCTCACTTTCAGAGTCAATAAAGAAATGTCCAGGAGACACATTTTCATAAGGGCTTACTATATATGGAGCACTACTGTCAGTGGCATCTGCTACACAACTGGCAAGTTCCACTGTTTCAGTGGTAAGGGATGAATACTCTGGTAAGGGCTCCTCAGCAGGACTATCTCTTTGAGATGTTTCGAAACCTGTATCTGCTTTTCCCAAGTCCCTTCCCAAAGCAGAATGGTCAGTGGTATCATCTTCAGCCAGTTTGTCATCTCGTGGTACAGAGTACTGGGTGGTACCATGCCCACAAGAAAGGCCACCTGCCTTCTCTGACACAGCTCCTGTAGAAATGAGATCTCTGTGTGTTAATGATGCCACGTGTTTGACATCTTTTTCAGTAGCCTCATATTGCTCGAGTGTTAATGAAGACTCAATGTGAACTTCTTTTTGAGGACCGTCACCAACAGAGTGACAGAGAGCACCCCCAGGTCGCGCGACCGGGGCGTCGGGACTGACTGTCCCACAGTCACCTGTACTGCCACAACATTTAGATTCAGCACAACCATCGGAATGACAAGTGTCGGACTCTCCCATGGAAGCCTTGCAGCTGCGCCCAAGGATAAGCGGTTCCTCTTTGTCACCTTTGCCTTCTGTTTTAACCGCATCTATCCCGACAGAGCATTTCTGGGAATCAATGGGTTGGAAACCTGCTTCATCGGGGCTGGAGCTGGAGTCCACACTGGACGGTAAAGGTGAGGGTGGCTGCACTCTGATCACGGGCTCCATTAAGAGGCCTGAGTCGGCTTCTTTTTTGAGCTGAGTCAATTCCGGCTCGCTTTCTGAAGAAGAAGAGCTTTTCCTGGATTCAGCTGCAGGTGTAACTACTGTAGGTACATCTTTTTCTACTACAGCCGTTGGCTCTGATGCTTCCGCCGTTTCACACGTGGCTTCTGAGCTGGCAGCTACAGAAGATTCATCTTGCTTACGATTCTTCTTGTAATCTCTCTTCTGCTTTGCTTCTTGTTCCAATTCATCAAACATTTTTATTTTGGTCACCATTTTAAACATCTCCTCTTCGGGGGTGAATCTCTTCTTCGGTTCACTTTCCGACTCATCCTCTGGCTCTTCGTTGACTTCAGGGATTGTGGCCGACTTTGGTATGTTTGACAGTGACTGCAAGTCTGCCGTTTTAGGTGTGATTTCATAGCTAATTTCTTCTGAACTAGGAGTCTCAGGGGAAACAGGACTTTTCCCCGAGCTCTCCATGAGGGACGTTTGCTCTAGACTGTCATCATCGGCACTTCCCTCGGGGTCACGGAGAATCCTGGAACGCACCGATGCCAGCTCTGGGCAGCCTTCTCCTTTGCTAAGAACAGGCTGCAGAGGACCCTGCCCCAAAATACAAGCCTTCACTGTTGGTTCTACAGGGCTGCTTTCAAGGGAATCACGGCAAGGAGACTCTTTCATAGGACTGGGCTCCAAAGAGTCGGGTGTTTTGTGTGATGAGTTATCTTCTAGCACTGGGCTTGCTTCCAGGGAGTCTTTATGACTTATAGTCAAAGAGTCATCTGCAACTGGGCTAAAGCTTTCACTATCATGGCTAGCAAGTGAAAGTTCCAATTTCTGGGGACTTCTAACCGCAACACGGCGTTCACAGGTTATATCTTTTTCTTTCTCTAAAGCAGTGTCATGTGTTTCAGAAGACTTAGTCAAATGTGCAGTGGTTCTGGATTCTTTATCCCTGCTAATATCTTTCATAATGGAAGCTGAGCTACTTCCTTTAAGTTTATCAGCCTCTTCTTCAGAGGCTGTAGGTACATGCTCTTCTGATACATGGTCAGAATGAGACTTACTAGTCTCAGTAACAGCATCTAGCTGTGTCTCAGTAATACCTTTTGCATCTTCCTTTGAGGAGACTTCCTTCGGAGAGCACGTTTCAGCTGTTGTGTGTGCTCTAGCCGCTCCTTTAGCTTCCTCAGTTGGCCCATCAGTTTTCTTTGGTGAGAATGAAAGGCTTTCTGGGCTCGTTTCTGGAGTCTCTGCCAGACCCTCATGCTTGTAACTTTCCTCAGAGCTGATCTGAGGGGTTCCGTCAAGTAGACTGCCTGGAGAGTCAGCCACGCCTTCGTGTTTAAGGCTCTCTGAGCTCCCATCAAAAGCACCACTTTGCAGAGAAAGAGCAGGAAGGAATCCATCTTTCCCATCCTCTGTGGGAAAAGCAACACCGAAAGGACTGGTCAATACTTGCTCCAAGTTAAGTTCTCCCTCCTCTGTCACTGAGAGGTGCCGGAACTGTTGGTATTTGTCATTATCCTCCAGTTCTTCTTTAATGAGGTCAGAAAAGTCCGTTGAGGTTTTCCTGTCAGGGCTGATCTGGAAGTCAGGATCTCCCTGATCATCAGAAGGTCTGCCCTTCCCAGATGTCGTTTCTTTGGCACTTGCATCAATTACTACAGGAGGGAGAGGTTCTGCTGGCTTTTTGCTGCTCTGCTCTTTCGCCTGGTCTTTACCACCAGCTTTCTTGGTGGTTTCGGTGCTAGTAATTGGAGTTTTTCCTTTTTTGGGTTGCGGCTCTTTCTCTGCTTTCGATACTGGGCTTGGTTTGTCCTTCTGTTTGTCTGTCTTGAGGCTCGTTACTCGCCTCGCTTCGCTCTGTGAAGGAGTTGTTTTCCTCCGCGTTATTTCCTTCTCAGGGGCCTGTTGCTTCTGTTTGACGGACTTGTGCTCAAACAGGCCAGATACGTTCTTGGATGGGTCTTGCCCTGACTGGAAGGCTTTCATCAGCTCACGAACTGACATGGTCTCTTCGAGTCTCTCAGTCTTAGAAGAAGGCGAGACGGGCGGTTGGGCTTTGTGTGCTACTGGTTTTTTGACTTGTGCTGGTTTCTTAGGCACCTTCTCGGCAGGGCTTTCTTTCGCTTGAACTCTGACGGGTAGTTTGGACCGTACTTTTTGCTCATCTTCCACTCGTTTCTGAAGAGCTTTCACTTTATCTTTTATAGAGCCAATGGGAGTGTCCTCTATAACAGGGGACACGGCTTTAGCCTCCGGAGCAGCTGTCACCTTTAGGCCAGATTCCCCGCCCTGCGACTCGTCTGCAGTGAGCTTTGGTAGTCTCAGTTTTTCTCCGCTGCTCTGCGCCTTGCCTTCCTTTGGCTTCGGCTTCTCTTTTAATTTAGTCCTAACAGGCTTTTTAACTTCTGAGGCAGCCTTCTGTTGTTCCTTTCCAGTTTTTGGAGATTCTTTTCCTCCTTTTTCAGAATCCCTGCTTATTACTACAGCTTCAACCTTCTCTTCTGCTAAGTCCTCTTGTAAGGCTTGTGGCCGTACCTCATGAGAAACGTGTGGTTTTAAATCCTTTACCTTTCCTTTCATGCCTGGCTCCCCCTTTTTTGCTGTCCCTTTGTCTACCCTGACACCTACACCGGTCGACTCTGTGACTTCTGAGGGAGCGTTTCTTCTGGCCTCTTCGATTTCCTCATCGCTGACAATGATCCATTCTTCTTCTACGGGCTCTTGTTTGGAAAGGGACTTGTGCAAAACATGCTCTTCTCTGGTATAGGATCCCCCTCTCAGAATTTCATTTACTTTTTCTAAGTCCTCTTTCACTCTTTCAACTATTTCGAAAGGCTCTCCTGGCTCTTCCTCAGCAGGTTTTCCAAGATCTTTCACTTTAATGGCGCCTGATTTATCAGAAGGGTCAGTTGTCAGGATGGCAGTCATTTTGATCAAATCTTGTTTCATCTCAGAAACTTCAGACAACAGGTCTGGACTGGCTAGTACAGGGACTTCATTAACCAGATGGCTTTTCAGGATAGATGTTTCTGTAGACTCTGTCTCGTCATCTTTGATGCGAATGAAAAACATTGAAAGTAAAGTGGAAATCAAAAATAGAGATTGGAAAATGTAATCAGGACTGAAAATGACAGTCTTTGGTTGCAGTGGTGGGAAGGTCAACAAAATGGACCGGGAATGATGGATCCACAAGATCTGAGGGTACAAGTGCAAAGCAAAGCTAACGGGGGGGGGGTAAAAAACCAACTGAAAAGGAAAATGGCAGGAAATAACTTGCTTCACTTTATCGCTAGAGCACAACCACACATACAGTATCCAAGCTGGAACAAACCAAATCAGGACACCACTAAAAAGAAACCAAAACAACAACAACGAAATTTAAAAACCAAAACCAGAAAAAACACAGTGAAGTTACACAAAGAGAGGCATCTCAAGATTGTTCAGATGTCACAGATCAATGTTCAAATAAAAAGAAAAACAAGAAAAAAGGGGGAAAGCATTAGAACTGATTGAAAGTCGATTTCCTCTAAGAGAAAGCCAGTGTTAGCAAACTGTCAGAGTAACATCGGGTTAACGTTTTTGTTTTTCTAAATGACCAAAATAAAAAGTGAAAAGTAATTCTGCAGTAATCTAAAATATGACCAGATACGGAGAGATCTGAATCAGCTGCAAACCGGCATTTCATCTAAGGGGATTTCACACCTACACAATGAAACAAACAGTCTTTGGTTTTAAGAGGCATGGTCCTTTCCTTGGAACATCCTCATTGACAACTAATGAACTGACCGAGGAAAGAGAAGACAGAAGAAAAGGAGAGAGAATAGGAAAAAACTGTGAATCAACTTAGAAGTGATTTCAGAGTTTTGAAAAAGGTAATGTATGGCAACCCAAAATCAGAGACAGTCACACTAGACACATACGTACAATTCATGTAAGGCAAGTTATTTCCATGCAAAGCAAAGGTGTTGCAAATGCTGCTAGGGATGTTGTAGCTTCGGTTAAAAAACAAGAGCTCTAAAAGTTAATCATATAAATTAAAGGTACATGAGAATCTTGTAAAGCATACTGTGGTGAAATATTTGCCTAATCTGGCAATCGAGATACAGGAAGCTGGCTGCAGTGAATTCCCATTGTGCCACAACTGCCTGCTGGGAATGCTCCGTTTCAGCAAGGACCAGTAGAAAATGGGTATTGAACAGAATGAAACAGTGAAGGACTGAAGCAAGTTACGAACAGAACACAATGCTTAGGAATTCCAACTGGACATTTTCCCTCTAAAGGTGGTAGCACATCACGTGGAACTGCACATTTTGGCACTGCAGACTTAAAGCCAAAGCGCTAATGCAAACAAGGAGAACCCCAGCAATATATCATAAGTAGCTGTATTTATCTGTAAAAAAATAGCTGGTTTGCTACACTGTTCTCCTGGGTGTAACAAATGCTAAACGTCTGCACTGTACATTAATTACAACTAGATCGATGGAGGGTATTTCAGTGCTGAAAACGTGGCCTTTTGGTGCTGCTGTTTTGGTGTCAACTGTCCAGTGCACACTGAAATGCTGGTCAGTAACTTCACAGACTTGCAGGATATATTTTCATAAATATCAAATGCATGAGTGTCCCACTGGCCAAAGCAGCAAGTGAATTAGCCTGAAGCAAAGCAGCTCCCGGGGAAATAAAGGGCTTCTCTGTGGCCTGGGAGCTGGCAGTGAGGAAGCAGTGGTGGAACAATGCACACGACGTGGCACTTTAACTGGAAACAAGACAGAGGTCATTCTTTCCCTAAACAAATCCAAGAAATGGCTCATTTGGAAGCAGCTCTCATGAGAGCCTCTCTTCGGCCCAGGTATTTGTTTGATTTGCCTCTTCTCCAAAGGAGGTCTTAGTGACCCCCCCCCCACCCTCAGTTTCTAACAGTAATGGCCTGATTCTGGAGGTACAAGGGGTGTATGCACTGTGCCAAGCTTTAATGTCATATTTCCAGCCATATTTCACCACAGTACAGGGCAGGGAGGGCGGGGAAGGGTTAAACAGCCTGATTACTTTGGACAGTATCACTTTTTGGCACGCTTGTATTCCATGAGGTCAGTGAAATACACGTGAGCCTTCACTACGTTTTCATGAAAAGTGATATTGTCCTCTGTCTCAAGTATGAGGCAAGAATGGGTGTCAACAAGTGGAGAAAACAAAAAAAAATGGAGGGATGAGCATCCATACAAGCAAAATAGCAATAGCGGGATCACTAGGGATGTCAAAGGAAAGTAAATGCTTAGATGAACGGTTTTAAATTGTTAATTCATATGTTAAAATGTATTTAATTGGATAGCTGCTTCGATATTAAATTGTTCTCTATTAAAGTATTGATGTTATTAGCAATAGCAGTTAAAAACTTAGCTCTCTTTCATGCTTATCTTTACTCTTAACCACCTTTCATACAAACTGCATTATAACACTTTCAAGTCAAAAAAAGAGGAAATCTTACTTTTTTCTGACGTCATGTCAACCTGGAAGGGAAAAGAGGGGGAAATTTAAAAGTTCAAATCGAATTGATATACAGAAGTCACTCGTGAAGTTAAATCTACTAGATGTATGGAGACACACAGATTCATGGACTTAAATGGAACCAAGAAAATATTTCAGGTAACAGTGAAGGCATGGCTTAACTTCTCTAGTAAAAGAAAATATCATTCTTGCCAAAAAAACCACATGAAACAAAATGCACTGTCAGACTATGAAAATTCAAGAAGCAAATATTTGAGGTTGCCTTGTGATTTGAATTTATTTCAGCTCTGCCAGCCTTTGTCCACACAACCACACGTTGGGTGAATTTGGCCATGCACAAGTACCCCAAGTTAGAAATAGCATTAAATGTTTAATTTCCTGTACAAATTTGTGGTGGGGGTAGGATGACTGTGGGGATTGCAAATCAAGCTGTGCAGTACTGCTGGTACAAGATATCGTGTGTGTTAAGGCCCCCAAGTTTTTTAGTGGGTGTCGAAAACGCTGTACTTGCTTGAAAATATTCTTTATAAAGATAAATGCAACATACTGGCTCAGTTATGATGTGAGTAAATCCTTGCTTTTCCATAAACTGACAGTGAACAGAAGTAAATCACTGGCCACACGTGCATGTCTGCACATGCCCTGCAATGCTTTGGGCTCACATAATTAAATTTTACACTCAGCAATGTGTGTTATGGATCCGTAATAAGTCTGAATTCCTCTGATGCACAGATCACCCTACATGGAAACCTGGCATCCATTAATTCCCCTTACTTTATGTTCTCCCAGATCAGTATTTGTCAGCTAATTATCTATATATTAATACTACACTAATTAATACTATTATCATTTAAAAAATGAAGTCAACAAAAAATAATTTAAATGCGAGGTGGTTTTAGCCACCAACGAGCTTGTCCTTTTGTGCTTTAGTTTCTTATACACAAACAGAAGTAGTCATATTTACCATAGGAGTGCTAAATATCTCTGTAATGGTAATAGGAAACTGCAATCCACACCACAGAACTGATGAACTCCATTCTGCATCCATGGAAAAGGTGCCCATCCCCTTTGGGGAGCTGGCTTTTCTCCCTCTTGTTTCCAACAGCTGAACATCATCAAAATGTGGGGATGCTTTTCTAACGTTACCCATTCATGTGGGGGTCAAACCTTAAGGAACATCCCTAACTGCCAGAAGAGGGCTGGGAGCACAGAGGGGAGTTGGTTTATGCCAAAGATGAAAATTCTAAACCTTATACTCAAGGTAAACTTACTTGTGACTCCTGGGTTAACACTGACTTTGTGCTGGATGTCAGAAACCTCCACTCTATTGAATGTCATAAATGGAGAAGATTTCTAATTTTGACACAGAGCAAGTTAAACTCTGTACATTCCAGAAGTCAGCCTGTACAAGAGGCTTTAATTGCACTCCTCTTTGTTATGGTTGTAGCACTGAGCTGAGAATGAATCTGCCTGTTTTACTACAATTTAATTTTCCAAGTTGTGTCTGTTAGTTGTGTTTGAGTGGTGTGAGTAGGCATGAACATGCTGATTTAGCAACATTACCTCTTCTGGTTCTTGATCTGAATCTGATTCCTTTCAGTTCCAAATTGCCATGCAAAAAGAGAAGGGGAAAACAGCAGGCAAAATGTAATTTTTTTAGAAGAGAGTGGGAAAAAGTAACTTCTGACAACATTTAACAGAAAAGACAAAAATGCAGAACATTTCTGAAGTCAATTTCTTATGTCAAAAAGCAGCAAAACTGAACTGTCAGTTTAAAACACAAAAGGCTACAGAACCAAGCAAAATACAAACAGAAAAGTTCCTTCTGGGTGTTAGACTTCTAGTGATCCTTATTATAAACTGATTGTTTCTAAGGAAACAAGTGCTTAATATCTGATCTTATTTAAACAGAATCAAGGACACTCCCACTCATCTCTTCTGAGTCCTCAGAAAATACCTGGTAACACCTCCAAACACTGGCCCTACAAGTACCAAACCCAAGACACTGAAAGCCCTTGGGTGGAATGTATTCCTCTTTAAAATCCCTGACCACGAAACTTTAACCATGTTTTGCCCTCCTCCTCCTCGCTTGTTTGCATTATAAATGCTGATGACTAGAGATCAGTGTAATTTCACAGTACCTTTGTGTAAATGGGCAAAGTGATGTTTAAATTACATATGGCTTGGTGAACGAGGCCTCTTGTAGATTTTGGCTCCTTCATGAAAGATAATCGTCCACAGGGTTCTTGAGTGGTATCTCGTACCTGCCAGAGCAAAAATACATCTTTTTGAATGGAATACTACAGGGACAAAATCAGGTTACACTTGGGAATTTTTTTCCTTTGTTCACAAAAATATGGTGAAACAATAACTTGAATTATCCAAGAAAGGAGCCATTGACATTACCTTAACAAATAGAGGAAGTCTATTCTCTTTGAAGGCAAAAAAGCTGAATATATGATGTTGCCCACTCTTTGTGAGAGGCACCAAATTGCCAAAGCAGTCAACATAGATGGGTTTTCCTTCTAATACCTGTTGGAAAAGGAAAAAGCAGCAAAGCAGCAATTAATGACAGTGAGGTGGTTAGGACTTCTTAAAGAAGGAATCACAGTCAGAGTGATTCTCACAGTATTTTCTCACACAGTATTTTCTTCAGGAATCAAATCAAAAGTCAAAGGCAGTGTACATCAGTAGATTTCTATTTATTTCAGGTGGATTTGCAAAGAGGCCTAGGGCTTTTCAAAGTCAGGCCTAAGGTAAATATCTCTCTGAAATCCCTATATAGTGGTACTGTTACATCTTCAGATTGTGCTGTTAAGGCCCCTCCATATGTTTAAATATCAGATTAGCACTTTGGGAGATGTTCCCTTCAACCTGACAATACATTAATATCTCATCCTTACTTCCCAGAAATTCAGCCTTGGCAGTTTGATAACCCTTATTTTATCTACCTGCTCTGCACAAGAAATGCCTGTCAGAGCTTCAGGAACAGCAAGGACAAATTTTTTAACCATGGGATTCTCAAGGAAAAGAGGCTGAACTAAGCAGAAGAATGTGCCATGTCTGTTAAGTTAAAGCACTTCCAACTTGTTATCCCTTCTGAGGAAGCTGACAGAACAAGAAAAACTGCATTTAGCAGGCAGTTTCCTGCGAACCTTTCGCCTGTTCAGCAGCAGATTTAATTTTATCTTTGTAAAGCAGAATATTAATCAGACTTGCTACTTCAACTTCTTGGTCTGTAAAGGTGCTGACAAATCATGACTACTGTCAACTGCCTTTCTGGTTAGTGATAGGCATGTAGGAGTTACTGGAAATTGGGATTTAGCTGTGCTTTTGGGCTCTGACTGTCCCCCTTTAGCTGCCCATTGGGAATAGGGTTTCATCACTACTTTTCCCTTATATCTGACGAAAGTTGGAGTTTCCATCTTATCAGTGCAGTTTATACTGCCTCATGAAAGGAGCTGTTGGCAGTTATTTTGTAGTATTTGTGGCAGATAGAAGGCAAAAAATATTAGTTTACAAGCAGACGCTAGAAAATGGAGAAAACAGAGTCCTGTACAGTACCTCTACGTCCCTGCTTCTGGCAACTTCAGCAAAATTTTCTTGTTGTTCTAGAGTTTTATCCACCTTGTCATCCGTCATGCAGAAACACCTTAACCGTGCTTCTATGGGATCGTGGGATTTGGCAAACACCACAAATTTGGCCATGTAGGGGACACAGATAATCTCTCTGTACACTTGGGAAGCAAAAGTAACAGATTCTTGTGTCTGTCGACAGTCTATCAACCAAAATCTGTAAAACAAAATGAAGAGTCGGGTAATCAGCACAGAAAGATTTAAGAAAGAAAATTATATGTTTGCCCAGCAACTGCAGATAACAAGTCACAAAAAAGAATTGTTACGCTTGTTTTTTGTCCACCACCAAACTTAAAGGATAACAGCACATTCTTTACATACAATGTCAAAACCTGGGGGTCTTTAGCTCAAAATGTAAATGATTTCACCCTGCATGCAAAGTCAGAAATTATTCTCATGTGAATTTAATCACCAAGTATTTTCCAGGGAGTAACATGTGCTGCCTGCTTTCCCAGCCATCACTTTGGTTTCTCTGTGGAGCTGATGACATTTCTTCTACGTAAAATCCACTGTGTGGGTGGAAATCATGCTCGAGTTTCATACCCGCAGGATGG
Organism: Pseudotriccus pelzelni; assembly: GCA_035584735.1. NCBI lineage: Eukaryota > Metazoa > Chordata > Aves > Passeriformes > Tyrannidae > Pseudotriccus > Pseudotriccus pelzelni. Next base: position 2,252,376 of record JAWMRA010000130.1, on the reverse strand, counting down.
AAACGGAAGTCAGGAGAGGTCAAAGACAGCTCAAAAGCTGACATAATCTACAGGGGGCTCATTCCTTACTGTGGATTACATGGCATTGTGACCCCCAAAGCACACCTTCTCAGCGTGACTGCTCTGGGCTTACTCATCTGCAGCTGAATAACAGTGAATTTTGTGCTGGGCTGCTCTTTAGAACATTTAACAAACACACTGGTAAAAAAAAAACAGGCTGATGACATTTGGAGGAGAGAAAGCTTGTGTGGTACAGAAAGGCTCTGCACACTGATACTTTTCCTTTTCCTGTGTGGGAGAACTATGCAGTGCTGGACTCAAACTGGAGAGGCTGCATCCTCTGAGAAACCACCAGACGCCTCAGTGATTTGCTGTCATACACCAGGGGCTACAAAGCCCAAACAGAGACAATTTTTTAAAAAGCTGCAGCTCAGGAAATGGAAAACAACAGCCATGCTTCCAAGTCTGCAGGGTGATTCACATGACAAATGTATCTCTTTCCCAAGCTCATTTGGGGCAGAGTTAGTCTTATGAATGGGAAAATTGTTGTCCATCAATAATGATTTTGCTAGACTTAAAAAATTACTGTGAATAGCAAACAGTCAGAAATTAGCTGATTCTTGGCAAGGCAAAAGGACAGTGGCACTTTCAGACCAGGACACAAGTGAAATAATTAAGGTTAACTTCTCCTTTGGCAAAGAAAGTAATTATTTCTCTGACTGCAAATATATGAAAAATCTCATTTTCTTACTTTACCAGCACTTAAAGTCATGTTTGAGCGAAAGGAGTCAGCTGAATATTCATTTCATTTACAAAGAAGAGACAGAACCCATTAAAATTTCTACATGGGACCCTGCCTATATCACAAGAACATTAACAACAGTAATCAATTTTCATGTCATCATTGGGATTAGGAAAGATCCACTACAAATACAGATTGTAGATCCATAAACTGTCCCCCTCATTCTGGCTGTATTTCACGTGCAGTCCTGCTGGGGACTTCACAGTCTCAGGGACTTGGACCTCTCAAACTCTGCATCTAGTTTCTACATATGGGTCTTAAATTAGCCTTTAATTCAGCTTTAATTTCACCCTTTACACAGACTGCTGCAGTAGCAGCTGAGTGCTAAACACACTGTAAGATCTCCCTCTTGTGGTCACTGCTGCTACAGAAAAATATTGGCCTGAACCAAAAAGGAATGTACATCAGCAAAGCAGCCAGCCTTATGGGGAAAAAAAGCCCCTTCTGAACTAAGAAAGTATAAAAAAATAATACTTTATTTTGCCTAATGTTAAACTGGAGGTTGGGCTGCAAGAGCTGATCTCATTTTAACACTGAATACATTATTTCGCCACATAACAAATCTAATCTAATAGTAATAACTGCCCTGGACACCAACGGTTTGCACTGAATTCACTGAGTTTCATGGGCAAGGTATCCAAGATTTTTGTTTGCTAGACTACACTCCCTAAATGGAACACTTTCCAGACCATGGATTGCATCTCCTGTTACAGGGGAGGAGATTTTTGTGCATTTCTATGATATAAATCACAGCCAGCGTACAAACTAAAATACATACATACAGATGTATTATTATAATTATTATTATTATTATTTTAATATGAAATTCTGTTTTCAGGAAGACAGCAGGAACAAATGGTTGAAAGAGATGCATTACACCCCAGTTTTGTACACCTTCAGGTCCTTCTGCCTGACATCTCAGTTTTTGGATAGTCTGGAAACAATACCTCCTGTAAAATCTATAATGAGGTACCCAAACAAAGGATTTCTATTTCCACAGAAATTTGTATAATATCTTCTGTTCCTTGTTCTATATCAACTAAAACACTTCAAAGGAAATATTTGTTGGGGAAAAAAGACATGCACTTGAAAGTATCACTGTAAAACTCATGTAAGTACCTGGCAGACACATTGGTCGTGAAGGAAACACATTCGTTAACAAATGTCAGTGGTGTTGTCCCAGTGATGTCTTCCCATTGGGCAGGAGTGGTTCCTCCTGAAGTGAGAGAGATTTAAAAAAATTAAAACCAAGCAAGTCTGCAACTTTTTTGCTTCTAAGAAATACTTTAAATTCTCGTGAGTTTTTAACTGTTATGAAATCAGTAATAATCCCAGACATGCCTTCTTCTCAGGTCCATATTATTCCACCATTGCTGGTAGGATTGGACGGGTTAAATTAAACGTGATTAAATTAATATATTAAATCAAATGCATGCAGCTCATTTCTGCCTCTTAAGTGAGACTGAATGAGGCACTGGTCACTTTGGAGTTACAACAAGCACTAAGTGTTTATTTTTCACTTAAGTGTAGTGCAACGTGAAGTCTGAACTACACTTAATTCTGCCAGGCAGAATATGTGGGTTCTCAAGAAACAAACTGTAAGGAAAATGCAAAAAAACCCACCAAACTTCAAGCCTATGATTATATTACACAACTCTTGTTAGTCCAAACAACAAATGTTATTTCCGCTTAAAAATAATTGTTTGGAACGTGGTTTATTTTCATAGCTTCTCATCCCAGTCAGGTTTTCCCCGAGCTTCCCATGCGTGAAGTCGGCTTAACATTTTCAGCCCACGAGGAGCGACAGATGGAAGACGCACACGGAAAGCTCCAGCACTGCAATCCTACCTGTGATGCTGCATAGTAACCTCAAAGTGGGCGTGTCGCCCCCGTAGCCATTCATCAGCCCGTCGGTGGAGGCCTTGGGGACGGGAATGGTCATGGTGATGGGTTTATGGAACTTCCTCCTCCGGGGCTCCAGCGTGACTATGGGGCTGAAGGTAGCCTTGTTGCCTAAAATCTTCTTCGTAAGTTCAGTGTGCATAGGTTGAGCCTTTCGAGAGCAACGGAAAAGAACAGAATGGTTACTTGAAACCAGTTTAAGGAGTTTGTAAAGAACTGGTCTGCACATTGGATATTTTTTTTCCCCGTGGAATAAGCTCTGAGCTGTTTTAGTGTGCTATTCAGCCTAGCCCAGGTGATATGAACCATCACAGTCTCCTGGCCAAGGTAAGCCGGGGATGCAAGCTGCAGGAAGATGAGATGGAGACAGGGGAAAAGACTTCCCTTTCTTTCAGGAGTGAATGGTTAGGCTGGTTCCTTCACGCTGAGAATCTGTACGTTGGATGTAATTATTGCAGCACTGTTCACTTTTCTGCTGCCTGTCATAAGAAGTATTTAAGAAACTATTCTATGACCTCCTATATCATTATCAATATATTATAATATTATTATTACTATATCATAATCATCGCCAAAATTAGGTACTTTTCCTAAGATTATATGGACAGTTAACAGACACGAATAGGAATTAACTGTAAAAAACCAAAGCTTTACCACTTGCTTTGACTTTTGCATGGATTTTTCTTTTACTATTGCTATTTTTACTAGAATCATCGTAGACAAGAGACAACATGATAAGCTGAACATGCTGCTCTCCATTCACAGCATCACAGAACCAACTAGGTTGGAAAAGACCTGTGAGATCATCAAGTCCAACCTTTGACCCAACACCGCCTTGTCACCCAGACCATGGCACTGATGCCACATCCAGTCTCTTTTTTTAAACACCTCCAGGAACGGTGACTCCACCCCCTCCCTGGGCAGCCCATTCCAATGCCTGATCACTCTCTCTGTGAGGAATTTCTTCCTAATGTCCAACCTAAACCTCCCCTGGCAGAGCTTAAGACCATGCCCTCTTGTCCTACTGCTGGTTGACTGGGAAAAGAGGACAACACCCACCTGGCTACAACCTCCTCTCAGGTAGTTGTAGAGAGTGATGAGGTCTCCCCTGAGCCTCCTCCTCTCCAGGCTGAATAATCCCAGCTCCCTCAGCCTCTCCTCACAGGACCTGTGCTCCAGACCCTTCACTAGCCTCATTGCCCTTCTTTGGACATGCTCCGGCATCTCAATATCCTTCCTGAACTGAGGGGCCCAGAACTTCAAAGAAGGTGATTTTACACTAAAGATCTTGTGATCATTGCACTTTACCTGGAGGCCAACGCGGATTCGTTTGGTCAGAGCCCCTTCTGGGAAGACTGCCTGCACTTGTGGCACCACAGTGCTGCTCAGCACCCCTCCCTCGGGCCCGATGAGGTTGCTGTCCTGCTTGATCCGGGACACCACCGCAAAGTACTGAGGGAAATCCCGGGTGATGATGCGGCAGATCCGCTTCTTCTCCAGCTCCTCTGGAGTGTCAAGTACTGAGGGCGGAAGAGGAGATGGTCAGAAGACAAGAGTTTCGTAGAACCTTCAAAATGCAATCAACCTCTTCACAGTTTGATGCGACTTACACAAAGGTTTTTTGTCTAGAAATCAAGGGGGAAAAGGAAACACACCCTAGTTTTCAGCTAAAGGAGAGAAATCAGGGAAACAAGAGACAGCCTGAACAACCAACTGAAGGGAGCTTACGACAGCCAACAGAATATGTTGACATCTCCAAACAAGCAGCCAAACAGGCCAAGGGATTTGTCCAAGCCCCTTTGTACTTCGCATATTTAGAATGTCGTGAAGCAGAACAAAGAAAACGAAACTTCAAAACAAAAAAATATCGAAGTATGAGTTCAGCTTTAATTCTCTGAGGTGGCTTGTTTACTTTGGGGTTTGCTTGGGGTTTTTGGTTTAAAAAAAAAATCACAAATTCTGCAGCTCCAAGACAGCCCAGGGCCGTTCTGTTCTCTCAGAAAGCAAGAGTACCCATGACTGACATTTCCTCCCACACGTGGGGCTGCTTGGAAAGGATTAGTATAATTGCCTTGTTTTGGAAAGATGTTTGCTATGGAAACTTTTTGTTTTACGCTATGAAAAGGAGCAGCAGCAAACACAAGTGTAGCACCTCTTCCCAATTTTGTGATAGCAGATGTCTTGTCCCATGACTTCAGCACACCATGCAAGGGAAGTAAGCAAATGGTCAGAGCAGTAATGCAGGAGCAGGATAAAAAAACGACTCCCCCCGGATACCTTCATCCATCCCATTGAGGATTTCGTTCAGCTCATCCTCGGTGTATTCACAGAAATGCTCCTTCCAGCTGTCCCCGTTCTCGCTGCGCAGGATCACCAGCTCCCTCTCCTTCCCGCGCAGAGCAGCAAAATGGGGGATCTCCACAATCACAGGCCTGGCACGGCAACACAGCGCATTAAATGCATACGGGAGAGAGGAAGAGACAGGATTAACAGCAACTCTACTCAGTCTGCTACAAAGTGACCTGGAATTCTACCTCTTTGGCTGGAATACTTCGGCACAAATCCTAAACTAGTAGGCCACTAACACAAACTAAATGTTTACAGGGACCCAGTGAGCTGAAGGACAGATGAAAAAGTGCATTCACCTCTTTCCACAGTGTGAATGAGATTTGGTAAGATAATAGTGCTTATCTGGAAATTTGGTGATGGTTTTGCAAATCCATCAAAAACTCATGCTCGTTTTAGTTGTCACTACTGTCTGGGTTAACCTGTGCAACTTCATTTCAAAGAGAATCTACTGTAACATATAGGAATAGTGGGACAAATTCTGATCTCGCTTATACTAGTGCAAATCAGAATAATTTCATTGCTCTCAGGGGGCAGTTGTGCCCCTGCGCCAATTTACTTCTTTATAATTCTATATATTCCAATGAACTTATTCCTGATTTACACCTTGGGAGAGATATAGGAGGTCTGAGGAGATCATCTGGGTTGCTACTGCAGTATAGGAGATAAGAATTTGCCTTGTTGCCTTCCAAGCACATGTCAATATATGTATCAGCATAAACGCTCATATATATATATACACACACATATACACATATATGTGTACATATAATATATCTATATTTAGATATACATATACATACATACTCTTAGAAATAAGAGAGAAGATATAAATACGTTTGTAGATACACTTCTCTGATTAGAGGACTCACACAGGTTGCCATGTATATAATAGATGCCATGTGTTCTATCACACTCGTGGTATCCGACACAGAACTTATTGATTGATCAGTCCTTGATACAAAAAAACCAGCTTGAAATTTACAGTAGATTCCTTTATTCCTTTTTTTTTTTTTTCTGTCCCAATCCAGGTTGCTTTGCTACAGACATCAAGCACATAACTAGGAAGATTTCATGCCAAAACAAAAATGAAGGCCACAGTACTAGAAGAAAAAGATACAAACATACCACCAAAACAAAACCACATACCACAAAGGTTGAAAAATGGTCCACTAAGGGTTAAGTGTACAAAATCTCAAATGATAGAAAGGGACAATATCATGGGCATAATGACAATAAAAAAATCATATTGCAGAAGGAGGAGAAGAATGGGGAGGTCAGCATCCATCAATTTGTTTCAAGTCTCTCCTACCCAAGGAATTTGGTCCCAGGAGGCCCCAGCTGAAGGATTCGGCTGACCAAGCTTTCTCCCTCATTAAGTGGGGGAGGAGCCGTAGGCAGATGAAGTTTACTGAGTACATCCAAAGCAGCAGTGAAAGAAAGAACATAAATAAACTTTATGTATTTTTTGTGCCAGAACGCCAGTGCCACTGTCTGGTGCACAGAGTGGAATTAGGCTGTACACTAAATAAGGTTCCGTCCTAGCCGTGACAATTTGGTAATCAAAACCGGCAAAATTAGTTTTGTGAATTTAGGATCTTGGCCTGCTTATGGTGGCTTTGGCCATGAACTTGATGGGAACAGGATCTGGACCTTAGAATGCACCTCTGCAAACTGTGCAGTGATTTTCTGATTTCACTGCCAGGACAACACCTGGAAAAACGCTCGCAGGAAGGACACAAAGACCTGAGAATGAATAAACTCTGCTACAGCCTCGTCTTTTAGGGAGGCATTCTCATTAGATAGAGAAAACCACTAAAAAAATGGGAGACAAAATCCATTTGTGTGTGACAGAGATAATGGGAAGACTGAATGTGACAGCACAATATTTCTTCTGCTCTTTAGATTTCTTTCTGCTTCTCTTTAAGGTGACCAAGATGGGAAAAGAATAAGTGGTAGCACTAATGAAGATGGTAGCTCTGTTGACTGCCTGTTAAAATAGGATTTTAAAGCAACTGAGTTGTTCCCAAATAGATTTAAACTATCGCTCTTTACAGAGTCACTTCTTTTATAGTTTCTGAATATAATATAAGGGGTTCCTTCAGTCATTTCCTTCTGGATGCCACAGTTGATAGGGAGAACAGTTGACAAAACAGATTTTTAGAAGTGCAAGTAACTGCTGCTTTCAGCTGAAAATTGCTAAAATGAACTGAGCAGCAGACACAAATCTGACCTTTCTATTAGTTTTGCAGCATAGGACAAGAGAAATGGCCAGAAAATTCCAGGGTTGTCCAATTGCTTAGTTTAGCAATTTCAGCTCCAGGAAAACCAAAGGCGTAGTCCAAATTACTGATAACACAACGGAAGTGCCTAAAATAGCCCACTGTAACTTGTGTTGTGCATGTAACAGGCTTCACATTCGGGGTTTAGATCAGCGCTGTGCTATTCATATTTTAAATATAGCATGAACTGCCTATTCTGGTTCCAAGGGAGTCTCTTCGCACTATAATATCCTACAACACTGAGTAATAATTATACCCACGAAAGCACATTAACCTTAGTGCTAGTGCTTAAAATACCCATTTTGAAAGGAAAAGGTGTAAAACCCTCCCGATTAGTTAACTGGCAACTGATCTGTATTTCACATGACCTGCCTGCTACCGTGCCACAAGGATCTTTCTCCCTTCACGTCTTGAAAAAGGAACCATTTCAGTGCAACTCAAACGCAAAAACAAGGCTGAAAACGTTTTTCCTCTGGGCCACGTGGCCCCCCTTACCCAAGGAACTGCGCCCCAGAAGGTCCCACTTCGATGAGGCGGCTGGCCAGCCCTTCCCCTTCCACCATGGGGGGCATGGTGGCCAGCCGGTGGCGCTTCACCAGCCGGCACGTCACGCGCGTCGGGGCCGTGCACTTGCGCGGGGGGATGATGATGCGCAGCCCGTTGTGCCTGCAGCCCCGCATGGCACCCCCGCGGGCATCCACCATGAAGCTCACCAGGAAGCTGCAAAATCAGGGAAAATCAGTCAGAGACGGAGCGTTTCACCCAGGGCCGTGGGTATGTTCCACATACCTAATGCGCTACGTATGTAAACAGGGCTCTTGCTCAAGAGGTACAATTAGAAAAAGCCTTTCTCCCATGTGATGCACCAAATCATGCTGAGGTCACCTATTAATTAACAGCTGCTACCTAAGGGTTCTTCACTGAAAGTCTTGTTTTACAGTGCTGCTGTTGGTAAAATACCAGCAGACACTAATACATGTGGACACGTGTACCTGTATCACTGCTCTGCACCTGCAAACAACTCTGCTTAAAATGGGCGCTCATTCAATACTTCATAAGCAAATACATCTCATTGAAGGACATTATTTGTGATTCAAAAATATGAAGCCAATTCTGATGGGATGGCTTGGGATTATTTTTTTTTAGGTTCTCAATAGAATTTTATAGTTATATGGTAAAATATCACTTCTAACAAAAATAGGTTTGGATATTTAAAAAAACAACTGAATTTCATTCTGGAGTGCATGGATACAATTCATACTCCATCAGTGGGGTTATCACCTATTTATATTAAAAAAAAAACCCAGCTTGTCATCAGTGTTTGAAGACAAATCTGGGGTTTTGGTCAGACAATAGCTACAGGCACCATATAAGAGGTGTATAAACTGTTTAAAAGATTTACTCATGGATTTTTGTTTGTCTGTGTTACTTTGCACACCAGTGCAGTGCCCCACTGGAAAATGCAGAGGTGCACAAAAGCCATCTACGGGGAACCCTCTCCTAGCACAAGGCAAATTATTTATTTATTTTTCTTTAGGAGGGAAAAAAAAATAAATTCATTTTGTCTGGAATTTCTTTTGTGCTGAATTTTTTGTAGTTCTACATATAACCAACTGGTAGATTTTGACAGATTTGGGACATTCTCAGGAAAGGTGTAAAACTACTTCCAATTTTTTTTTTTTTTTTAACTGGTTTATGACTTAGAATCATTCCTGATGTGGGATGGGAATGTCAGGCTGCTGGAAGTGAAAGTAAGAGTAGAGGAGACAGAACGGTGTCAGGCCTAGTTCTAGCCACTAAAATAGAATCATCTCACGGGGAGTCGCAGAAATGCTACTGAAGGACCTGCAACAGAGAAAATACACTCCCTGGGAACAGGAGTAATGAACACAGGGATTTTTCCACTGTCCCCTTGACCGTTCTGTGCAACAAACATTGCATCCATTCATTGTCCACACAAGGAATTCCACATGCTGTAAGAACACAACACTCGACACACCGTGCAAGTCAGAGGGATGGAGGATGGGAAGGAGCCACAAGCGCCAGTCGGAAGCACACCATGCACCACGAATGCCAGTCTGTCTCACACATGCAGTCTCCTAGTCTACTGCCATTCAGATACCTCTAGGCTTTGCTTAGTGTAAAACTCGGGGTAGTACAACCATTATCTCATTCCTTAGAGCTTGGTGTTTCTGTGGTTTTAACAAGGGGGGAAAAAAAGAAAATGAAAACATTTTACAGCTTCCATTGTCTGGGGATTAGTTGAGAAGAATGGGAGCTTCCTTCACAAAATACATTCTTTATACATGGTAAAGCACAGATGAAAGAAGAGCTTAAGAGACACTAAGTGCTCATTTTGTTGCACTAATGCTCTTGGCTTGCACTGCAATTGCCCGGTAAGTGCATGAAGTGGCGTTATCAAAGTGGTGCTGTTTCAGAGAATTGGTGCACCCAGTACAGTGGGTGTTGTTTGAGGCAGTTAGTGACGCCCCTGCAAGAGGAGTTTCACATCTTGAAGCTAATACCGTGAGCAACACAAACACTCCCCCACAATTACCAGAAGCTCTGACTGAACTAAAGCAGCATTTCACATTTCTCATCGTGTAAGCTGTCATGAACACAATTCTTGGGATTCAGTTATTCTCATTACTGACATAATACTTAAGACTCTGTACTTTAACATCAGGATCACCTTTCTGTCGCTGTCCAGTTAGTGTTGGGTCACCTGTCTGCCCTATGTCCTCCTTAGCTTATGTCCTGATACGCCTCAGAAATGCCAAACCAAAGCTCCAAACCAAATCACCTCCCTTCTTTTCATGTGGCTGCAACTCTTTCTTTCAACTTAAGTGTACTGAATGTGCCTGGTGGGTCAGTAAATCTATCACAAAGTCTATCAGTCATCTCTCACTGAAAGCAATCATTGCTCCAAAGAGTGGAAAAAGAGGCAAAGACAAGTCTCACTGGAAGGTGGATACAAAGACAACAATGGTTAGGATAAAGACAGTAAGACATTACTATTATTATTCACTGTAAAAACAGCTGTTTCTATCATAAGGAATATCTAAAGTAGTTATTCAGACAAGCACAGAATAGTGTGAGCACAGCACAGAAAGATTAGTGCCAATTATCACATTATGAAGGAGCCAGCTCACAAACCCAGCTGTGCAATACTAAGAAATTCCTGGAAAACAGATTTTGGGGAACTACCACGAACACAGTGCAAAGGAAAGAAACTGAGGGGGAAAAATTCTCAGCTCTAGACCTCAAAGGATTGCACACTGACACAGGATTAGTAGAGCTGACACAGAGTGTAAAAACACATCCTTTTCCACCACACCACCCTGTTTATTTGCCACCTGGTTGCCACATTCATTTCATCATGCACTTATTTAATCCAATTTCTTTCCATCTCTCTTTATTTTTTTTAATCAGCACATTTCATATACTTTTGGATATGCAAGAGGGTGAAGCAAATAATTCATAATAACCCATTTTCTGAATCACAGCAGCCTCTTTTTCTGCCTATTTGCTACATAATAGGGCATCTGGAATGTGCCATTACTGTTCCAGGACCGGAAAAGCTTTTCCCTTTTGAAGGAGTGTGTTTATCAGTATACAGATAATTCATAAAAAACTAGTGCATGGTATAAAATATGCTTTCCGAAATGCACATTTGGGAAAGTGAAAGAATTGTATGACTAATATAAAGGAAATGTAAAATGCAAACTAATTATTTCGCTGCCCACACGCGCGCACACACACGTTATTTTTCCTCTCTCCAACGCTTCTTTTACCAGGTGTTGCGAAGTGACAAGGCTGAGATAGGAAGAGATTGCACTCAACAAACAATACTAGCAGGAGTGATTGGCAGATGAAGCCATCACTCTGCAAAGTGACACCTCATGGTGATAAATTCCCATGGTCCAAAAGAAAATAATGCATAATACCAGCATATTAATAACCCTCCTTTCATATCTACTCCCTGAAGCTGAGCAGGAAACCCAGAGCTTACCCCACGAGCCAACCGCACGGGGGACAACTAAAAGCACTACCAACCATTTGTGTACAGAGAATGAAGAGGAGAGGGATCATTAAAGAGAAACACAAATGGCTGCAAAGAGCTCAAGAGGGGGAAAAAAAGAAAGGAAAAAAAGGTAAATAAATGGGATTAAAAGAACTTTAACTTAAGTCTTAATTAAGCGATGATTCAAAGTCAAAGCAGATTATGGGTAAAGGTGCATTTTTCTCGGTACTAAGACAGCCTTTGAGTAAGTCCCACTTCCAGTTTTAAAGGTTCTGGTAAAAATGATGCACGACACAGACATGTGACCCCAAGAGTCTTGCAAATTGGATCGATATTGAGCTTTCCTGGGATTAAGCAAGGTGGCAGTGCAACACACCAGCCAAATCAATGAAACAAATCAGGTTTGGAGAAATCATTGCCTTCCTCTTTTAAAGACAATGAGGGGGAAATCAGGATTATTTTCCTAAAGAAAAAATGAAGTACAAAAGCAATTATTTTATAGGAATCAGTTACAGACTGCAGGGAAGTCTATACATGCTTTTGTTAAACACACAGTAGTCAGCTCAAGCTGCCTTCTATTTTAGCAAGACTTACTCATAAGTTAGAGACCATTTCATTCTCCTCCATTTTAGAGCAATTCAAAACTACATACTTGCCATATGAAAGGTAACTATATCAAGTAACATGGGCTACAGTGTCCCTCTGGTTGAGGACATACATAAAGGCCCCTAAATCTTTCAGGCTGTTTCTGTGCCTTCCACAGTGAGCAGAGCAAACAGCCATGGGGTTTCTAATGGCTTCACTTGAACAAAACACAGACAATGTTATGAATTGGATAGAAAGACAAAAAGTTGGGGTGTATTTTCACGAAATATTTGTATTTCAGATCAGAGCGTGAGTTATTCCCTTTGCTGATTTTATTCATATAGAATTAACTTGGTTTTATTCTGCATCTATCCTAGTTTGAAAGAGAACAGCAGGATGAACAAATAAATTAAAAAAGGGACGTGTCAGTGCTGAAGGGCGTGAGGGAAGATACTTCTTGTGTGCTTTGTGAGGAGTCCCTGTCCTGCGAAGAGCTTTGCAGAGGCACAGCCTCAGGTGTTGGCACTCACACATCCCATTCTGCAGAGTCACTGGGAGAGCCATGCAAAACCCAGCAGGGGAAGGGGCTTCCTGGGACAGGCAACAGTTCTTGGAACATACAAAAGAGGCAAAATCTACACCACCACCTTCATACACTCGGCTCAGGTACGATTATTCTCTCAGACTGTACAGCCACACATGCGCTCATCGGGCAGCAGGAAACAAAAGCTCCAAGGAGAGCACATCCACTGGAGACACACGATAGAACTTTTCAGCATAGGTTTTCTTAACTTAGAACAGAAACTGGGAAACAAGGAGATAGCAGCATTCAGTGTTAGTCGCAGTGTGAAGAAGCAGAAACAAACAATCAGGGTGCTTCAGCCATCCCAAAGTGTTCAGCAGGAGGAGGAGACCCGAGAGAGGCTGAAATTCCGAAAAAAGGCCTTGGATCCAGCTCCCGCTGAAGTCAACAGCAAGTCATTCAACTACCTCAGCGTGCTTTCCAGCAGGCTGCAACTATGCCATACAGAAACAAGGCAAAATACACATTCCAGGAGGACAAAAAACATGATCCTACACGGGAAACTGCTATAGTATTATTGACTTCTGATAACATCCACTGCATTAGCCAGCTGCTGAGAGACTGAGTGACACAGGTTTCTAGTTTGGGGTTTTCATTTAGTCATTTACAGCTGAGTACTTCAGGAGATTTTCACCTTTCTGTGGTTATGTTAAAGATGCTGAAGAGGTACCAACAAACACTCAGTTTGCTAAGGGAAGAGAATCTCCTTTGGGAATGTTCAGCTTCAAGTAGTTATTCTACTAGTTCAAATACGGTGGCACAATGGGGCAAATATGGCCTAGGGAGTGGCTCCAAAATATTCTTTATACAGACAATGAGATAAAAGGCCCACTTAATAATTTAACACTTACAGTGGTTTGTGTTGGATTATTTGTGGAGGAGTTTTACCTTCCTTTAAATATTAATATTAAAGCATGCCACCATCAAAGAAAAGGTATTGTTAAATAAACCAGTGGTTAAAACAATCTAGGATTGTATAAGGAGCTTTGTTAAGTTTTTTTGCAGTGGACTTATTATGTGTCCAGAACTCTTTTGTTATAGATGACAAAGCAGAGGGAGAAAGTGGGCACTTACTGTATAAGAAGAGAAATAGGGCCACATGTAACTATTTCTGTTGGTTGAATAGATTTTTTGTCTTGGCTAACGTGCACTATCAAAACAGTAAAGCATCCTGAAGTGAGGTAAGAGGGGAGGATAAATAGGGTGGGTGAGAAGTGCAATGTATTAAAGAAAGAAATTATGCAGAAGTTCACCTGCTGTTGTCAAGATCAAGACATGGAGAAGAGCATCTGCAATAGAATAGATGATTTAACACCAAAAAAGAAAAGAAAAGGGGGAAAAAAAGAATGAGTTAAATGAAATACTGAAATACTGGGAAAAAATGAAAGAGATTTCCAAATCAAACACATGAACATATACATATATGTGCATATTCATTCCGTGTGAGAAGGAAGGAGTGAGCATGGAAAACAAGCCTACGTCAACAGCCTTGCTTACAAACGGCCAGTGCTACCACAGGAGTAGAACTCCAGTGAGCTGGGTCCTCTACAGGCATTCTCCCACGGGAAGTCAGATGCCTGAAATGCACAGTTAGATCCTGAAGAAACCTTGGAGCTGCAGATTAGGGCAAGTGCTGCTTGGTTTAGGCGGCCACATGTGAAATGTGGGCCATGATTTATCAAAGGGTAGGGAACCTAGGGTAATTCCAGCCAGTGTTCCTGATTACCCAATGAATCGTTTTTTCTTTTCTTCCAATTCCCTGTCTATAGCTTCTGTCCTCCCCTCTTCTCCATTTCAACATGTTTCTTGTCCTCCTTTTGTTCTGCGGAATGACAAATTCCAAACTTTCAGTTTGACCTGTTTAGGCTCTCAGTAATCACTCAGTGTCACACAGACTGTTAGTTTTCCAATGTCCCTCATTCTATGGATCTCCATTGCCATTTTCTTCCACAAACACCAATTTGCTATTAAGGAAACACACCCGCTGTTTTTCCTTACTGTAACTTTCTGAACAAAGGTCATAAAGCTACAGCAAAATTTGAAGTCATTCAGACTTTCAGATTTAAGAAATGACTATCAGCTGGTCGCTGCCAGGTCCTGTTTCCATAACGATTTCCAGGAAATCAATCTCATGTCGGGAAAAGCAATGTTATGGATTCAAAATACAACACTTGAAATAGATTTTGTTTACCTTGTTAGCAAGGATCCAGCCTCCTTTTTTGCAGACATGCAGCTAAGAATGATAATTCACGTTATTTGTCACAGTACGAGCTGCCCACTCCCTCATCCTTCACCTTTTCTCATTGACGGAGGCAACAACAAACTCACTAATAATATCCAAACTTTTTTTTCCAAGATAGAAGTACTGATACTCTCAAATCATCAAACAGTTAAATAGGGATTACTCCATCAAATTGTACACGTTCAGTATCTTTCATTAAATAGGAGTTTTACTGTGAGCAAGTCAGAGCTGGAACATTTGCAGAGCTTTTACGTATTTTCTCCAGAACACAAAATCAAGTTAATATCAAAGCCTGGACCCAAAGCTAAACGCTGCATATAAAAAGGAATCTTGCAGTTTGGTGATTTTTTGCCTTCCAACTTCAAGAAAATTTGTTCTTCCACGGTAGGATATGGTGAGGTATGAGAGTAAAACTGTGAAATATATTTGCATTATGTAGGAGTAGTTCTGTCTCTCACAACACGTCAGCAGGTAATTATAATAATAATATTAATATCCCCTAATATTACAAAGAAAGCAATAAAACTCTTATCTTATTGGATATTTAGCACCCAAACCTTCTGGCATATTCAGAGGTCCTTAACTTAGCTCCATATGTAAGATCAGATTGTTTTATCAGGAGAAGCAAAACTGATTCGCTGAAAGGGAGTTCAAATGCAGGAATTTATATTTTTACCTTCAGCCAATGCACAAAACTACTCAGAAACTGTCAGCTGTGTAAAATGCCCAGGAGATCTTTATGTTGAGATTTTGAGCACCACAAGAGTGTTACCTCTTCAGAGAGAAAGTGTTTTCTGGGCTTTGAAATGGTTGCCAAAGACTCTGACAAAAGATCTTGCTTTTCCTTCCTTACTGACGAAATTATCGACGTATTGAAACAATAGCTACATTCACCTTTTAAATGGATGGTTAAAACATTTTCCCCTTCTGAAATTTCAGACCCGGAAGGGGTTTTGGTTAGTTATGCAGAGGCTGAAATATGTGCCTGTGAAATTCCGCACCGAGAGAACAGTTCTCTCCAAATTTATGCTTTTGCTGGGGGTGTTACACCATGATCCACAGAAACACTTCCTTCCAACAGGACATCAGTAAGAACCCAACAACAATTTGGGGTTTACCACTGAAATAGTGCAGGGTGTCATTTTTTTCCCTTAGATTGTACAGAATACAAACTTAAAATCTTCTATGACTAGTAATTCATGTCCAATACTTGCTGATATGTTATTTCACAACCTGAATTCAATACATTCTCAGTATCTTGAGCAAAACCAAGGCCAGACCTTTGCCCAGGGCCACTGACAACATTTATACAGGATTTCTTTGAAAATTCTAAGAGTTTTCTTTCATGATAGATAAATACTCTTCCACTGCATGCACCAAAATGTTAGCAGTGATGCTGGTTCAGAAGAACCTACTAATAGTTTGTGTCTGCGTGTGGAGGAGGGTGTGGGTGCCAAGAGGAGTATAAATGACAAATATATTTGTTGTTCCAGTACTCCTACAACTGTTTCACTTCAGAAGTAAACTCTAGTAGTCAGTGTATTTTGTTTAAAAAAAAAAGATATACCCCAACAGTTTATGATAATTTGATGACTTGGACAAATCTAAACAAGAAAAAAATGAAGTGCTGTACAGTCTTTTCCAAAGGCTAAGGAACCATTATTATAGGTTTCTTTATTACAATATTCAGCAGCAAGTTAGTTGGTATGTAGACAAAGTGAAATATAATTTTTGTCATGTTAAAGGTCACCATTTAATGTAAGGCTGCAAGAGTGTTGCTTCTATTAAAATCAGATATCTTATCCTACCACTAGCATCCTGGTCATCCCAAAAGATCGAAATATCACTAATATAATTTAAAAGAAAACCACAAAATTACTGCACATTCAAGAAATAAATGCCACTCCTCTAGAAAGTCTTTAGTTCATCCTCTGCAATCACAGGAAAGACCTACCTTTCTGAAAGGGAAAACTAATACATCATTTGGAAGAAGTTTGGAATCCATGTAGGGTTAGAATAAAGCACCAAAGCAATTTCAAAGCTTACCAGCATATATAGAAACACATACCTACTTCACATATTAAGTATTTTCATTTCATCTGTTAGTTCTAGAGCTCATGAAAAGCCAATCCAAACAACACTGGTCACAGCCAAGTATCCTCCTATCAGCCAACCACAAAACTTCTCATCTATGTCAGTTCGCAATCACAGCTATGACAATATTGTTCCTCCTCTAGACCTGTCATTCCAAATGGGACTCCAGTGCTATGTTTTGAAAGATATGGGCTGTAAGATAGTAGCAAAGTCATTTGAGATTAACAAAACTCATCTTTCCCCTTGTGATGTCCAGTCATGCTGTGTACAACGTAGTGCCACAGAAATTGAGGGCTTTTTAACTACATCAGTTTTTTATGAACTCATCTGCACATTTCTCATCAAACCTCACAGCAGGACACAAGGGTAGAATTCAATGTGAAGAACAGAATTACTTAAAACACAGTAAGTAGGAGCCTTTAAAAGGCCAGCCAGGATAAGCTTTCTAAGTATGAATTTGGCTGGGCCTGTGTTTTGACCTGCTTTATGCCAGGACAACAGGCTTGCCTAAATGCAAATGCTTATGAAGAGTCAGTTGTAAAAATACATGAAGAGAGCGGCCAGATATGTGCAAAGCACATGATGTTTAGGTTGCTTGTCTATTCCCGTAATTTGAAAGGCAAACGCCAGAGTTGGTGCTCACCTAAACTACTCCACTAGCATGGTAAGTACCCACGATCTGGAATGATTAGGCCCTTGATCTCAATTATTGCTAACTCCAAAAAGGCAGTGTATTTATTTCTCCATAAAATTCACACAGTTCCTGTGTGTATGCGTCAATTATCTCATTCATTCCTGTTGAACTTTACTCAGGGCTCGTTGACTTGCAGCAATTTCAGTGAACAGTCTTGGTGCTCGGGTTTGCTTGATTGTCAGAGCTTAAGAGATCATAACAATTTATTGACAGCTCCAGGAGGCAAGGAATTAAAATATAGCTCGTAGTTAAGCATTAGTTGAAGCTGCTGCCACTGCAGGTACACTGTTTCTCATTTTTAAGTAAAATGCTAATTGATACACTCACCCTGAATGAATAGGGCTGGAAGAAAGAGCCACATTGTCCAAGTTTTCAGGGCCCCAGCTTAAGCGATAGGAATTCCTTTCAGCTTCTTTGGCCAGAGTTGTTACCTTGGGAAGCAAAAAAAACCCCAACCCTTTTAAACTGCAACAAAATCAATTAATCAACCAAACAATAAGATGTATTTTGCATAGCAGTGCCTAAAGCACGAACTTTTCTTAAAAAGAAAACAAAGGAGTAAGAATAACATTAAGATATTATAAACCCCTTATTGTAATGTTCTGTATTTGCTTCAATTAATCCTATGTTATTGGTCTCAGTGAAATGAATGCTGTGATTTACCAAGAGGGCATTTCCTAAAACTCTTTCTTAACTAAAAGCCTGTTTCAGGAGAGTATCTCTGAGGGCAATGGCTTTGAGTTCATTAGAATGTTTAGCCTGACGGCTGGTAGCAACATTCAAAAATCAGTTAAAGTGGAGAACATCAAGAACACAGTCTCTGTAGCATTCACACAGCTCACCCACTCACTTTGGAACAGAATTTAATACTGCACAGTACAACATGCTGTTAAATATCAGCAAAAACAGAGAGACTTGTAGTAAAATAAACTAGCAGCGACCACCACACAGACTCATCAGTGCAATTTACACTGCGATCTCTTCCTCCTCCTCGATTTCTCCCAGCAGTGAGCAAGTTCAGGGGGTTTCCTCACCTGCTGGCTGGGGATCACCACGGTGTCGTCGATCATGGCGCTGTCCCGCAGGTAGGAGGCGTGGCTCAGGGTGTGCGACCTGTCTGAACTGAAGGACCGCAGGCTGGCAGGTTGGTAGGATGCCATAGCAATGCATCAGCAGCACAGATGATGTTGGGAAGGTGTCATGACAGATCAAGTGGGAGAATGAAAGAAGCGTGCAATTAGCAACAGGATGCAGCTTCCAGGGGGAGCAGATCCCAGTCCCGGGGGGACACAGCAGGGCTGTGCCACCTCCCTGACCGCGGGCCACAAAGCCTCTCCACTGACTCAGCTGCTTCAAAATGCAGAACCTACAGATTCAGCTACATGATAGCTTTATACTCACAGATACTTTAGGCTTGGCTTTGTGGCATGATAGTCTCCTTATAACAAAAAGCATTAATTTAAGTAAGGCTCTTTGCAGAAGTTCCCTGCTACATCCCACAAAGCACTGACAGAACACTGCCACCTGAAGAAAAGCTGGAATGACTCTTGCTCTCTGACCTACTCTCTCCCCCTAAAACTGTAAATAAGTAAGCTTGACGTTGTCCCCTGGAAGGTACACACAAGCAAGGTGAAGTGTGGACAGCCACAAGCTCCTGTGGAAAACAGGACTGTTCCTGGGAATGCCAGCAGCATCTTTAGGGAGGCAGTCCAAATGGGAGCACGGATCTCGCTGCAAGTACGCACAGCTCCACAGAACACTGGTTGCTGTAGCAATGAGAGGTGCATAAGCTGCTTCCAAGCGCTGGCTCAGAATGTAATTGCAGCATCCACCAGCAAAAAGCAAAAAAACCAGACAAATAGGACGCCACAGAAGGACATACTGAGGTAAATGGGGGTTCTGCTACCAAACAGCACTAGTTTTATCCCTTCAACATTCACTGGCTGCAGTTTTACAAGAGTGATTTTTAAGAGCAGATCAGCCACCTTCAGATGTTGTATGTGTACTCTGTGATAGGTCTAGAGGAATACAGTACATATAACTGAAGGAAGCAGTTTTGTTTTCCTGGCTTACACATCCGTGAGCAGTATTAAGAATGACTAATGTGCAAGATCAGAACAATAGGCCATTTATCTGGATATGCAGATTTTTAAAGGATAATTAATTTTCAGCAGTTAGCAAGTCATGCATTCACTACAGACATGAGTTTCAAGTGCTTTAAGTGCAGTTCGAATACCATCTGATTCAGACCACTCAGCCTTTTTTAACAATAGCTACATTCACTCAGGTTTGGGGGTTTTGGATCCATTCTTAGAAGCAAATGGTTACCTTATTTTTATTAGAAATATATAACATTGAAGAATAATGAACACTCTGGACGACTGACTCATACCGAAGGCCTGTTTAGCATCCTAGATGGACTGTACAAAACTGGAAGCAGAGATAGGCACTACACAAGGATCAGGTTTTGGAAAGCCTTGAGAAAAAAACTAAACCAACAATGAATATTTGTTCTTCAGCTGAGAAATAAGCCTCAGTAGCAGACCCCATTTGCCCTCATTATCCTGTGCTCATTTGCACATTTGACACTTCCAGAACTGCTTTGCTGAGCCATGCAATGCTCGTGAGAGAGTCACCATCCAAGCTGCAGGTTCTGCTATTAAGCTATTGTCATGTCCTGGACAGACACTGAATGAAAGGAAGTCTGAACTAAAGTTGGCTGGTTATCTCCATGGTGATTTTGTCCATCTTCACTGCTACTACCGCCACCACAAGTATATCAACCCTGTACTACCTGTACGTAACCTCCAGTAAATACACCAAGGGTATGGGCTTTTTCTACAGGCATGCACATGTCTGAGGTTTGCAGTTACTTAGAGGTTTAAATTTCCTTCTAAACTCAATTTCAAACCTAGTGTTCAGATGGCACTGCCCCTCTCTGGGTGATGGACCAGCTAAATGAAGAGCAAACCTGAAGTTAAAGACTCAGAAATAAAGGTACTTCAGGAATCCTTTAAAATAAATAAATAAAAAAACCCCTACCTAAATCAGAGCCAAAAATACTGTCTAAATATAGAGCCTATCCAAATATGACTGATAAATCTTAAGTCACAGACGCTGTGGGGCCAACAGCACTCAGCCACAGAGATGGAGCTGTGGAACCCAGGAATGCTACAAAGCTCCTGAACGTGCCTTATGTATCACCCTTCTCTTCTAAGCCCTGAACAAGCCCCAGGTAGTATCCAGAAAACATAAGCAGCATTCCCTAGCCTAGTTTTGAACCTGGATAACTGGGAGACCATGTTGCAGTGCACACCCACTTCCCAGCCTAGAGAGATCTAACAAACTCTAGTCCAGTTAAGTGCAATTCCTGTTGAAGTATATGTTGTTTCAGAAGCTGAGAAAAAAAAAACTGGTATCATTGAAAACTGTACAAATCAACCTTGGAAACACTTCCCAACAGCAGCATGGTTCATTTGGTGCTCCAAATCAACTTTCTGGCATACAGCAGGCCTCCAAAGTGAATGAGCAGAGACAGGTGCCACAGAAGGGTATAGAGACAACAGGTGTTCATGCTGTGTAATACCTACCTGGGCATGATGCTAATGAAAGCATATGGAAAAGAAAGAAAAATGAAGGAGAGAGAGAAATAAAATAAATAGGAAAGATGGTTACAAATGAAAAATATATGTTTGGAAATCAAATTGATCAATGCATAAGGTTACATGACTCTAGACTGCCAACACTGTTCTGCTTTACCGAATTTCTTGGAAAACCAAGGTCAGTATAATGCAATGAAGATCACATTAAAGCAAAAGCAAAACAATGGAACCAATCTCGGTGAAAATTCTTAAACCCAGTAACCTGACGGTGACAGAAAACGAGATCATGGAGTTAGGAGGATGTTTTTCTTCTTTCATTCTTTCTCCCTTTATAATCTTCCTCCATTTCAATATAATTGTTCTAAATGGGTGCTTAACTTAAACTTGCGCACAATTGTTTGTATACATCATCTTAAATAACATCTTTGTTACCATGGAAAGAAAAAAAAAGGTTTGATTTTAGGCACTCTGCTGTAGTTCATAAACTTCCTCTAAGAGTAAAAAAGTCACACAGTCACTTTGTTTTCAGTGGACTCACTGGAACTGCCTAAAAACCAGCAAAGGCTCCAGCCTTGTGAGACCTGAATGATGGGATTTACACATGCTGTGAGGAAAACCAAACTGTTTCCTGACATCTTTTGTTCCAGGAGCAATTCACAGCCTCCTGAAGTAAACAGAAGGGATCCTACTGATTCCACTGAGCTTCGGAAATGCTGCCAGAATAACAATCAAGACCGGAAAATGAGGTAGGCTAAAAAATCTGTTGCCAAGACTTCCACTTTTTTCTTTTATTCCCTTCAGTGCACCCCAGTTCTAAAGGCAGTAAGTCTGGAGACATTGCTGACTTACACCAGGCATTTCACACCCAGGAATGCTTCCTGGGTAGCTATTCAGAACTTAAAACTGTGGGTGTTCCTCTGCCAGTTCGAGTGAGAGACCCTGAAAAGGGAATGTCAAACCTTAATAACAAAGTGAGTGTGGAATTATCACAAGAAAAGTGATGTATCCAGGCAAATACCTGTCTGATCGCCCTCCTTCCAAGCTGTACCTCAGGTAGTTCATACCATCCAAGAACTGGCTGCTTGGCAAAGAGTCATCCCCTAGTTCTCGAAGGTCTTCTGGCCTAAGGTACTCTCCCCCATCTCCTGTCATTGTGTCATCACCTGTAAATCAATCACAGAAGGGACAGAGCTCAGCGCACACACACGGGTGGGATTCCATCTGCACGTCGGGATCTAACAGCTGGACAGCACAATCAACAGGAAGGCATTTCCCACTCAGGAAACACTGCAAACCACAAGCAATTAATGTGTATAATGAAACTGGCATATCAAGCAAGATATTAAAAAAAATTGAAATCAAGGTGATTAATCAATTAGATTTAGTCTATTTTTTGCTGTTGCACATAATGGTAAGGGGCACTTTTCTTTGCTGTTCTCTAAAGTCTCTCTGTTCCTTAATCCATTTTAGCTCTCTGGTCAGAGCTTTATCCCAGTTTATGGTCACATATCCCCACTTATAATCTACGTGTTTTCAGAAGAAAACATGTTTTCTGTGGCCTTATGCCTTATAGTTGCAAATCCTAATTTAAACTCTCCACTGTCCAACCTCCACATCATATGAGGCTCTCTCATCCGTGTTACAACATCCTTCTGTGATCAGCAACAAAATTCTTATTTCTAAAACACAGCAACATCCAGAAACTGGAAATAAGCTCACTGGCATAGACGGGAATGATCATTATTCAGAAAAATAATTCCTAATGAATCACAGCCTAAAAGACCATTGGTTATCTGATACAGTAACCTTTATGCATATACTCTGAACAACAGGCTTTAATCTTTTTTTCAGGTCCAAAATTATTTTCCCCAGGAAATTCTGTCTATATGAAGTCACAGTTTGCTTTCCCCAGCAGACTAACAAAACAGATCCCACTGCCAAGCAACATGGAGATGTTTCTTTTCATTCCCATTTGCAAGAGACTTTCTCTCTACAGTTTCTTCCTGGATCTTCCAGTCATTTTCCAAATTACTGGATGAGCCTGCCAGACCCTAAGCCATGGACAGCTTCAAATTTTCATTTTCTAAGTTGTGTGGGCAAACTGGAGGTCACCTTGATATTTGTTTTCACAAAACAAATCAAGCTACTTTTTCTAGCTTGATATTTCAGCTAAGAAATAAGTAATTTATTATTTGTCATCTAAAACTAAGTAAACTTTGGGGTGGTTAAGGTTTTCCTTGTATACACTAATATTATATGTAAAAATGAGGCTTGACTCTTTCCAGTGTAACAGCAAGAGCTCTTGAAAATTCCATCTGCCCACATTAAGAGGGAGAAACTGGGCACAGTTTCACAGAAAACAATAAAATGCATTTAATCATTTCATGTTTCCTGTCTTCTGACAGATGATGCCTCCTGTTTCCTGGGAATGTCACATTATAAAGCACAGGGCTTAGTGAAAACTTGGAAGATATTAAGGCAATGCTGTTAATCAAACAGTAAAAGGAATTCCAAGTTATATTTCAAATAAACTAGATAGTTATAATCATGCCAGACATTCCATCTATCATAGAAACAAAGGCAAAATCTTCACCACTTTCATCCCACCCACATCCTTAAAAAAAAAAAAAAATCTAAAGTCTGCTTTTATTCCAGCTTTGGCCTCTCATCTAAGAGTTGTCAATACCAGGGCTAAGTACCTCTGTTTGATGTGCTGGGAACATCTGCAAACAGTAACCAGACTATCCATGGATATCCTTCAATAGCAGACTTGTCTTGAGAGAACTAGAAGATACTAAGTCACTCCCCACCAGCCCCCTGTGCCCTTCCACCTTTCATTAATGAGATGAACTCCCAAGTAGTTCCTTATAGTATATGAAGGGGTAAGCTCCATACTTAAGTCTCAATGATTGCATATTCAGCTGACCAAGGCCTTCCTTACACAGCAGATCTTACCAGATGGCAGCTTTGTGGCCATACAAGAAATTATCCTTTTTAATTGTGCCAGAAATGATTTGTCTGCCATCGCATTCCCCATCAAGTTAATGCCAGGAACATTTTCACCACTCACACTGAGCAGTCTGGGACAAATACAACCCTTGACACTGGTGCTCCACTGTTTGCAGTGGACATCTATGAACTCACAGGTAGATTTTGAGGAGTTACCTGCTTAGTGATTTATCTTCCATTTCCTAGAGAGAACACCTTCCCAGTTGAAACACTGTACTTGCTGCTGCTGCTGTCAAACGTTTGAATGCAGTTTTGAGCATTTTAAATCACTGACCAGACTACTAAATGACACAGGGTACACTCTGAGATCACCTATCAGTGAGAGCTTGGCTGGACCCAGAGGAACTGGAGATCCACGCTCTACCTACATCTGCAGAGTCCACTCATTTAGGGAAGGCTCAACAAACACAGTTCCTACCATTCCTATGCTTTTTCTCCTCAAAAATGAATTGCAAAACACAACTGCTGTATGAGAATTGCTCCGGAATTGTTTCTCACAAAACACAGGGAAAATGTAGGCAAAAGTTAAAAAAAAAGAAAGTGGTCTGTGTCAAACTGCCAGAAATCGCTTCTAATAGATGTTTTTAAAGCCAGATACATTTATGTGAGTCTGCCAAAATTATTGTTTTCTCTACAGCATGCAGATAAGTCTACAGCTCACCACAGAAGTGCTGCTCCTTAAAAGTAACAGATGGAGAAGGGAGAGCTATGACAAAACCAGAGTTTCTGTGACATATTGCTTGGACACCTTCACTTCCCTAAAGTCAATTCTCCACTTAGTGGCCCACACTACAAGTTTCCCTGGATTATAGTTTGGCCAATGCTTTAAATTTTCTTTACTTTTAGCCAGTCAGGAAAGCAGGGTTTTATGCGTGGTTTTCTGCAGGATTTCAGATATTGATACATTGAACAACTGGCTGCAACTCTAACTTCCGGGTTTAATTCAGGAAATTAAGTTTTCCCACTAATTAAGGTGCTCCTTCAAAGGAATTATGTGCACGTACACCAGTAGTGAATTGTGCCCATTTCTCACACATAAGCAGCAGGCCATGTGGGGAGGCACCCAGAAATTCACTGTTGTCTTTTAGCACTGTGGGGTTTTTTCCTTTTTGATGAGAAATCTGATCCAATCAGGTATGGCTTAACTGTGAACCTTTTCCTGGAAATCTCAGATAACATTCTGATGTCCTTAAGTGATACAGCAGTTCACAGAACTGCCATCCTGTCACAGATGCGCTTTCATGAAGGGACAGCAAATCCTGCTTTTATACAGAAATTACTGCCGTGAGCATGTTGGAACCAGGCATAGGACTGACTCCTCAGCAATTTCTGGACAAGCTCCCTCATGAAAGAGAAACTTTTTGTTCTACTGATACTGGCATTCCAGTGGATTTTTGAGAGTCCATTGACTACTTGCACATGAAAACTTCTGTCTATCCCTTCTCTGATGCTGACATTAACGACTGTTTGGCGTGAGCTGACCTTCATGGTCATGGCCATCTCAGTCCATGCTACTTGTGATGTCTCTGACAGTGGTGTCTCGCCTTCTACTTCAGCCTTTCTATTCGCTTCTGCCTGCAAAAGTTGCCTGGCTGGAAAATAACTTGTCAGTACAAAAAAAATTCATCTGCAGACAGATCAGTTCTCTGGGTTGGTTCACCACAAGGTGAAATGTTGTGCTGCCAGAATGGAGGATGTGGGGAACCATAGTCAGAGCTTGACCACTTCTGCAGCAGCCAGAACTTAGTCTCGAATAGGAAGTAAAACAACAACTTTTGAAAATTAACTGGAGATGAGGAGGCTCAAAGAGAAACCAGTGAGAGCTCTTGAACACCCTGGTGAAACAGCGCATGGAACAAGTGCAGAGGAGCATATTAATATATGGGGGGAAAAAAAACCAAGTTCCTGCCTTTTCTAGATGTTCCCGTGTGTCTACACTGACTCAGCCCTAACAAAAACATCTGCTTGTGCTCAATGTCACTAATTCTGTACACATCACTACAACATATTTCACAAGATGCTTTGCAGTAATTGCCCTCTG
This sequence comes from Pseudotriccus pelzelni, assembly GCA_035584735.1. Taxonomy (NCBI): domain Eukaryota; kingdom Metazoa; phylum Chordata; class Aves; order Passeriformes; family Tyrannidae; genus Pseudotriccus; species Pseudotriccus pelzelni. Next base: position 2,226,170 of record JAWMRA010000130.1, on the reverse strand, counting down.
CTACTCTAAGGATCCCTCGGGTGCAAAGTGCTTCTTTTGTGGCAATGGCTTTAAAGGAACTGAACTTCGCAGCAACACTCACAGCCAAGGCAGATACCACCATAAAAATGCACAAGTTTTTTAATGCAACTGTATCCACACCAAGCATTCCTGCTGGCATGGGGGTATGTTTCTGAAACCACATCACTTAACAGCTCACTGCCTATGGGAATCTGTAGTGCAATCTCCATTGATGGGGATCAAATGCCAAATGCCATTTAAAAAAAAAAAAAAAAAAAAAAGATCTA
>JAWMRA010000130.1:2115958-2225873 GCA_035584735.1 Pseudotriccus pelzelni | reverse complement strand
TTCCCATGTATTTCAGGCCGCGGGGTGGGCAATATATCCCCATTTAAAAAAAAAAAAAAAAAAAAAAAAAGATCTAGTTCCATTCAAAAGAAAGATTATTTTTTTCCAGGTATTGTAAAAGGTAAAGAATTCTGAATAATAATACATAGGATAAAGAGAAAAATGCTGCATGAAAATTGAGGAAGAATTTGTGGGACTCTCAGTCCACACAAAATATTTTAAAACAGGCTACACAGGGCAGGACCTTCCATATCAAGCTGAGCTATTTGATAGATTATCTGGTGAATTATTTTATCCTGTTAACATGGGATGTTGCACTTCTGTTTGTTTTAGGAATAGGAACACTATATTAACAACATAACAGCGTGCAATTATGCAATGTACCTACTTTCCAGGCAAAATACAAAATACTTACATCACCAGTGGTCAACATGTTTCACCATGGCACCTGAACTACTTCTTTGCTCAAGTACTCTTTTGCTACTCTTGGTAATTATGTAACTACAGCTGGCAGGTTTAGGTGTCACATCAATTTATTTCAGAACACGTTGTGTCACTTGAAAGGACACAGAGTTAAGAGAAATCTTATTTCTGGCCTCCTACAAAGCTCCACCATCACTGAAAGGTTCATCCCCTCTATTAAGAGGGTTTTTGCAGTCTTCCTGTCCCCAGCTACTTTAAGTTCCTGTCACGAGGACCATCCATGTTAGGACTATTTGCAGGGAATGTTAATTCAAAGCACTGGAGAGCATTAGTCATGCGGGACAGCCCCTTCAAGTTCTGCCAACATATTCAAGATATAGGTAATAAATCTGAGGTTTTTCTGGCCTCCCTTCTTCCTCCTACCTTTCAGGAAACACACACTCAGCCACACTTCAAAAGTAAGGGAGAGGAGCAGTGTTAGGCACCCCGAGTATGCAAACCTGTGTTGTTTCAACACAAAAAAATAAACCAAACAGTCCAGGTTAAACAAAAAAGAGAAAGTTTGTAGGTCTTACTCCACGAACTCCTGCTAACAGCACCTGTGCCATTACAGGCTTCCCCATCACTGAAGGGTTCATCATCAGAGTGTTTAAAGGCTGTACAACACACAAATTTGTTTGAGAAAAGGGAATACTCTGGATTAATCCTGTAGAAGCAGAAAGACATACCAGGCTTTGTGGATTTAAAGATGGTTCAACAGTAGATCAAAAGCCTGGGAATAAACTCAGCAAGGTGAACATAATGCTAGAAGCAGTTTAAAGGCCATTTGTCATTTAATAATTAGACAAGTAGTTGAATTGTTTCTCAGACACAAAGCAAGAAAAACATTCCTGCGCAAAATAATCTAAACAGTCGTGATGCAGCAGAAAATAATTGATTTTGAATCACACTTCTTTGCTTTTGCATTTGAAAACAAGAAGCTGCATCTGGAGCCGAAGCATCATATTTACTCAAGAGTGTAACTCATTTATCAGCAGAAATCCTATTTCTAAAAGCAACACAAGAAGTTATATTGGCACTAATGAATGCCATTAACTGCCTGCACCATTTAGAACCACAAGTGCTTTTGCATTCTTTGTAAAAGAAAAAAAAATTCAACCTTGTAACCTGTGTTCCTAAATCCCTAGGACTTTTTGGAAATTAGTCACTCCACAAATTATTTCCATGAAATAATAAAACCAACCATAAAATAGCATATGTAAGATACTGCAATATTAATTAACCCTGCCAAGAGTAAAACAGAACTAGAAGATTCTTGCAAACATGTTTATATTTATCAGATGCCGTGTGATTGAAATTTCTAAGCAGTCACTTGTTGTGAACCTTGAAAAAGAGATGTTTTCAAGCCTTTTCTGTAATTCTGTTCTGTCTAAAACTGCAATATTTTATCAATTCTTCCAGAAGTTCCCAGAAATTTTCCTGGGATGTAGCTAAGCAGTACAACATGCATCTCCTGTCTGTACATGTAACGGGCTCCAACACCCAAGTGCCAAACTTATTAGTGTGTTGTTACTTTATGTCATGCCTTACGTATCCGTGAGTCCTATGTGCCAAAAGCTCCCTCGAGGGAACAGTCTGCTCACCTTCCACCTTATGCATCTCCTCACACAAATGTTTCCAATTAGGCAGAATTCCTAGATATATGTATCTGATACAGGTGGCACAGAGCCAAAAAAATTACTGCTCAGATTCCTCTTCATGGGAGGGTCAAAGTCAGCTCTGAGAAAGCTCTACATTTAAATTTTAAAATCTGGAGTTGGGAAACGTTGGGAAATTTGGTTCAGATAAGCTTTTTCTGAAAAAGATGCAGGGCTCCAGGATTTTGCTCTAGGTCAAATTTTGGCATCTTTATCCAAACGCCATGATGATTACATCATTTTTAAAAAGGCATTTCAAGCACTGCGAAACAAAAACACCAAAGTCCTTAGGCAGCTTCTTGAGCCAATCTCACAGGTGACATGATGATATGGAACGTAGCGAAGTTGCTCACCTTCTTCATCCGACACATCCAGGACCTCAGTCATGGTCTCGGGTACATTCAGCTTGTGCTTCTCTGTTACAGTCTGCAAAGACACAACCATCAGTCCTCAAATGAAACACCAAACAGAGCAGCAAAGTTTACAGAGGGATATTTTCAACACCGACGGCAGGGGGATGTGCTGAGCCATTTCATAATGTGCACCCCCTTCCCCTAACTTTCTTTTTCATCTCTACTCCAGAGGCTCCCATTGTCAGTGCTGTGTAAGGTAACATTTTTTCTGGCAGAGAAGTATCAGACCATAAAGATAACGTGCTGCTCAGAGGAATAAAATTTACTTATAAATGGTCCATGTAGAACAATTCAGCTCAATGTTTCCAAAATGATTTTAAAGTGAATTAGGTAATGTCTACAGAAGAGCTTCAGAAAGTTGTATGAGGCATATGGAAATTATTAAATCATAAAGCGTTTGGAAATGAAGTTATGAATGATGTGAAATTCCTAAACTAAAAAAAGATGTAAAGGATTTACACAGATCACTTGAAATGTTTCTCCCCCCCTCAAAAAAATGCCTACACTGCATATTAATGATATCCTTTTCATAAATCATGCATATTCCCCAAAAGCATGAACACATCAGAAGGGGAAAAAAAAGGTTATTTGAAGATTCTGATATATTTTGTGCACCTAAAAGCTTAAAATATTGTGAATCAAGGCAAGTATGGGCCGAGGAATAGTGGGAGAACACTGGTTAAACATGAGAGCACAGAGCAGGAGAACACTGGAAGATACTTTTTATATAATTTTATCTTCCTAAATGACTTCTAGGAGAAAACAGATGATGTTCAGGGGTGCTGAATCAAGAATGGGGGCATCCTTTTAGCACCAAGATACAGTCTGGAGAAGGACATGCTGAGCACAATGAGAGAAGATGAAGGAAGTGTGAGGTGTGAAAAAGTTTCCTGCAGGAAACTCTTTGGCGTGTTACGATACAGGAGACAAAATGCCAAGGACTTAAAACAGAGCAGGGAGCAGAAGTGCATTAGTCACAACCAAAAAATAACTATTTCCCTGGCTCCACCCAGCTGTGCAGCCAGTCAGCTGAACTGGGGAGCTGGGGAGGGCAGGGCACACACGGCCTTAAGGCATGTAAGAGCAGATGTGCCCCTCTGGCATGGAGGGGAGTGCCAGGAGGCCACGTGTGTTCCTTGGGAAGCTCCCACTGAGACAGTGCTTCAGCCCCTGCTGCAGATAGTATCTATCCTGCATAAATTACCATTACATGCAAAAGGAAAGAAAGAGCATAAAATGTGAGGGATAATTAAAGTCAGCCAAACCCTGAGTCTCTTGTGCAACGTTCTTTTGGGAAAATGCCCACTGATATCAAGCAGTGAAGTCAATAGCAGTTTTTGTTGCACAGAATTTACTAGTTATTTCCTGATCCAGTTGTGTATTCTCTAGTTCTAACAAGACCACAAACACAGCATTCTTGATTATTGTAACATACTGCACTTTCATAAACAACTATGTTACCAACCGTGTAATTACTTTGCAACTTTGTTTTAAAAGTCTGCTTTACATTTTTCAAATCTATTTAACTGTGACAGCAGTTTACAGTTCTCCCTCCTGAGGAACAGGGAGAAACAATGCTCTTTGCCTCAACTGGCAATCCCAATTAGGCCCCCCAAGTTCACTCTTACCCAGGAGTAAAGACAACTAATTATTTCTGTTGCAGCAGAACACATGTTCGGGGTGGAAAGCTCGTTTATATTCACAGAATGCCTCCGCCAATATGTCTGACTTCCCCCCCTGTATTCCCAAGGCTTTCCTTGGATAGAAATGTCAGGCAGCAGCAGGATGACAAGGCCAGCAATGACAGATGGGGAGGGCGCTGTCACTCAGGTGCCACTGACCTTGTCTCTTCAGCAGCACACTTAACAAGTGAGTTAGACAATAAGCTGTAGTAAACCCCAAGTTACAGGTATAGAGGCTCACTGTATACTTTTCTTTTACCCTGCTCTATTTACCATTACATCAATTTATTCATAACATAGGTTTTTACAGGCCCCTATATATAACAGTCTGGCCCCTGACTGAGGCTCTCAGACATTATTATTTATTAACAGAGAAGCAGGGATACTTTATTTACTTCCTGACTTTCCTATCAGTCAGAAAAAAAATTATTACATAATTTAACAATCCAAAGAAAGTTTGGAAAAGAGACTCAAAAGGGTGTGTGTGCATAGAAGAACAAAAAACCTGCAAGGCCCTCCCTGGAACACTGAAATCAGCAAGAATAATTAATTCTACTTAATTCCTAATTCTACTTAATCATTCATTCTAATCCAAACAATTTCTGTTGGGAATTGTTGCTTTTAAAGGAACTTCTAATGTAAAGCTAGATTTATTTTTTTTAATTGATAGGCACATCAAATACTCTCAAAATTTAAAATCCATATCTAGCACCATGAGACTTGGAAAACTTCTCAATGTGTGTTGCTTAAAATCCCTACTGTTTAGTGCCACTGAGAATTCCATTATGGACTTTACTTCAAGCTTCTGTATTTGAGGCTTTCATTGTAAGGCCAGATTTTTATCTGGTGGCATAGAATAGTTCAGATATATAAACCCATATGTGCTTTCAGCAGTGACTTACTGACCAGCACCATGCTGTAAACAACCCCGAAGCTCCTCATATATTCATTTGTCCACAAGAAGTCTATGATTGTTTGTATAAATGCCTCAAAACTTAATTGCACAGCAAACCTCTGAAAGTCTGGTTTATTCTGATTTATTTCCTACTCATCTCTAATCTTTCAGGAAAAAAAAAAAAAGTGCACTTTATTCTCTCTATTGCTTTATATTCCTGTGGCTCCACTAATAACACCACTAATGCAAGTAAGAGGAAAATTTGTTCCAAGTTAGAGCAAAGCAAGGCTTTGGCACTGGAGATCTTTTCCTCATCTCCAACGCCAGTGACTTGAATATCAATAAAGCATCAGGCTGTCTGACATCCTCCAGGCAGGGCTCAGCCACAAGCTCAGAGAATGAGGTAGCTATGGTGACAGCACCTTCTTTGCAGTGCTAAACACTGTGTGCAGGTTTGGCAACACCAGCCTCACCATCTGGAGAACTTTCCTGCAGGGAGTGCCTGCTATTTATCCCTCTTTTTTAGGACTTCTTGTAAATTACGTTCAATCAACATCCCCCACCACGAACACTGCCACCAGAGTATATATTCCATAGATCCCTAAGGTACAAGGTTCAGATGAATTCATAGCTGGAGAATCTGCTGAGTTTCTCGAGGGTTCCCACCTGGCTTTCAAAGCACACAGACACAGGTCAAGATTTCAGATTTGTCTTATGTGCAAGTGTTAAAGTTGACTCTGTGAGTAAGGTTCAGTATTGGACTCAGTCCTAAGTCCCAGGCATCAGCTATCCGGTAGAAAAATCCATTACCCTCAAAGTTTAAAGAAATATTTACCCAAAATAAATAACTCACAGGTGTCTTTTCACAGTGTAATCCCTATTATTACAAAGCTCTAACACTTGCACAAGACAAGGTACAAGGCTGCACAGTGCAACACAGTGTACAGCAGAAAGGAAGTTACAACTTATATCAGACAATAAACGAGAAAGGTGTGCCAGAACACAGCACAGAGAACAGCAAAGGTGTGCTTGGAGGCTAAAAAATAGTCTTTTGAAAAGAGCTAAAGTTCCTCAAAATATTTACCTAGCTTTTATTTTTCTAAATCTCTAATTAGATACGTGTGTGTTTATGCACATACATGTGTGATGTGCTATATGGCTGAACAAGAACATGAAGTAATACCAACAACAACATACAGACTTCATTAGAGACTTCTGGAATTACTCTGGAATTTCTTGCCCCAACCTGACTCAGCCTGATCTTTGCAAGTCATTAATAAATTATGACTCACTCTATTTGTAACCTTATTCCTTCTTCCTCAGTTCATATCAGTGGGACTTGCTGTCAGCATGCAACAACATTAAAATTATTTTCCCATTTCTTTACAAGAGATTTTGTATTTCTTCCCTTCTTCTAACCCTCCCATGACTGAGCACTGTCATCTTTTAACTAATCTGTGGCTCTGAGCTTCTAAATGACATGTAGAGCTGTTTTCTAGACTATTAATCCTTCTTGAAAGAAAGAAAAAGAATAAGAAAAAGCATGACCTTACAACAGTGTTTCAAGACAAATGCAGTAATTGAGATTAAACTGAATTTAATTTAATTATGCACTTTTCCTAATGTTCTCCTTTCCTACCTGCTAAGACACGTGCAGATGGGAGGTAAAAGTCCAAGAAGAGAAAACCTTCCCCTCCCAGGGCGTCCAAACAGATCAGTTTTTCCTGGCTTGAAGCTGCAGTACAACCTTGCTGACGTTCAGCACAAACACTATTCACAAACCCTGACATCAAAATACAGACTCCAAAACTGGGGGGACTCAGCCTATGAGGAGAGATTCCTCTGTATTTGGAAAAACAGGATCTGTTTGAACTGGAAGTGACTTGAGTAAGAAGATGATGGATGAGATCCACAGCCATCCCATGCGCATCATCAGGCTTGGCACCAGGCCACAGCTGCACAGTCCAAACGTGAGGACAGCATGATGTGCTGCAAGGGTTGAGCCTCAGTCGGTGTCACAAGCGTGGAGATGTACGGCCAGGCGGGAAAAGAGAGGTGAAAAGAGGAACAGAGAAAGAAGGCAGGATGTAAGCAACACCACACAAACTTCTGGAAAGTTTGGGCTTGCAGCTCAGGCCCGGATCTAGGCAAAGTTTTACTCTGCTTTTGAAGGGTTGCTTTCCATCTCTGTGCACACAGATTTTGCGCCCAAGCTCGGTGGAGCCTGTGGTGCTGCGCACACCTCCACATGCTTAAAAGGTACACCGCAGTCACCGTAGCAAAAATCCAATAGAAAGGGGGGTGGGGCTAAAGCCCAGAAAACAAAAAAAAAAAGGGAAAAGGTACGTGGAGAGCCTGAAGGATGAGGAGAAAGACAACGCTGTGAACAGAGAAGAGACACTGTAATGCGTGTGCAACTCACAGTTGTGGTGGTGGTGATCTCCTCCGTGACAACCTTCAGCGTGTCCACCACTGAGATGTATCCCAGGCGCCTGGCGATGGCTAAGGCAGTGTTACCATTCTGAAGGGAGAGCAGAGGGGGGAGAGCGCTGAGAGGGAGGACTGTGATGTGAACCAATGAGATCACGCTCCGCGCTGCATGAGCCAGCATTTCCATCCAAAACAAGGCACAGCCTAGGAAAATCACTGCTTTTTTACCGTTACATCTGACTCTGTCTTTGTAACTTCTTTAAGACTATAGCCCCGGTCACCATGGTAACACAACACACTTACATCTGCCAGATAGTCCAAATACTAAAGGCTGTATGGTTTAACCCTTCAGGGCTCAAACCTCACTGTACAGCACGTGTCTTGCCTGCAGAAGTTTGTGGTTTATTTTGCATAAACATCAGAAATACTCGTCAAAAAAAAAAAAAAGGAAAGTATTCTAAAATGTTACAGTTTCACTCCCAGTTGAAACTGTTAAACCTTTATCAGATACAATTCCTTCCCCAGGGAATAAAAGATCACAGCTGTGTTCTCTGCATACACTTCTACCCCTTCATACTACAAAAATGTATCTCTAATAAAAGTACACAAAAGCTCATGATTTAACAAACACGAAACAGGAAAGGCTTGGGGGGGAGGAATTACTTTCCATTTAAATACAATTATTTGCAGTTTGAATGCTCATAATATATAGGTGTCATTCATCAAATGCACATTAAAGTGATAACTTAGTGTTTTGGCTTATTTATCCTCATTTTACCACCTGAAACAACTGGCAGTTCATGGTCCCCATGTCACTCAGCCTGGGGAGGGGAGCAAGAGATGTGTTCCATGGTTCTTTGTAAAGAACTCTGCACAGAATTTTTCCATGCTGTTTTGCATTGAACCAAGGGACAACATCCTGGCCTGCTGAGGAATCATGGAATGTCACTGTACTGCTCTTTGCACTGAAATGATTTCTCTTGTGACCCCACTGTGCAGGATATCAGCCTGAGGGCTTCTCTCTACTTCAGTACTGGCTTCAGTTATCTCTAATTTAAATTCTGCTGTATTAGTCCAGCTCGGCAGCCCTGCAGCAATGCAGGGTTTGTGGATTAGCAGCACAAAACAAACAGATTAGCATCTTCACAGCACAAATAATTTGACTGCTACCATCACTTGCAACCCACTCCCATGTTCCACTGCCAGATGTCTCAGGTTGAAAGTCTCTCTTTTCTTAAGCCAGAGGTTGCTATGTGTGGACAAGGACAGATCTAGTACCTGAGGAAGCACATAAATGGTGTAACACACATCCTTAAGACTCTGCTTGGACTTGGGTTAGGTAGCCCCAGTGTGAGGACTGAAATCAAGTCAAGAGGTCTTTGGCTGAACTATTGCCAAATAGTGCCTACAGCCCCAGAAGGTGACTACAGGGGTCTGCCACTTGATGATCTGGTGCATAAACTGGTATTTTGGATAACTTCAGCCAGGATTATTCAGTGTGATGGTTCCAGGAGCCAACAAGGCACCGGTGCTGATTTAAGCACGCGCACTACGTACACATGGAAAGCTGATCCACCCTGGGGAATGACACAAGATTTGGACACTGTGGCTGCATTTTAATGATCACCCAATTAGAGGTGACTAATAACAACATCAATGTGAAATGGGACAGTCACATTCCTGGCTGAGTGTGGGGAAAGAGCCCGTGCCAGAAGTTACTGACGGTCTTTGAGGAGGCATTAACATCTGCGAACTCAGCAAGAACCTGAAACAGGTCCAGTGCAGAGAGGGACAGAAATTTGGGTCTAAATTTTCAAAAAAGCCCAGGTTCTGAACTGCTCTCAATTTCTATGGAAAATTCCTTATGGAGATATCAATTTACAGACAGAGGAAAACTGAACAAGGCAAGCACAGCCAGCTGTGGCAAGCCCGACCCTGCAGCTCAGAAATCTGTTTCTCCCCCTCACATTTAGCTTAGTGTACAGTCAGACCAGATCTGAACTACCTTAAGAGGATAAGGAAAAGCAGAGGAAGCAAGATTTACACATCTGACAACCAGCTGTATGAGGAATACTTTCCCCAAAACAACAACTTGCTCTCAAGACTTAGGAAAGAAAACTGTCCAGGGAAATAAGTTCCCACTGGCAGGTCACAGACTTACCGTGGTGATGGCATTGGGCTTGGCCCCGTGCTGGAGCAGGACATTGATGATGTGAGTGTGGCCTTGCTGAGCAGCTTGGTGAAGAGGGGTGTACCCATTCTGTTGACAAGCAAAGCAGACAAAGAACAACAAGGGCTAGTAACTAGATTAGAAACTTCACTTCACTTCCTTCTGCTCCTTTCGAGATGTTTCAAACATAAATTATGCCATCCATTGACCCAAAGATGATAATCATTTCTCCCTCATTTGCTAAATCAGAGGGAGGAACAATGAGGAAGAGCAAAGTTAAAGTGGCAAGTTAAGGGCACAGAATCGTAGCTGAGGCAGAGAGAATTCAATTTGCCCTCACACCTTAGTTTTCAACAGAAGCCCCAAGATTTGCCTTTAAAGTATCTGAGCCAATTTAAAAAATGTCTCAATTTTACCAGAAGTGGTTAGAGCCTATTTGCTTTTTAAAAGGCTAACAACATATACGTATTAAAAATGTCAATCAACTTTAGCTTTGCCTTCAAAAGGCTGGATCAAGCTGTAATTACACTTAAAAACATGTACACAGTGCCTGTATTAATAAACACTCTTAACTCCATACACTTCTCTGCTCCAGCGACTCGTTCTAGTGACACGCAAGACAGAAACAGGACCCAAGTGCACTGCAGTTGGCTGAGCTGAGGTGGTATTGTGAAAGTTCAGTCAGGCAGTTCATTTACAAAATTATTTGCAATTGGCTTTGAAAGCAAGCAGAGAAGAAACTGGAAGAAAACCCCGAGTCGATCTCACTGTACACTTACGTAAAGCCTGGGGGCAGGCTCTGAAAGACGCGCTGTGAGAGGTATCTCTGTGGCAAACCAATAGATGCAAGTAATGCTTTGCACTCCTAATTAAACAGTGATAGTTCAGAACTGTTACAGTGCTTACTAGGAGTGCATGGACCACTAGGAATTCAAAGGAGGATTTACTGTAGGTTCTGGGGCAAAGCAAATTCACTATCTTTACTTAAATATTAGTGCAGTCCTTCGAAACCAGAATTCAGCCCTGTTATTTTTCACAAAGCTTCGTACAGGCTTTCTCTAGTTAAAGCCCAAGTTGCAACAGAGGTTACTTAGTCTTTAACATGCCTATCCCTGAATGAAGCCAGGACGGATTTGCTCTTTAAACTGAGTCCACAGTGCCAGCTGACAGACTGCCAGTATTTTTATTGGTCCCTAGGTGTGAGATTTTGGAGAAGCACTGCCTCATACAAACTCGCTCACTTTACTGAAATTATTATAAATAAGTGAAATACCTGGGTAAATGGAATCAGAATCTGCCCCAGTGGCCCCTTAAACATAGAGAGAGAGCTAATACTAAATATGCAAGTTTGTCTGTCCCTTGAGCTAGCCTCCAAATACCTCAGCTGAATGCCTTGGCAGCTATAGTTTGGATCCTTCTAGTGTCTGTTTTATTACTTCTCATCAGCTGTTTTTCTAGTGGTGTTGCCTATCCTTTTGGAATACCTGGGGTTTGCCCATTGATTTTGGGTGATCCCAAGAGGGATGAGCCAGAATCTTTATTATTTGGCTGTTTCCTGCCACACTGAGCTGTGACCATGGTGGTAAGTGCTACTTTGAGAAATAAGTCCATCCCATAGGTCACAGCTGGGGACACAGGAGCTGGGCAGAGGGACCAGCAGGCTACAAGCCAGTGATTTTGATGGGATCTTAAAATCACTATCAATGGGCTGCTTCCTGTCAATCCCAAGAAATCCAGCCTGAAGCTGGTAGCCAACTGTAACAAAACTGCAGCCCCACAGCTCCCAGGTTAGCCTTCTTTTTCTGGTAAGGGTGATGGGGTGATATCTGGGATGTCATACACTGTTGGTGTCACCAGAACCTCTCTGTGTGTTCTCAGGAGATACACAATTCTTGCCACAAAATGTATCCCAATCAGGTGCGCCCACCTGTTTATCCAAGGAGAAACTGCTGAAGGCAGTAAGCTTTGTTCACACTTCACAGTCAGACCCATTTCAGTATAACTGGTCAGTACCAGCATAGCCAGATTCCCCTCAAAAATCCCCAAACCCTCCTTCAGGAAACCACATTCCCTCACCACAGCTGCTTCCTCTCCCAGAGTCATACCACCCACGCCTCGAACAGCAGGAATTCTTCCCACTCTTCCCCCAGCAGACTGGAGAGAACCTGGCATCACCCTCAAAGTGCCTGAATTGTTACTTACTGGTTTGGCAGCACACTGGTATTACACTGGTATAAACCATGTGTAAATGAGATCAGAAACAAACTTGCATTTGTGAGCTTGCAAGTAATAGGAAAAAGGAAAAAACCTCAATGAAATGGATTCTCCATGTCATTTTTTAATACACCCATAGAGTTACCTGACTTTCTGTCCTGAACACCGCACAGCGAGATGGAGCAGAGAGAAGACAGCCCACTACAGTCACAGATATATTGACACCTCCCATGCCATGGTTACGGCTTCCAAGTGAAAAGGCACCCATGGCACATACTCAGAGTGCTGGGTTACCGTGTTCATAATAAAGAGCAAAAACCAAAGCAACGAAAAACTCTTTACCTTTGTTTTAGCATTGACATTTGCTCCGTGCTTGAGGAGAAAATTCACCATTTTGATGTTTCCATAGTGACAGGCCACAATTAAAGGTGTGTAACCAAGCTACAAAGAAGAAAACAAAGAAGTAAAACTGCAAGCTCAGTGGAACATTCCTTGGACAAGGGTAGCATCCTTTGTGCTGGAGACAGCAGCCACTCCATGATTTACCTTTGTCTGAGCATCCTGGTTTGCACCATGTTTGGTGAGTATTTCTGCTACATTCACTTTATCCTCTTGAGCTGCAAGGTGTAAGGATGTCAGTCCAGCCTGGAAGTGGGATATACAAAATGAATAAACAAACAGACAGCAGTAAGAATAAAATCCTACTTTACATTAAGAACGAAATCTAGACTTTCCCACTTTCTCATCTTTAAAACATGAACAGATCCTAACTAGAGATTCTGAGTATAGGTGGTGTTTTTAAACAAAGTGGAGTTGATGTTGCTCCTGTTCGAGCTGACAAGCAGCTCCAAAGCAATTACATCTCCACAGCCATAGAGGGAAAACTTTCAGGCATCAATGCTCACGCTCGGGTTTTCTATAATAATGTCATTTGGGAAGCTGAGGAGCCCATTAATAAATTAGGGAAGCACATCCACTGTGCTTCCCACTCCTCAGAGAGGAAAGGGAACCTTGACAACTGTAGACACAAGTCAGAATGAAGACCTTAATTCCAGAAATAGATCCCATTCAAAGATGCCAAGGGAAAGGATGCAGCCTCTAACTGAAAAATCACTGTGATCACGCACAAAGCACTTTCACATGAACAAGTCACTGAACAAATTTTGTATAAGAAATGAAAATCACCTTGTTCCTCTCAGCAGAATACATTAATTCCAGACAAGGAGGGACGTCAGCCTTCTGTTCTGATTTGTATGAGCAAAAGCTGCAGGCTTTTCATCTTAAGTAAGTAAGATTTACATATATCCCTAGATAAATTCAGTGACTTATGAAGATCTACAATAGTGGGGTTTTTTTGGAGGAACTTGTTTTCTATGAAAAAGCTGTAATGTACAATCATAAAAAAAGAAAAAACAAAATTGGAAAGGTCCCACTTCAGATTTTTCTCAGTCTCTATTCCAGTAACAATGTTGTCCTGTTATTTGCCAGACACTGTCAGTTTCTTCACTTGGGAAAAAACCGGAAGGCTAAACACATGAGGAAAAGAGCCTTTGCTGTTCGGACCACAGCTCTCAGGTTTTGATACATGTTCATAAATCACGGACCCACAAGCTCCAGAATTTTACATTCCTCTTCCTTTCCATCTCCTGTAGGAGCAGGAACACACGCAAAACCCTTGAGAGACAGCAAGGATGCAGCATAACAAAATACTGCAGCCCTGCCTTCCTGAATGCTCAGAAGCAATATTCTCTTGGTCTGCCTTTCCACCTGGGCCAGGTATTACACCGGCTTCCCCTGGGCACAGCAAACACAACACCGGTTGCGAGTTACCTTTGTTGCCACATGGATATTGGATCCTTTCTCCAAAAGCAAGGTCGCCATGTCAGTGTGACCTTCTTGGGAGGCCAAATGAAGTGGGGTGACTCCCTGCTTGGTCAAAATGTTGGTCTCAGCCCCATAGTTCAACAGAGTGGTGGCTATCTGCATCTGGTTTTTCTTGGCAGCAATATGCAGAGGGGTGTATCCGTTCTAACACCAGCCAGGAAACAAAAGGAGAATAAAGTCAGCACAACAGCCATGTAAGCCTAAGAAGTCAGGCACCATAAAGCAGGATTATTTCATGTTACCCTCATTACTAGAAAGGAAAGTTCATTAAATTTTCAAGGCCAGACATGTCCCACATAGCCCTGCTGTTGTGCTGCTTTGTCCATCTGTTATTTTTGCTGTCTAAACTAGAACAAAGCCAGCCCTCGCCAGGGTGGGCAGGGCCGTTCCACTGATACCTTCAAATTATCCTGAGTTTGACACCTCCATTTTGTATAACCTGTGTTGCAAATAATCACTTCTGACTAATGAGTGACATCTTCCATGATGACTGATGGGTGCACACTCTCCATCACATTATGCTTTTTCAGAGCACGTGGGTAGAGATGTTTTTGCATATGGAATTTTGATGTGTGTGTCAGTCACCGGCTGGAAATAGCAAAGGGAAAGAATGCTTCTGTGATCAAATTAACCATTTAAGCACGGCAGAATGGCATTTTCTGGCAATAAGACAACTTCCTAACTGGTTTATAATATACTGTGGGGGTAAAACCCTGGATGACTGCAGACAAGTCCCATGGAAGTGTTCAGTTGGGTTGTTTGGTTTGTTTGTTTTGGTTTTTTTTTCATGGGACCTTTACCAAACTACCCTGTTCTCCATGCACTGCCATGGAAACGTAGCCCAGGTATCATCCCTGAGCGAAGTGGCTGCACTTTTTGATGCTTGTACAGCAGCAGCCTTACATAGTGTAGGACATTCTGATATCACACCAACTTTGTCACTACTTTCCCCTTTCAGTAGCCTTTGCCCTACACATTAATACCTCAACAGGGCTCCTAACGCTAGATTGAATTCCCCATGCACGTGGTCAGAGTATCAATTGCTAATCCTCATTCCTAATATTGCACAATATTGGGGTAACTTCCAGCTGTGACCAAAGCTCTGGCATGGCTGGGTCCCCGCAGGGCTCCCCTCACTTATGCAGTGATACCACAACACTGCTCCCAGCCCGGGAATTCCCCATGTGCCTGGTCAGAACATACATTCCTAATATCATTGGTAGTACTACACAATAGTGAAATGACTTCCAATTTTGACTGAAGCTGTGACGGGACAGTGTCCCCTGAGGGCTCCCCTCACCTGTACAGTGATACCAGGACACCCCACTCCTAACCCCGCGAATGAATTCCCTGTGGCAGAATACGCATTTCTAACGTCATTGCTAATGTTGTACAATAGTGGAGTGACTTCCAGCTGTGAATAAAGCCGTGCCGGGGCTGGGTCCCCCCCGGCGCCCCCTCAGCGCTCCCCTCACCTGCGCGACGGTACCGCGGCACTTCTTCTAGGCCCGGAACGCATTCTCTGTGTTCGCGGCCCTCTAGAGTATACACTGCTAACGTAACTGCCAGCACTGCACAACCGTGAAGCGACTTCCAGCTGTGACCAAAGCTCTGGCAGGGCTGGGCCCCCCTGAAGGGGTCTCCTCGCGGCTCCCCTCACCCCCACAGCAGCACCACGACACCGGCGCCGCTCCGCTGCGGTCGCCCCGGAGTGCGCGGTCGGAAGGGCGCGCTGCCAACGCGCGGGGAGGGCCGGCCTCGCCCCCCCGGGCGAGCAGGCGAGCAGGCGGCCGGGGCGTGTGGCGGCCGGGGCGTCCTCACCTTGGCGGTGGCGTGAGGCGACGCGCCCTTCTCCAGCAGCAGCAGCGCCACCTTCTGGTTGTCGTAGTGCGCGGCCACGTGCAGCGGCGTGAGCCCGTTCTGAAAGGGGCGGTTACGGCGTTAGCGGCGGCGGCGGCCGCCAGGGGGCGTTACGGGCCGTTAGGGGCTGAGGGGGCACGGCGGGGGGCACGGGAGGGGTTGGGATGAGGGGGAAAAGGGGGGGATTGGGATGGAGGGCAAGGCCCCGGCGGCAGCAGGCAGCCCGGCCGTTAGCGGGGAGAAGCCGCGGAGCAGGTGAACCCCGGGCGGCGGGCGCAGGCTTCCACCACCCCCCGCCCCCCCGCCCCTCCCGTGAGGGAAACGTGCTCCCGGTGTTTATCCGTCGGGAATTTGGGCAGCTGGGTGGAAAACAGCGCTTCCTGAGCCACAGAAGCTGCGTGCATCCTCTACAGCCACGCAGCCTGGCCTACCACCCTGGGGCAATGCGACCCCACCACGCCAAAGCAGCCCCAGCCTCCTTGGCGTGCCTACTGCACACCTAAGCAGGAATCCGCACATTGCCGGCTCCTTTTCTCTCCCAGCAGTACCTTGCCAGCGGAATCGGGACAGGCACGACGCTGCAGCAGGAGCTTTGCCACTTCCAGGCTCCCATATTTGGCTGCCACGTGCAACGGTGTGAATCCCTTCTGCAAAATCCCAGGAGATAAAACACAGATGTTTGCGGCAAAAGGTCACGCTGACACCTCACTTTTAAGAACTGTGTACTAAGCGCTTATTCTTCAACCTATATTCCTGCTCTCAGAATCGATAGCCAGACCTAGAAAGACCAGCGTATCTCAAAAGACACACAAGAAAATACCTTCCCTTTTATTATTCTTTCCTATGTACATGCTTGTCAGGTTCATCTGATACACGCACTTCATGGGGGCAACGAAGGCACTTCTTAAAATTTACACCCCAAACCAGCTGCACTTTTTCTGTTTTATTATGACAAGCTTTATAAGTATTTCCTGTATCAGTCGTTGCCAGTAACAACGAAACACCGATTAAATTTAGGGAGAAAAGCTCCAAACTTCATATTCCTCCATTAGAGTTTGTTGAAAAATTATTTGTATTTGGACTTCTGTATCTATACAGTCACTAAGTTCTCCAGCTAAAAAAAAAACCCTGCTCTTTGCCTCTTTGAATTTGAAAACTGATAGGGAAAACTCATGGATGCGTGACAGTAGGTGGCAGCCCGCACTGATGGCCGACAGGAATGTTGGGAAGCTATGATGACCTATTTGCCTGGCACATAAGTGATGTTTAATGTTTGTTATCCTTATCATTTAGTTCCATTAATCCCACCTCAAAAAGAGTTTGTACTGGGGAATCTCAAACATTTTCAGTTCATTAATCACAGGTCTGTAGAGATATTATCTAGTGGGCTGCATCTTCTATTCATAATGACAGAATGTTCCTGCAGTACTAATTGCCATCAAGCAATATGGGAAATTAGGAAAGTATTTCGTGTTATTTTTAGCCATTCTCATGTGATCTAACAGCTGGATAAAAAGGAGAACAGCAAGCATTCCCAGTAATCCGTGGATCACAATATGAAAATTGCTGGTTTAGTCTTCTAAACCCTGGAAGGCACCCTGTTGTTCAAAAACATGTTCTAAGTTCCAGCTGTAAAACCAAGGGTACTTCAATAAACAGTGAGATTTATGTGATCCTCACGTATCACATGCTTTAAATTTGGAAAAGAGATCTCGGTATATAATTCTCTTCACAGCTATCTGTTGTCTTACGTGTTCACTGCTCTGTTAGGAACATATTGGTAAACATTTTTGGCTAAAAAACCCAATAATGATTTTTCAGAGTCTTTTATAACCCCAGAAAAAAACGACCTGTTGTGTGACAAGACACATTTATAGAACCACTGAAAATAGATTCTGCATTCGATGCAACTGGACAGATGCTGACCTGTATCTTTCGGTACAATTAAAGAAACAAAGCAGAATTATTTTCCTAGCTAAGTAAACACGGTATTGAAGAATAAAGAGGTCTGTTCATAAAAAAACATGCTACTGCCATCCACTTTTCTTTTCTGAGAATTTTGTCCAAAAAATCCCTACCTGGAGGACAATGGGATGGAGAAAAACAAGGGCATTTTCAAACCTTTTGGGACCGCATGTTTACCAAGATCTGCATTTTGCTTCAGTGGGAACCAAACCCAATTTCAGACAGCAGCAAAATAAGCTGAAATTTGATTAGCATGATACATTACTCCAGTCTACTGGATGGCTGCTGATCGAGGACAAAGCGAAACACCCAAGCTAATCCAATCTCTCAGCACGTCCCCTCATGGAACAGAGGGACACAGACACTGAACACTTTGTCTTACTTTGGTGGACATGGAGTGGGAGGCGCCTGCTTCGAGGAGCACGGAGGCGACATCGACCTGGCCCTCCCTGGCGGAGATGTGCAGGGGCGTGTACCCGTTGGTGGTGGCGGCGTCGGGGTGGGCCATGTGCTGCAGCAGCAGCTGCACGATCTCCGTCTTGCCCAGGCGAGAGGCGATGTGCAGCGGGGTCTGTTCTTCCTACAACTCAAATCAAGGGGATAATTAGCGCCGGTAGAACCAGCCCGGGCACAACGTCCCGGCTGATGCCTACACGCTCATCTGTGCGTTTGTCTGGCGGAGCCATAGGAAGGGATAACACAAAAAAAGGCAGGAAGGGAGGAGGAGGAGGTGATGAGTGATTGCCTGAATTCCTCTGCTTGTGCCAGAGGAACCAAAAAGCCATTGCAAGCAGAACACCTACCCTAGCTCGGGCATCAACCAGGGCCCCATTCCTCAGGAGGCAGCGAACTACTTCCACCTGCCCGGCACGTGCTGCCATGTGCAGCGCAGTCTCTCCACGCTGCAGAAAAGCAAAAGCATTTCAGTGTCCTAAACCCCCAAGAAGAAATAGAGCTCTGACAGTGTAACTCCCACCCATGGCAACTCGTGCAGAGACCCGCCTTCCTGCCAGCTGAGACTCTGGCTTCAGCCCCAGCACGGGCAGCTCAGGATGGGGTGTGAAAGTATGTTGCTGGGCCTGGGTATGCTTCAGATTGCAAGCTGGGAGATCCCAGACAAACATCATCTCAACTACAGAGGGTCAGAACGAAAATCCCAGCTTATGGAAAAATTCTGCCATATAGATTTGCCCTGGTCACACATGTTCCTCAGCTGTCTGCATAGCAGTGCATCAGCTCGCGTGCCGCACGGGAGATAAGAGCACACTGAACCTTTCCCTCTCGAGAGATTGCAAGGCACACGAGCCTCAAGATGGAAGGGGATATTTTTCCAGATGGTCCCTTCCTGCTCACTGTGTGTGGAGCTGGCAGCATTAAAAGGCCTTGCAGTGGCTGTACACAACCGAGCCAGCATATGAAATGTGTAAAATCTGTGCTCGGCAGTGTGGCTCTGTCTCCAGGCTATGGAATCAATCTTGTCTCAAGCCTTCTGTAGCCCACAGAATTTGAAGGAGAACATGAAATTTTGGAAAGCTGACGGGAGTGATATGGAATTTCAGGTCAAGAACATTCAAAGCGTTCTTTTGCATAGGGTTGTAAAGGAATACTGAAAATGAGTATTCCTTGGTGATGGCATTTCTAGCTTAATTTTGCACTGTTCTTCGAATGCAGTGTCCTAAAGTGGTGTAAAACGGTCCTTGTGCAGCTCATCAGTATCTGGTACATCAGGTACTGGGACAGTTCCATAACCAGGAGCTCTATTTATCTGTCGTGTCATGAGAACATAACAGGGCTGGCCCTTTCTTTGTGTTAATTCTTCATTTTTCTTACACTCAAGCTGGAGAATATCCTGTTGTAAGGCCTTTAGCCCCTCAACTATCAATTAAACTGCAATTTCCAAAATGAACACTCTGGTCAAGATCTTTTACATCAGAATGGGAATCCTGTCTTCTTGTCCTTGGTCTAGAAGTAGCGGAAAAAAGCAGCCTGAGCTTGCCTGCTCTTATGAACTTCTAATTACAGCAAACCCTCTTCACCAGGAGTTGATTTACCTTGTCATTTTTAAATTAACATTGTATTACCAGCTGTTATTAGTAAGCAGGCAACAAACAAAATCCCACAGCTCTAGCTACAAATCTTAATAATTTCATCTGTATAAACTTTACTACCTGAAGAATGAGTTGTTTAAAATGTGAATAAGGTTTACATTTCACACACTCTAAAGATCAAATTCCTACAACGACCCTTTTGAGCTTGAATTAGCAAAGCAATTTAGTTTTTGGAAACAGTAATTCAACAGGGATCCCCAGCTTACCAACAGAAAGCCAAGACACCTGCGCAGCAAAAATTGTCAAGTGTTAAATTTTGCACACAAATGACCAGTAACACAATACTTTTAATTGTTTCCACAAGAATTTCTTGTTGGCTTTCGTATCATCAATAAAGTTATTATATAAAGACTTCTGTAAAAAAGCATGAAAAGTCTATTCTAATGAGTCACATAAACAGCTCTGCACACTCAACACTTTTACTGTCTTTCATATCAGGTTCTTCTGAGAAAATCTGAGTCCAGTTTTTGTTGTTGGGAAAACTTACCTATAAAACCTTATTTACTGGTAAAAGGTGGCTCTCAAAGTACAGATGGTCCCGAGTTGAATATTTGTTTATACTGACAAATTCATATCAATATCTATGAAATACAGCTCAGAAAACTGTAATGTTCTTTTTATTGTTATTCTGCTTGGCAACAAGGCTGTTGGTATACAAATACTTATTTCTATGGTAAATTAGGTTCTGCAATTTGCGTTACCTCCCAAAGGTCACATTTTCTACATTTAATCACCAGTTCCTGGAATTTCCTGTCCAAGAAGAACATCTTGATTTTCACAGTTTTACTTTTTGTTCATTTGTTGGGTTTTAAGCCTTTTGTGCCCTTTCATTGACAGAAATGACACAATTTCATGGCAGCCAACGAAGCTTCTCAGGCAGAAATTACAGCCATTTGGAGTCAATTTTCACCCTTCAGAAGGGAAACACAGGCTTTGTGGGATTTGGCTTATAATCCGTTTTGGATGTATTTAGTGAGCTTTGTCCGTTTCTAAGGAAAACTTCACCTCTTCAAGCATTGCTGGAGAACACATGAAACCACACGTGGCTTATAATGCCATATACAGTCGCCATTCTCCCCTCTGCACTAGGAGAACAATTTCTCCTAAAATGCGATAAAGTCCTAAAACATCATTAAAATGTGACCTTTGGTTGAGCTCTGTGATAGGCCAGGGACTGTCTGGAAGTACTACACGGATGGTTCTAGTCAAAGCCATACTCACAATGTTAGTGACATCGGGAGAGGCTCCGTTCTGCAGCAGAAGGAGGACTATGTTCAAGTGGCCCATAAATGCAGCCACATGTATTGGTGTGAGGCCCGACTGCGAAACAAAGCAAGAGCAGTTTTACTCCCCTGCACGGGCATAGGGAAGGGGCTTCTTGGTTTAAACAAAATAGAAGTGAGGCGTGACAGGAAAGAGAGAGAGAGAATAAAATAAAATAAAATAAAAAAGAAACAAAAAGGGTGAGAGAGATGGAATGTTTCTTCAGGACACGAAACATTTTTCTACCTCTGTTATAGCCTGGATTGAAGCCCCATATTTCACCAGGAGTTCCATGACTTTGATGCGATTTTTCTTGCAGGCAATGTGCAGTGGAGTAAAACCATTCTGTGCAAAAGACAGTCATGTTAGTTGGAAACATGCAGCTACACTTCCCACACAGCTCCATGCTGGCACGCTGGAAGCAGAAGGGTTAGAGTACCAGAAGCAACTGTTCTCTAAGCGTGACAGGTTACAGATGAATTACAGACATCTCCCAGTGTCTGAGGCAGAACAAAGCAGTGCTGCTGTGTTCTTCTCAGGCAGTGGAAACAAACTGAGCTTCCACCTCCAAAACCCAGATACAGACGTGCCCATCCTGACTTTGAAGTGTAGGTGTGCACAAGTCTGCATGTGGTTCCCCAGGGAGCCCACATGTGTCCCTAAAGGAGGACTTACAGTGGTTCCCAAGAGTGTCTACCAAAAGGGAAATATAAGACATTATAATGATTACTTTGGAATCAGTGCCTTTATAAAGCATCTTCTATACTTCTGTAGGAGAATTACAGAATCCCCAAATGGTTTGGGCTGGAAGAGTCTTTAAAGTTCATCCTGTTCCAACCATGGGCAAGGACACCTCCCACTATCCCAGGTTGCTCCAAGCCCTGTCCAACCTGGCCTTGGGCACTTCCAGCCACAGCCTCTGGGGCAGCCACAGCTTCTCTGGGCAACCTGTGCCAGGGCCTCCCCACCCTTACAGGGAAGAGTTTTTTTCCTAATATCTAATCTAAGCCTTACTTTCTTTCCCTTTAAAGGCATTTAAACTGAGAGACAACAGAGCATTTCTTCCACATTCCACCTGACTTGGTCATTTTACGTGTAATCCAAGCATCTGCAAGTATTTTCACATTTATGCCTCAATCTAAGGCATAATATTCATGTCTGAGTGTGCATGTGTGCATTGTGTGAGGTGTGTCAGATAAAGAGCCACCCCTTCAGCCACGGTGTCGTGATGAACTCTTACAGTTAATGCAGGTTAAGTGTGTGCCTAAAGCTAAGCAAGCACAGGACTCCTCATACGTGAACATTTTAGTGAAAAGCACAGGTAACACTTTTCTAGGTAAGGTTGAAAAATGGCTCTATTTTCTAATGAAGAACATCAGTATTGCTACCCAAACAACCAGCAGTAACCAGGCCCTAGCAAGGAAGTCTTAGCTCATGGGAAGAGGCACGTGACAGATTATTCTACAGGCAGCTTCTGTTAAGGGAAATGTTAATAACTAATTGAGTTGAAGGTGCTAAGAACTCACATAGTGCTTGTATCCCCAAAGCATTTTGCAAACATTAACAATCACTTTTTTAACTCTAGCTGAAAATTAATTATTTGTAGTATTTATTCCATCACAGGACTCTGCTGAATATTATTACTGCTTCTCCAATTCCTAAGGAAGGAATCAAAACCATCTGATATTTTACCTCCCACACAACATCTCTCAATATATTTCACAGGGAGTTTTACTGTTTCAGAACTTTCCATATTTGCACTGAATTTTACTGACTGAGTTGATTTAATTTTGCCACTTCTATTTAAGTCAGGAACAGTTTGATGGGGGAGAAAAGAAGGCAGAAAAAATATGTATCGCTAACAGAAATTATGATATTCATTTAATGTATTAAACACTATAAACAAGCCAGAGGCAACAAGTCCCTGATGGGAGAGGAAACAAGAGGGGGGGGGGAAAAACGGTTTGGTGTGAAGAGAGAAGAGAGGCAGCAGCCTGAGGGTGTTCTCCTTTCATATCAGATGTTTCCCAGGGAGGGAGGGAGGGGGAGAGAAGGTATATTTCTGGTCATGAAGGGAAAGAAAGATGTGGGGGGGTAGCATATGAAGTGTAAGTGTGGGCAGCCGAGGAAAGTACAGCTAGAGATAACCACAAGACTGGCAAGAAAAAAAAAAAAAAGATGAAAACAGCATCAAAAAAGATCAGCCAAGTGAACGTGACATTGAAAAAGACAGAACAAGAAAAGCACAAGAGGAAGCAAGAGGGGTTACAGGATTTGTGGGTATGGGAAAGCCAAGAAAAATGAGAGGGCAGGAGAAAATAGTATCAATACAGTCAGTTCTAAGGAAGTAAGGGGTAGGGAGAGAGCCTACATAGGAAAACACAGGGTCCTACTGGGGGCAAGAAGCTGGAGAAGGCATCCAGGCGGCCTGAGGGAGAAGTTCTGTGGTGGGCCATGAATAGGGCAGGCAGTGGCAAACTTCTGGCCATGCAGAACCACCTCAAATGTTCACAGACTCTTTATTTCCACCACAGAGTGTAATATATTGCTACTTTAACTCCCATCCAGCTATCAGTTTCTATTAGAGAAAATTGGAACCTTGTCTGGCTTTGGATAGATTAAAGACTCTTGAAATGTTACAGGAGCCAAATGTGATGTTTTTCTCTCCGTTAGGGGTAATGGTCTGAGCAGTGAGTGAGAGGAATTCCTGTAAGCATTAGAACTGGTTTTGAAAAGAAAAAAAAAGGACACCTAATAGAGGGGAATGTCATAATTTGATAAATGCAGAATTACTAGCTTTTCAATACATTTCCTTTATGCCAATTAACTTACTGCTTCAGCTGAAAGCTTAGAAATCGGTTATGTGTCGTATCACACAGTACGGACAACTCAAGAATTAAAATCAGTAAAACACCAACACATACATTAACATCAGCAAGAAACGCCCCGATCTGAGGAACTCTGCAGAGCTTCCAGACCTGCCACTACAGCCACTTGCCATGGGATGTGCCCCATGACACACCAGCAGGTGTGACAGCCCTGTTGCTACTACACCTATTTAAGGCTGTGGAGTTTGTTGACAGCATTTTCACCTGGCCTTCCCTGGTAAGAGCTACTCCCCTGCCCTGCCCAGCTTTGTTCCACGGCACAGGAGGGACATGTTTACCAGGGCACGGGCGTTGGGGTTGGCTCTCTTGTCCAGGAGCAGTTTGGTGACGCGGTAGTGGCCGCAGTGCGCGGCCACGTGGAGGGCGGTCAGGTAATCCAGTGTCACGTCGTCCACGGGGGCCTTGTGCTGCAGCAGGTGTTTGACACATTCCACGTGGTCCCCCTGGGCTGCCATGTGCAGGGGAGACAGTCCATTCTGTGGCAAAGGAAAACAGCAACTTCTAAGTAACTCTCACTTAGATCACGGCACCCATTAGAAAGGTTAGTTGTTGTTGTGAGGAGCTGCTCAGTGGGGTTCGCTGTAATACAAGGGCCTTCCTCTCATTAGTTTGATCAAAGGGACAGAATTTGTAGGAAATGCATTCATCTCACACCTATGTTTTCCAGAAAGGAGTAAAAACACACTGAAATAATTTTCCAAGTCTGAAATAAAAACAACTGCCAGAAGCTGCAAGTCACAGGTTCTTGTTACCTCATATAAAGGATCAGAAAACATGTAGCAGGAATCACCTCTTAGGAGCGAGCAATCCAGCTTTCCCATTGGTGTGTCCTACAGGCTCAGGAAGCAACACAAGTGAAATGCTGGCAGTAGCACTCCACATCATCTGTTTAGTCTGGTATTAGAGAGCAGGGCAAAGAGGTGCATACTTCTCATATATTTGGAAAGGATAGTCCCTGGTTATGTAAGAAAACCTTATTTTGGATCATTCTATCCATGAACATGCTTCCTTTGGGAGGGCAGAAATGTTCCTGTCTCCTTCCTTGTCCTTTCAGTGAGCCTGAAAGTTCTGTGGGAAGCTACACAGAGGTGCTCACATATCCCAGTAAGACACACAGAGGTGCTCCCAGGGTCAAACAGCACACACACCTTGGTCCGTGCGAGCAGAGGGGCACCTCGCTCCAGCAGCAGCTCCACAACCTGGTCATGTCCGCTCCTTGCAGCACAGTGCAGTGGTGTGAGTCCATCCTTAAAGCAAAAGGAGGGAAAACTAATGAGCAAAGCCCCAACTGACCATCCTGCCACACTGGGGCGGAAAGACCCTTCCAGCCCCACATACATGTGGAATAGCTCCTTTTTTGACTCCTAACCGAAGCTGGCTCCACAACATGGAGTGTCATTCCTGTTCTTCCTTGCACCACTGAAGGACACTCTGAGGTCACTGTTTGAGACCAGCCTGTTGTGTTGAACTCTTTTATCAAAGAGGATAACACGAGCTCGCCCTGCCTCCTCCCCTCCCTCTCCTCTGCACTGCCTCCCTGGGTAATGCCTGCTGGGCCAAGGATGCTCCATTAATCAACCCCTTGTCCTTTGGATGGCCTTTGACGCAGGGATGAAACAGGAAATGTTCATGCTAGAAATCCGCTCTAGAATTTTCTTCGGTTTTTAAACAGGCAGCAGGAGAAAGAAGATTTTAAAACAGAAAAAAAAAAAAAAGACAGAAACAAAACTAAAATTTTCATTTCTGAGACTGAGGGGTGAACAAAGAGCTAACAATTCTTTGCTAAAATTACTGTGAGATCACCAACTCCCCAATATATTTTTCCACTGCAGAAAACCATCCTGTACCAAAAGACTTGCTCAGGCTAACGATGACAGGGGTGGTAGCCAAAGATGTGTTGATGAAATATTTAAATGGAAGAATGAATTCTGGGTACTTCTGCTGCAGTTTGGACTTCATGCAGAAAAACGATTAAATTTGAGGTAAGGAAAATGGTTGCAAAAGAACATTAGTGCTGAATGACAGCAAAAACATAACATGTAGGATATGGCAAGCCAAGTTTTTATCTCATTAGCCCATGGTACTGTTAAGGCATGAACTCAGAGACGTCATCAAAACTCATTCAACAGAGATGGGTTTCTAAAGGTGAAACGGGAATAGCTCTTTATCACAGGAAAAGCCTTCTCCCTTTGAGACATGTTGCTCGTCTTGGGTGGCATCAGTGCTATTCTTCTAGGGAGCTCTCCAAAGAACCCCGTAACAACTTGATTAACAGAAGAATATACTGGTCTGAGTTAGCTGAGACTAAAAACAAAAAAAGTAGCAAAACTGCAAAAACATGTCCTTAAGTACAACTTGGGGACCCTGCTTCATGCACAGATGGGGTCTGGAGGGAAACCTACGTCCCTGTATTTTCACCCCTACTACAAACACTTTTGAATTAAAAGCAGCTCTAGACTACACAGCGCCTTTGCAATAGCAACCCCATTTTGGCAAACCGAGCCCAGCAACACTGTGCAAAAGGCAATTCTGAGAAGCAGACACTTCCTCATCCTCAGCTCCCAAAGCACAGAGCCCCTTTTACGACTGAGCAGTGCCACAAAGCTCCGCTGCCTTGAGGCACTGAAGTCTGCAGGGAGGAACTTTTCTCCCTTACTTATCTCCTTTTTCCGGAGGCTTTTCAGAGCTATGTGACGGGGGTGAGGTGTGTCTCCATGCTCACTATCTCTCAGGCATCCCTAAAATCCCACGGAAGCTTCACAATGAATTCCAACAGACGCAACATCAAACCGAAAACCAGAATTCACAGCTTTCTGCACCTGCCAGGTGGGGTTGGGGTAAAGAACTGGGTGCAGCTGGTTTACTTGGTATTTTATGCACTGAAACTTCAGAGTCCCCTAAACCAAGTCTTTATATCCACAACTGAGGTATATTATCATCTCACTGCCAGAGGGATCATACAGATCATTCCCATTGGCATTACTAAGGTTAGAATATATCCCAAAAGCACTTCTAGGGAAGGTATTTACTTGGTATTCCTTTCCAGTTTTTGGCCTCCTGTGCTTTGCATTTTTAATCAGTGTGGGAGGTTCACTTTCCTTATCTGCATGGTGGCTTTGATGTTATTCTATTTAATAAAACAGCAAAAGAAAAGCAGAATTGTGTGAATCCTTGAAAAAAGCAGGACAAATCCCCAGAGGGAAAAAAAGAAGAAAAATACAAGCTAAGAAACACATCAACTCTGCAAGAAAGACTGAATAAACCAGAAAGAACTAAATCATTAAAAAACATGATTTCTTCTCTGTTCTTATCTACAATTCCCTTTAAAAGAGAGATAAAAATTTGCTACCTATCTTACTCTATCCTGGCACAACTTCTTTGCAGACTTTCCACAGAACCCTCTTCCCTGCTCTCTTTCTGCCCTGGGGAAAACAGCATGCGTATTTTAAGATTATCGTATATTTAATACCTTTTGCTTCTGTGTTTTCCTCAAGGGTGAGGGAAATTGCAAGGACAGAGCTGTTGCAGCAGAAGAATTAGTACAGGATACAACCAGGACAAGCTGACACAAGCCACACCAGTGGACCAAATCAATCTTGTCTGTGCCATTGTCTATTTGCAGTGAGCCTCAGTGCTCTGAAGGGGATGGCAGGAGTTTGCCTAAGCACTTTTTAAATCATTCTTTTGCTAATTCAAGAGCACCCAGTGGCCGTAACATCCAGCACACCATTTGACAGGACACACAACACTGAGGCAAAGCGACAGAGACTCCGAAGCACAGACAATAGATATCCCATAAACACAAAGGCTGTCACATTCAGCAACTGTGTGTTTTGAGAGGTCCAACATTTATCTTTTCATCTCTCAAGTGACATCCTGCGCCTGGTGTTCTGCTGGTCCCATACCTGGTACTTTATTCTCTCACACTCTGCAATGTCACCGTTAGAAATGACACCATGATCCCCTCTGTGTGTGTATGGAAACCACGGAAGTCCATCAATCCTAATTTCCTCTCAAATGACTCTCGAAATACAAAAGTAAACTTTTGAGGGTTTTTTCCCCCCTAGAAAATCAAATCACTGGCCATTTTTTAACCTGCAAAATTAATTCTGAATTCCGAGCGTGGCTCCTAACTACAGGCCTTGGGAAGATAAATTATTGGGTTATTTCACAAGTGCTTTCCTTCAGCTTACCAGAGAGGCTGTGACAAAAAGAAGCTGTGCTTCTGAGGGCTTTTTAATGGGAAATGATGTGGGCAGCATCTTCACAGGACAATTGCTCCCATTCAGTGCTCATTCAACAACAGACTGGTAATGGACATGAATGTCAAAGGCCAAATTATCAAAGAATTCTTCTAAACTGCAGCTGCACGTTCCTATTTTTATAAGGGTGAAGTAAAATTTTAGTATTCCATTTGTCAAACATGCTGAATTGTCTGAATTTTCTGGACAAATAAAGGGCTTTCCATTTGTTCCTTTTTCATTATGACTAAACCTCATCTCTTTAAAAATAAACGAGGCGAGTCTCCCTCTTGCTCCAAGCTCTTGGCATAATTAAACATGCTGTAAAGTATTCCTCCAGGTCTGCCATTCAAAGTACAGATTGTAAAAATACAGCAAAAATATACCATGCACTTGCTTGAGTAGTAAGATATTAACATAAAGAATTCTAAATAAAAGTCATTATCTACATAACTTGCTCAGACAACCCGTACAACACCCCTTCCTACACACTTGTAAACATTATATGAAGCCACTGAATTTTTTATAGCAAATATCTGCATTGTGATGAGATATTTATAATCTGACATTGCTTTAGGAACAGCAAAAACTGAATTATTAGTGCGCTGTGTGTGTGTAAAGACGAGGAGAAAATGTCACAGCAGCTTTACTGCAGAAAAAAAGTCGCTGTAAACAGCATGGTGCCAAGGCAGGGCCGGGATCCTGCTCCAGGGGTTACCACTCCCATGTGGGAATAACAGAGCTGCGCCTATTTTTTCAGAATGCAGATCTACAAGAGGAGATATTCCTACAAATACATCCCAATAGGTTCCCAGGATGAGCATTAAGGGGTGTCTGAAGCACATCCCCCCACAAAATACCAACCCAACCCAAACACATCTGAGTTCCGCCGCCCACAGCTTCCTTCCTTCTCTTTTCCCACTGGTATCGTACATCTCCATGACTGACCTGCCACTTCTTCCAGCTTCAGCTGAGCCTCCTTTTCTTTCCCGTGGCCCTTCTCCAACCCAAATGGTGCACCAGACCTTCTCCCACCATTACCATGACTACTCCCACTCCAGCTCCAGCTGCCACGCTCTGGGCACACACCACCGTTATTTTCCCACACAATAAGCTTCCCCTTCCAAGTCCATTTCATTCCAGGGTTTTTTCCCCCAGCTGTAAATATTCCGGGTGAAAGCCTGCAAGAAGAGTCTAAAAGTCCCAGTGCAAGAAAAATCTCATTTCAGTGTTGGCAAGACTGAACAGAGAGAACACAAAATGTGTGACAGCTTCAACGGCTGAGACAGGTGAACGTGTTCCCTCCCCCTTCCAAGGGTGATTGCATACTCCCACAAAAATGGAAATTCCACTAAGTGACAAAAGCCTGTGAATAACACTGTATTTTAAAAGTAAAAAAAAAAAAAAATTCAAAACCTGAAAAAGCCTTTCTTGTTCTTTCTTTTCCCCATACAGTTTATAGAGAGAGATGATAAAAATAGACATATTGCAAAACCTGCATTCAGAAAGAATATTCCTAAAACCCTTTAAGAGGCAGGAACATTTCAATATCCCACATGTCCTTATTTTTACTATGCCATTATATGAGGATTCTTTATTTAATAAAAATACACTTATTTTGGCCAGGCTAGAATTGCTCAGCTTTTAAAAGCTTACAATAATTCTCCCTGTAACAATCCTTTTCCAGGAAGGCTGTAAATGCTTTCTTTCCCTCACTGTAAGAATTGGTAATTGCCAAGTTACTTTTGACCACATGACATCAAATTAATCATAAACTGAAATTTTGAAAACGTCTTTCAGAGAGTGAGTTTTTGCACAGCAAGTCTTTCTGACCCCCAACTCCGCTGATCCACCATCAGAAGTTGCACAGGTCAGAAGTTTGGCCAAATATTAAAATTTTAAATTAAATTATGTCACTGAAGTTTTTACTCAGGTAAACACTTAGAGAACATAGGTTTGAGTAAGATTTTAAATATGAAATATTTTAGTCTAAGAAATTTTGCCCATTAATTACTTAGTGAACAAAACCCCAGATAAGGCTTATATGTAAATGGAAGTAGCACAGTCTGTGCTATAACACTATTTTATTGTCATATAATGATTATCTGTTGTTGTAAGAATATATTTTATTATTATATAAATTACTATGTCTAACAGACAAAAGTATCCTCTTAATATATTGGGGATATATTAAGATATATATATGGATTCACTTTGGATACAATTTAAAAGATAGATTAAATTCCACATTTTAAAAATTTAGTTAGTAGTTAATTGAGAAAAAACCCCGTAAAACTTCCCCAAAAAGTTAAGTAAAATATTATTTTAAAATATGTAATTGTGGCAAGGAGATTTCCTAGCAATTCCACATCTTTATGTTCGAATGAGAAATGCCATAAAACTTCACCAAATGCACTATGAAATGTATAGAAACTAAAAATACTAATTCCTGCAGAAAGCAGGGTTTTACATGCCACATTAAGTATGGAACAGCAGGGCACGTGCATCATTTATTCCCTTTGAAGAACAGGCATTTTAATTCATATTTTTAGACAACACAGGGGATGCTAATGAATCATTCCAGTGGAACGTTTTCAAACATAATAAAGCTTCCTCAGATTAACCTTGCAAAATTGAAGTACTGAGGCTCATCTAAAATCCGTTCAAGTAAGTTTTTGCATCTCAATTTATGCAGCATCAGATGTAATAAAGCAAGTTAAAAATAAATGGAATGAAAGCAGGGAGGACTTTTTTAACCCACGAGCCTATTTTGATGTGGTACAGAGAATGAGAACTTGGCAATGATACACCCTAGGATATTTAGTTCCACTGTTTTCCAGGGATTCTGACCTACTGGAAGAACGCAGGTGTTCCTGGGAAGAAGTGGAAAGGCAGGAGGGAAGGCAAGCGTGTTAGTACACGGGGTCTGTCCTTCCGCGTACAAAGCACATGCAGCACGTCACCTGCCTCCTCAATCACACCCTACGGATTCGTGGCCAAAGCCAAGCGCACGAGGCATGTGGACACGGCACAGGGAAAAGAGATGGACACCGAGACAATACAAACAGCTGGCACAAAGACACAGGCAGCAAAACCAAAGCTCTGGAATCTTCCCCACTGTGCAGCACCCGCCACCGACCGCGTGCCCCTCTGAGCAGGGGGGAGGCAGGAGATGAGAGCAGGAAGAAGCTGTGGGAACTGGGATAAGGGTGCTTTAGGATACCTTTAGGGGTTTTCACAGGTGTCTTTGTGCTGACATTCTGAGCAGCTGACAAAGGGCAGGGAGCCAAGACAATGAGAAGACTCTAAAATTAGCCTCCTCCACCCACGTCGGGCAAATCCTGTTCTTTCGGATTCATTCACAACTGTGCATCAACCTTTATGGGTGAGCAGGGAAGGGAACACACCCTGACCTCTTATAATCCAAACCACCCCTTACCATCACCTCTGTCAACTTGTCTAAAACAAGTATCTAAACAGTGAACAGGAAATAGGTGAACTCAGTACTGTCATTCCACAGGCCAGGTGGACTATTTCTGTATGACATGCTTGGGAGCATATACAGTATCTGCCTGCAGTGTATTTTTACCATTTTAGGCCTCTTTACCATGAGATTTTAGGCACTTATTATGGAAGATTTGACCAGGGATGATTTACTGCACACCTGCGTGAGACGCAACTTTTTCCACCAGCAGTAGTTTGTAAAAAAATAAAAAATGAAAAAAAGCAAGAAAGATATCATGTCACAAGTAATCAGAAATTGAAATCATAATCACATATAGAGTTAGAGTTGCGATTGTCTTCTGAGTTTATGAACCAACACACGGTTGATGTAATTAATAAGTAACTGCAGAGCTTGAATGAACCCCAAGGATATCTGACTGCAATATCCTCTGGTTTTCTACCTTATTAAACCAAAAACCATGTCCCGCTCTAAACTATTTTAAAACACCCTCTATTACTTTGAAATACAATTTTACAGACCAAGTATTTAAAAACCAGCAGCTCTCAGGAGCAAACCCTGTGCGGTTTTCAGTCTGAATAAAAGACCACTTTTTCCCAGGCGACTCCAAAATCCCATTTCCAATAATTAACCCTGCCCATATAAAATGATGGGTTTTTCTTTTGTCCTGAAAGACTGTGCATAATCAGCCATAAATAAAGAGCAGAGTGATGATGTGCCATTTCAGAAAGCACGGCTGGGAGGAGGAAGCCAGTGAGAGTCACCTAATTCGCTATGGTTTGTCTGGGGAAGGGCGAGTGGCTGCTGGCACAGGGCAAGTTACCTGTTCCCAGTATTGCCTCTCAAATAAAAAGGGATTGAGCCCACTAGAGAAGTTTCCACAGGGACTGGGACAGACATTTAGGAGTCAGGCTAAGCTGAGCCCAGACCCTCTGCTTCCCACAGCTGTGCATCACACATGTGTCACATGAAGCTGGACCAACTAACAGGTTTATGACCTAAAAAAAGAACAGTTTCATCAGCTTTTTCTTGTATGATACAGACAGATTATTCAGGAGGCTCAAGGAAATAGTACTTTTGCCTCCTACTATCACCAACACCTGCTGTTCTTTAGTGTGATAGCATAGAAAACAGTCTACCTAAAACAAACAGAACAAAAAAAACCCAAAACACAAACCAAAAGCAAGCAAGCAAAAAAAGCCCCAGTCCACTCCCAAGGAGGGAAAATATCATATTCAGGGAACAGAAAGACTCACCCTGGTTTTGGCATCGATCTGCCCTCCACGATCCAACAAGAGCTTCACCATGTTTGTGTTTCCCCTTTTGGAAGCCACATGCAGGGGGGTGATTCCATTCTACACCATGAAAAGAACAAACCATGAGCCGGATGGATTTGGAGGTGTGTAATGGGGGCGAGTTTGGGATCGGATCACAACAAATGAGACCGTTACATGGTAGAGAAGAAACGAAAACACAGTTGAGCATCAGAGCTGGGCACACACCATACACGAGCTAGAGTTAGTAACTCCTTTCTAAGCAAGACTCTCTCGTTGTTGCTCCGGGGCCCCTGAATACACGAAGCAGCGCATCCGCCCAAGCAGCAGACACGGCAGTCCCGGGGTCAGACACACACAAACACACACCAGAGTCCTGAGGAGTCAATAGTCACAACACACTGATGCCTCTGAACCACTGCAACGTACACAGAGTGCACAAACGCGCCAGGGGCAGGGCCCTGTGCAGGCTGACAGCCCTTGAGAACGCGTTGGGTGAGGTTAAGAGGTTCTATCAGCAGCTACTGCAGGTTGGATATGGGAGGAAGACAGTCTGGAAGGCAGAACCCTAAAGTAATTCAAAGTGTGCCTGGCAAAATTAAACAGCAGACATGTGATCCAGGAGCTAGGTTGAGGTTACCAGAGGTTTCCAGGGCACCAGATGCCGTGCTTCCAACTACGTAATGTGCAACAGCAAAAGGGCTGTAGTACGTAGCTCTGCAGTTGTTTACCACAAAAGAGTTTATGTAATGGCAATATACTCTACTTCCAGTTTTCAAAATATGTTTGTATGTGAAAACATCAAATTAAGGTGGTATAGTGAATCCTGGATACTGGGAACAGCCAATCAATCCTACTCTTGTTTCCAGAGCATGTCTAACAGACAGAAAAGCTGAAGTCTGTTGACACGTTGTGAAAGTATCAGCTTTCTGGAGCTGGTCAGAGGAGCCTGTTTCCTCCAGCTGGGAATTCCGATCACTACACAACTCCCAAGGCCTCTGATGCATTGCACAGAGACAACCTTTAAGAACAACTGCAAAAAAAGACATCTTTGACCACAACAGAATTTCACCCGTACTTTGCTCCTTTCTTAACTCAACCCTTGACACCAAAAAATCAGCCCACTTTTAGGCCATTCCAAGTGAGAAGGTCAAGGAAAGAGCCCATACCCTTGCTGTGAAGTCGACTGCAGCTCCTCGGTTGAGCAGCAGGGTGGCCACGTTGACGTTCCCGTAGTGTGCGGCAATGTGCAAAGGTGTAAAGCCACTCTACAAAGGGAAACAGCCCTTGTTATACAAGTCAGCTTATACAAGATCATCAACTCAACTACAACTTGATTTTAAACCTGCTGGTAAACAAATGTATGGTGTCCATTTTACCCAATTCACCTATGTTATAGCAGAATCTTTACAAGGCAGTTTTCATACTAAAGGTTATCAAAAGTATTTCAGTCTTTCACCCTCCAACTTAGACTTCTGTATCTGTGGCCAAAAAGAGTAGTTTTCATCTCAGAAAAATATTAATGTATTAGCCATTCTTGAAGAAAATAAAGGAACTTTCCTTATTACAATTTGGAAGCAACATAGATCTTGCATCTGTTTACTGGGTTTGGATAAATGTCCACAAAGTTGTTGGACTCTTATTTTACTGCTCTTAGAAACAGGGAAAACATATTTCCCTCTGGGGTTTTTTTCTTTTTTTTTCCCCTTTTTTTTTCCTTTTCTTTTTGAAAGCAGTAATTATTCAAAATGTAATCCAAGAGTTTGGTTTACAAGAGAAACTTAGTAGCACAGTAAAAGAACCATAATTACTTATGTTTATATACAATTTGGATTACAAAGGATCAGAAGAAACTTTGCCATCTATAAATGAGAAACAAAAACAATTCACTCATTGAGTTTTGAACACTAAGAAGGTGAAAGCTGCTCCACCTAGGAGATACAGAATCGCTTGACAACAACAGGAAAAAAAAGATTAAATTTTCAGAAAGTAGGACACAGAGCAAGCTTTCAGCCTCATAAGTAATTCAAGGAGAAAGGGCCTTGCTTTTGAGGTTTCCCTGAAGAGCTGTGCGCTGATTTGACTGGATCTCACTGATAGTTATAGAAAGAGAGAAATACTTTTGGCTTCTTGACTACAGCACGTTTTATTCCTTTCAGTGGACAAACCACCATTTTAAACTACTCATGGAACAAAGGAATGTAGGCAGGTGTTGCCCTCCTTCAGCAGGCACTGCAAAAACACTTCCACATTCACCACAGCGAAGAACATTCCCATGGGTGGGTCGGATGCCAAGAGAAGCTGCCACCCTTCGATTCACATCACCGGCTGCCTCCCGGCAACCTGCTCATGTGTGTGCACACACCAAGTGGGAAGCGCCTTCCCATGGGTGCATCCATTCATAATTCATTCCCTCCTCTGACAGGAAAAACTCCATTATTCAAGAGCAGGCATTCAAATATCAACTGTATTCTTGGAAATCATTCTCTTCTCCTAAATGTGATAACAATCTTGTGGGGAGAAATCCTAGTTTGAGCCAATCAGAGCCACAGTTTTTAGGGGAAGGGTTTGCAGAGTTGGTATTTCCAGAAGCCATATAAGAAATGTATTATTTACTGCAGGTAAATTCTGATTGTGTGCTATCCCTTGGGGCTTTGCAAAACTTTATGGAAAAGGTCATCATAAGAACAATGGTAAAAATAAGCAGATGCCCTGTTTTTACCTTGGGAATTCGATTACACTTATTATTGTAAAAGAAGGAAAATTAATTTTACCATTATTCTGGCTGAGCCAGACACCTTGATTTAGTTATGCCAAGTGAATGCATTTTCATAATTAATGAAACTGAGCTAAAAAAGCATCTTTATCCTCTTAGCTCCATTACTCCATTAGCTTCAGACTTCTTTGAACTGATGTGAATTCTCAAAAGTGTCCTTCACCAGTGACACAAATAAAAAGAAACTCTAAGACAAAGGATGAATAAAAATAGGTTTGCCGAGTACCAGACTTCTATGTATTAAAAAAAAGAGCCATATCTTCACTTTCAGTGCTAAACAATAAAGAAATATTGCCAAAGAGCAGAGAAAATAATCATAAGTAACAGAAAGAGTAATTAAAAATTGTTGATCTCGGTACCTCAGTCGTCCTATTCACCATCATCTGATGCAGCGTGGTTTGGGAAGAAGAGGAACAATATTAAAGACTGGCCGCAAAATGAAGAACTATGTTGCTTTTTTTGAAATGAGTTATGCTGTTAATTATGGGAAAAGCCATTTGAGCATGCATTTAACTTTAAATACAACCCATATTCCCACAGGCAATAAACTAGTATCCTATTTAAATATTCCAGTGCCTTCTGGTTTGCAACTAATGCGGAAAAAGCTGGTTACCAAAGAAATGGAAGGCGTGACTCAAAAAAACCGAGCAGGTTGGAATTACTGCAAAATTAAATACACTGCTGGCGACAGAGGTGGAGGAACGAGTCTCTCCATACTGAAGTTACCTTTAATGTTTGGGATGAAGGAATCCCAGGGGCTGCCCACCCTGTTACCTGCCCGGTTGCACCGCGTTACCTTGGACTGCACGTCGGCATTGTGGTCGTTCTGCAGCAGCAGCGCCGCCGACTTGGTGTCGTCCTTCCTGGCGGCGATGTGCAGGGCTGGCAGCCTCACCTTGCCCTTGGTGTCGTTCTCCAGCAGGATGGCCACCGCCTGGTTGTGCCCCTGCTGCAGTGCCACAGCCAGAGGAGTGAAGCCGTCCTGGGGAAGAGGAAGCCAAGGTACGCTCGGTAAGAGGGAGGATGCAGAGCTTCCGTGACTTGCTCTCACGTAGAAACCTGAGATGTTCATTGCCAGCTGTTTCCCACCTCTGCACCTCCTTCTCCATCAGCAGGACAACATTTTAACCCTTTTCAAACGTCTTCCAAAGGTTTTCAAACATTTCAAATGTTTTCGAGCATCTTTTCCCACTTTGGTCTTTTTTTTTAACTCAAGTACAGGCAAAGCATCATTCTACAGTATCTCTCTTAATTGCTTCCCATCTTAAGACAGGCCACAAAGCATATTTTTAACAATTTTTTGGTAAATTTAGTGAGCACTGACCAAAGTAGATGTGAAAAACATACAGGGAGCCTGTTTGTGAAAAGAAAGTGTATCTTTGGATGCATTTGCTACTATTCCCCTTCCGAGTTACACATGGACCGAGAGTCAAGAAAGGTACACCATGTTTAGGAATTTATTCTAATCTGAAGGAGGAAAATATCAGATTATTTTTATTTTTTGGAAAAGCAAATAAAAATAGCCCTGCTTGACATTCCTACTAGCTTTAGCTCTGTTTTAAAATTAGTTTCAAATTGTCTTGCTCCTCCCACACATGCCCGGGATGGCCAGTACTTTTACAACCCATCACACGATCATAGCCTGCTCCTCCTGGCTGCAGTACTGCCTGCTCCCAAACACTTCATTCTGATTTGAAACTGGTCACACACCCTCCCCAAGCACAGGTGGGCTGTAACCACACGAGAGACGGGACAGAAACGCTTTGGAACAGGAATATGGAAAGAGGATAAGATAATAAAGGCCAAGTTAGGAAGGAACGAGAGCTGCCATATGCTGAAAGAAACATCTGAGGAATTGCCAGAGCCATTTTTCCCCCTAGTAATCTAATAACTTTTGCGTTTAACAGTGGGTAGGTGTGTTGTAACGGTGATACTGCCTTGGTTTCTGCCTGTAACAGAGATTAAATTCTGTGCAGGGAATTAAAAAGGGGTGAACAGCTGACGAAACAGCTGAACTATAAAGATAATTCTGAGATTGGGGCTACATAAGGTGTTGAAATGGCTTAATGCATTTGCCTTTCGCCTCTGGAAACATGAGAACAAATCCTGGATTACAGGCCCTGTGAAACTGAGTTCATCCTTACCCTCCTTTTGTATCCATTTGTATGTAAGCCTGGGAGGAAACGAAATATATTCAAAGGCAGTGCAAGTTTCAAAGCTTCAAAGACAAGATCATCCATCTGATTTGCACCATTTCATCATCCACCCTTCTCTAAAAGGACACCACTTTCTGCATTCCCTCTCCTATTGCTTCTGGAAAGCATGGCCGACTGGAGCTCGGAGGCGGCTTTTTATTTCCAGACCTCCCATGAGGAGTGCCAGTCTGTGATGCCAAACACAAGGTCCCTCTCCATGTATTCCAGTGGTATCCACAGCTCAGGCTACCATCCCACCTTCCTGAATGTGCCATTTCTTCATCCTGTTCATGAGATGAACTCTAGGAATGTGTGGTAACAGATAATGGCTCAGGAACACTCACAGAATCGTGGAAACCATCACCTCAGCAAGACCTGAACCTAAGACTGACCTAGGTCTGCAAAAAGGATGTCAATAGCCTTTACTTTCCAAGCTACAAAGGGAGAACTGACTTTTCTCACGGCAGCACACAGACCTGGAGTCAGGTTCAGAGTGGGGATATTTTACTTCTTTCCTCCCCTCTGCCTTTTTTTGTAAAATCAGGCTATAGTGTGATGTCTTCACATGAATTATAACGACCTAGGCCTCACAGTCCCTGTAAACTGACTGAGTTTCCAAGTGCACCTGACCATCCCAGCCAGCAAAGTCACTGGGAGAAAGGCTGCCAGCAGGTGACTGTGGGCTCCTGGAGAGCCCCAGGTCCCCTGGGTTCCCTCACAAGGAGTGTGTTTCTGCCACGTTGCCTGGCAATCCCACAGGATGCCAGACTTCAGAAAGCTGGCATGTAACGTGATCACCTCAGAGAGGATTATTTCAGGAGCTGTCACCAAATGGTACAGTATCCACTGAGAGAGGGGACAGTGAAACAGCTGGTAATGCTGACAGCTCGCTTTGAAGGGAAGGAGAGGGAGCATAAATGCACTGGCACTTCCAACTCAGCCACCCATGGGGGCAAATCCAGAATGGGAATGTTTCTGGACAAACCAGGGAAAAGTAAGAAACATAAGGAAAACCTCTGAGTGGAAAGGAGCTTTCCTATTGCTACTTCACATGGCACAAACAGGAAGGTGACACACTTTGCAGCACAGAGCCTGTTCACTCATCCCCTTGGCTTGGAATAAAAGAACATTTAGCAGAAAGGGAGGAGAGAACAAAATGAGCACAGTCCCCATGTTTTCCCCATTGCCCTCTTTAATTATTATGCTTCAGTTCTCTTGAGACAGTCTCATCTCCCCAACTTTAGTGTCTGCTCTGCTTGCACTGATGTCACTGCAGGTTCACAATTAATAGAACACCAATTAATATCCCCTTTCTGCCTTGACACCCACGTGGTCCAGCAGTAGAAATAAAGTGTCCATGGAGAAAACAGCACACATGGCCCGCTGAGCTCATCTCTGGGATCCTTGTCAGCCATCTGATTTCCAGCTTAGTCTGATCACAGACAATAGTGAATACTCACAGGTTACACAAAGTCCCAGATGAGCTTCAGAACCAGAGGAACTTGGGGGAACAGCAGCAGAAGGCTGGAGCGTAAGTGACCTCCCGAATGGTTCTGTGAGCCCACCACCACAGGGAACCTCCTCCACTCATCACTCCTGAACTTATCTAACATCCCAAGACCCAGTGCTGGGGTTATGGTTGGACTCCATGGTCTTAGAGGTCTTTTCAAACCTAAACAACTCTATGATTCTAAAAGGAAGTTTGTTAATAACTACCTGTTGATATTAATTGTTTTTATACCATTTTATACCACACGCACCCTTTTAGACACAGCCCACACAGTCCTGACTTTAAGCAATCTGAATGTAAAGGCAAAATAAAATATGAGACAAAAAAACCCCTCACCTCAGTAGCTGTGCTTTGGTTGGCTCCATTTTCCAGGAGATACTTCACCACCTCGATGTGGTTCTCTTGAGCTGCCATGTACAAAGGAGTAAAGCCATTCTAGGAAGAACACAGGAGAAAACAGTCTGTTAAGGGAAAGGAATACACCAACAATAATGAACCACAAAGAAACACATGGCTCAAAACACATTTGTGGGGGTTTTTTAACTGAAATGCTCCAAGTGTATAACAGAATAACTTTGTGTTTTTAACTTTGGATGGTAACATTTAATGCCATCGAAACCCACGGACCTCTACATGATTTCTCACTCATCTTCTTCTGACATGTATTTTACAGTAATTATTAATATCAGCTATTCCTTGCTGATAGTGCTCAGGGACTGCAAAGCTGGCAAGACAGTTTTATGAAAGCTGACAGGAAAGCAAGAGTTTCCTCCACTTATTACATTTACTTGAGCAAAGACGTGATCCTCTGGAGACTGTGAAGTCCATACCTCCTGACAAGCTCAGTAGAGATGGCAAAGCCTTAACATACTACATCAAATTCTGTAATGCATAAAACATTGCAAATCATCCAACATAAAGGAACTCAGCCTTGCAAAGGAACCACTGCATTTCTGACCATACAGCGGGTTCATTATCATTTAATTAAAAACATACATTAAAATGTCCTGAAGTTATTAAAAGAATTTGCTTCGGATAAAACAGTAACAAAAAAAAATTCTTTTAAGTTAATCAACCTGCTTTGATTCAGGCAAATTCATTAGAAATCTAAGCCCTTTCTTCCCACTAAAATCTTTTAATGCAAACAATTTTAATTCGTTACCTACAAAATCCTGATGAAAAAAAGGCATGGAAGTGAGCTGTCTGCCTGAT
The DNA here is from genome assembly GCA_035584735.1 of Pseudotriccus pelzelni. Lineage (NCBI taxonomy): Eukaryota > Metazoa > Chordata > Aves > Passeriformes > Tyrannidae > Pseudotriccus > Pseudotriccus pelzelni. Next base: position 2,185,310 of record JAWMRA010000130.1, on the reverse strand, counting down.
TAATAACTTTCATCTAAGAGCTTTTAGGATTGCTAAAAAGAGCTTATAAATTATTTAATATTCTGTAGAAAACCAAGTAACATAAGAGGACATGATCACCTATACTTCTGAAAATATTCTTCTGGCTTAGAGTGGCACTTTAAGATAGAAAATAAACCCTAAACCAGACTTCAAACATGCAATTTATTTGTAATTTATTTTATTATCTTGTGTGGCGTCATACTGAATGATAGGCTTGTGCATTCACACATGGGGTCAGAATTAATGCAACAATAACTAAAAACCTTGTTTCAGAGAAGTCAATATTACTCTTTCTAGAAAACCTGCTGTGCAAACATTTCAGTAATTTTCTAATGAAATGAAATCTCATTTTTCAGTCACTAGATAATACAGAGATTGCAGAACTGATGTCTTTACAACCCCCCCTCTGTGTTTAGAAATGTAGAAGTCAGGCAATAAAAATAATTTATGCTGTGGATGTCATGTATGATATATGTCATATATGTTGTAGCAACACTTAATTGCATTTATTTGCATAATATTCTGAAATTTCCACTAACAATCTCGGGACAGAGAATTAAAAAATGGCACCCAGGGAACAGTTAACAGCAGTCCAATGCCAAGACTGGGGGATGTATTTTGAGTGGCTTTGCACAGGAGTCAGTTATTATCCAATATTCTCAGAAATGACTCCAAGGAGGGAACAGAATGCTCTTATTATAGCCACAGACAGCATGTTCCGCAAGTCCACCACACCACAGGACCATCATTTGAAAGGTCCCTGTAACCCTGGAAAATTCATTTAGTAAGGACAAATACAAGTTTCCCTGCTATTGGAGGAAAAATAAACTATGCACCCAGGGAACGATGAGTCAGGGAAGAATTCTGCAGGAAAGGACCTGAAGGTCCCAGTGGTCTTCCACAGGGTCACCGGTCAAGGAGCTCATGCTGCAGATAATAAAGGCAATCCCTGCACTGGCACAAAAATGGATCTCCCCAAGGAAGCGATTTTTCCTTGAGAAAAAACTAATAATTAGTGGCGTTCTGTCTGTAAAGGGCAAATGAGGAAAACAAGACAACAGCCCTTAAAGAGAAGGGTAAAGGTCTGTTCTGCACAATCACGATGACTAAAATGAAAAACCACGTTTACAAGGTTGCTAGAGGGGAAGATTCAGGTTGGGTATCAAGAAAAGCCTCTCAACAGGAAGGTCAGTCCCGCCTTCCAGATCACTGCTCAGACCAGGCAGCAAACTGGATGCACGTGGAGCCAGGCTCTTCCATGTTCACCCACCCTGGGGCAGGAGCTGCTGAGCCAGGGAGTGTTAGTCCTGCTGCTCCTCAGACAGCTCTTTAACATGGAGAGGGGAGAGAAGAGATGTCCTCACCACACAGAATGCAGGAACGCCATTCCCAGTGCAACTGGGGAGCTGCAGGGGATTGCCAGGCATGGGCATGAGCTGGCACTGGCACCTGGGAACAGATTGGGTTCTTTTCCACTGCACTTGTGCAGAAAACACAGAGGGAACCTGCAGGTAACCCAGCTGGCTCACTGTGTCATTTTTCCTTCCCACTCCGGAAAGAAACAACAACGCAACTTATTAGGTAGAACGAAGAGTAATTTTCCACCCGCCTCATCAGCTTTTCAACATTAAAGTCTCATTTTCTGAACCTAATACATGCCATTTGTAAAGTCCTTCTAGCACTGAACATTACAAGGATCATACCAACTAACATAAATTGGGGGAATATGATGATTTTCAAGCCAGAGTAAATCAATTTGCTTAAAAGCTTTGAAGAATCTAATTTTCTTTTTTTAATCAAGTCCCTGGTTCTGGAACGGAATTAGGACTATAAATCCTGGATTAGGAGACCATAAACATGGATATATATGACTTCATGATGTTTTAGCACCAGAAAGTACTAAGTGTTTTTCCACACTTAGAGATCCAGAGGAGTGCCCACTATATCATACCTGTGCTACAATCACACCTGAAACTACAGCAATTAGGGGTAAGGAAATTCTTGCACGTAAAATGAGAGTCCTTTTTTTTTCTTCAGGCTTCAATTATAGCCTAAAATTACTGCACGTATTTTCTTGAAATCTGGCTTATTTTGGGAATTATAACATGCCAAGCTCTGCATGCAAAACTACCGAATATGCCAGAAAGAGATCCCACTGAATTTCTCCCCCTGGCAAGGTCAAGCCTGATTGTTAATGCTGGCAGGGAGAAGTCTGCTTTCTCAGACTGCTTTCAGTGAAGACTCTGCTTTCAGAGCTTCTAATTGCAGTGTCCCTGACCTCAACTCTCCTGGCCCTCGGCCAGAGGACTCCTATTTTAGGATTCACAATATGCCTGCCCTCTTGGGCAGAGCTGTGCCCAGGGGGATTGCCTGTTAGCCCTGCTGGAACTCTTCCTTCTCACCTGGCCGCCGGACCCCAGGAGTTCCGTGCCTCCTCCCACCCTGCCTGGCTTCTGGGATGTGTTTGTCTGTCTGTCTCCTACACAGCCAGTGTCCACCTCTCCCAGACAGCCCTGCAGCCGAATGGGAATGCCCACACAGCAGCAGATCATTCCCAAAGTTTCCTTTCCTTTGGTCAATCTAAAATCCCTTTCCCAGTTCCTCATCACTTAGTTTCCAGGTGCTGTATGCCAACACTTGGGTTCTCTGTTCTGCTTCCAGAGATTTTTCAAAGTTCGGGATCCCAGAGCTCTCCAAACTGAACGAAACATGTTTTTCCCTTGGCTTTTGTTTCACTCTCCCAAAGTGTCTTCTACCAAATCCGTGACACGCGGGTTAGTGATTCTTTGTGGATGTACTGCAAGAGAGATCAACCTCTCCCCTCAGCATGTGGAGTGGCACAGAGGGGGTTTACTGGGGAATCATTACTTCAATAAATATCCCTTCAGTTTACAGCCCTGTACTGCACAAACCCAGTCCAGAATTCAAGTAAAAATACTAACTGTGACCTGAAAAAGGAGAAATGAACTCTGATGTGTAATCATGTTACATTTGTATGTTTAAATGTTGTGCATTTTCTGAAAAGCTTAAATTAATTGTGTAATGATAAGTAACATTCACTTCCAAACAATGGTTTCATCAGAGTATTTGTAGCGAGGACAGAGCACTCCGATTTCATTATCCTTCCAAATGTGAACTCCAAGATGTTTACTGCTATGACATAAAGTCAGAATGAGAAATTATCACTAAACAGAGTATATTTCATACCCCATTCTCTCTATTACATTCACTGATTTACTGGCTAATTTGAGAAAATGAGTAGCTCTCAATGATTCTTCAAGCTATTAATGCAAATTGGCAAGTCTATCCATGACTCAGAATTTGTATCATTAAATTTTGCCCAAGCCCTAATGAAGAACACAGGCTGAAGGAGCCGAGGGATTATCAGAGCATGGAGAAAATCATGCAGTTCTGTAGCTTGGTGGAGCTTTATTTCATGGCTTTATTTCTGACTTTCAAGGAACTTAAGTTCCTCTTTGCATGCAGTACTGAATTATCAGGCTTTAGTGTCCACATACCTATAGTATCTCTATACCTTATGTCCGTATATATATTACATTCGTACTGATAAGGAAAAGAGAGTAAATACAGTATCTCTACGTTTTGCCTCTTTGAAGAGGATTCATGAGAGTTGGCAACATCTCCTTTGATTGAATTTAAGTTGTTAATATAAACCCCGATGAGCAAACCTATTTATTTGAAAGGCCTCCAGGAACTGCTTAAAACTGTATTAGAAGATCACTGAGATTCCCAGGAAAGACAAGAAAAGCTGGCACCTCATGCAATGGTTTACATGCAAGGGCTCATTTCTACTTACTGAAAAAGAAAAGATAGTGACACAAAGAGTGAGACAAGGGTGAGACAAGCTTCGATTACTCCTCAGACAGCTCACACACATTATAAAACCTGGGTGACTCATGGTCAGGTGGTAAAACACTGCTTTATGCAGTAAGATCATGATCATTTGGGGGGCCTTCAAGTTCAATAACTGTTTCAGGACTCTTTTTCTACTCTTCCAGAACAGTAAGTTCCTGATCTGAATCTTCATTCAGTGATATACAAGATGACCCCTGGAGGTACCTTCCAACCTCAGCCCTTCCGTGATTCAGTGAAAAAGCCTCTAACAATCCAAGCAATAAATTAATTGTTTTCAGTGAAATATTAGTGTGACAAATAAATGCAACACTGCAAGCTAAATTCAGAGCAATCATCTTGACAGCATCACCAATATCACAGTTCTGGGAATTCTGATGTACATTATGCTCAGAGCATTATTTTCTGCCAGGCTATAAATAAATACTATGTAAGAGGATTGTATCTGAGCAGGAGAGATTCTCTGCATAAAAGGGTGAATTAAGGTTAGATCATGGTACCACCTTTAATTTTCAAAGCTCTCTCTTTTGTTGTTGGTAGCTTACATCAAAATCCAGAAGTTTTACACAGCAGCAACTTTTCCAGTTATTCACATTCCTATTTCCTTTCTGTTGTGTGAACACAGAATTGCTCAAAGTGGCATGTCTATGAGGGCACAGCAGAGCTACTGGATTCTGAATCTACTGTGAAATCCCCCAACAAGTGGCAGCTAATCATTTAAGTTACAATTCTTGCACCCATCACACATGGTAGATGCTGAGGCCCGCAGGGTCCAACAGGTTAAAGATGAAAAAGAAAAAGGCCAGAATCGCTGAATTTAGGGAGGCTGGTGATTCTACTTTACTGGTGCAAACAGTTAAACAAACAAAAAAATGAGAAGGGTATTTTCTTGTTTGAGATGGCAGATCATAAGACTAATTTGTAATAAATATGTTTTTTTTTTAATGTAGTGACACAGAAGCCTACACTTGAAATAGTACCACTCCTTCAGCTGTCCCACTAATTCCCTAGTAATGTAATAGTGTTTGCCACTCTATACTTACACCACAGCAATAATGATAAAGCCTATGGATATATTATGTTGTCTGGGGTGTGATAAACTTGGTAAATTCAGTCAGGAGAGATCACTCACAACTGCAGCAAAACGTATATGACCCTGCTACAAGACCCCCTCTCTTGGGAAGTGGGATTCTAAGTCACTTCCCAGCTCAGATGCTAAATTTAGAAAGCACAAATATTGCATTTCAACAGCTCCAACTATCACCACTTTCTCCACAAGAACAGCAAGGCACCAACAGAGCCTGAAACACAGGCGGGCAGAAATCAAGATGCTCCAGCCCTTAGGAATGGCATTTTTTATAAAGAGGGAACCTGAAGCAGAAACTGAGCTGATGGAGAATAATGGGAAGAGCACAGAGGCACAAGGAAACACCACCTTGATACCAGACACAGGTGAGGGCCCAAAGGCTTAGTCAGGACAGAGTATCAAGTTCAGATTCTGGGCAGTCATCCAAAACTGCATTTGGAGTTTGCCTTCGGAACAGGGTAAAGGCAAAGCAGTCCTGCAAGCATCCACTTAGTTTATGTTTATGGCTGAGATCTGGAAGGAAGACAATACTGTGCTAAAATTATAAATAAAATGTTTCAATTTGTTTGGTTGTGGCTCAGTCACCTCTACACTCTCACAAATCCAGGTGGACAACGTTTCCACTGCCTGCTTTTCATCGTGGCAGAGTGTGTCATCACAACAGGGCAGAAACGTGCTGTGCTGGTCTGGTGAGCCCCTACCCTTCCAGCTGGGATGCTGGGTTACTGCAGCCTCCTAAAGTTTGTACATTTTAAGAATAACCATTATTGGCTGAAAAAAACCCCTACTTTTTGTTTAAATTAAAATCTTTCAATTCATCCCCTTATACCATTTTTAAAGTAAATTCACAAAAAAAGACTAAGACATTAATACTATAAATATTTGCAGCTGGTTTTCAGTCTTTGTTGGTTGAAATATTTGGAGGGGCGTTTCCATTGGTCTCAATATATTACTTCTGTTTACATCTCTCAAAATCCATATAATCCTCCAGAAGGGCATTTCTTGCCCCCTTTTTTCTTTTTCCCTCCAGTGAAAGGATAATGGGCCTGATCCTTTATGACATTAGCAATGATGAATTGCAGTTAAATGACTCCTCCTGATACACAGCAGCTAAAAACCTGCCTCTCCAAATACACTGACAGAAAAGCAGCAAGAGCAGTTGGTGGAATTAAAGCCTTTTGTCATAATGGAATGGCAAATACTCTGCAAAACATTCCAAAGGTAAGATTATCCTCACAAACCACAGGGAGAGCAATCCCTGGTAAAGCAAATCCTAGGGCATCCTGAGAGAGACAAGCTGATCTCTCCTCTGAGAGTCACCTAAATCCTGCCCTTGGTTTGTGGTGACACAGAATGCGGGCATTCCACGAGCTCTCAGGGCTCCTTTCAGGGGATGCACGCGGGGGCTGGAGATGTGCTGCTCCAAGGGATGCTTCAGGTCTCATGGATAGCCTGGATAAGAATGCTCCACCAGTCCCAACAGCATCTCCCATGTGTTGACATGGGAAGTGGTGGCGGTAACGGGGGCAAATTTAAACAGAAATAATTCTTGGCTAATGTGTTCCCAATGCGCTTAGAGCAGGATGTCGAGGAAAGGAAACCGGAGGGCTTTTAAATAACAAAATCAGCTTGGGGGAGGACTGATTTATCTAATCCTTGCTCTCTGTATCTGGGTCACTTTAAATAATCTGATGATTAAAGGGGAGCTCCTCCTTTCGTGAGGGCCCCTAAAGGAAGTAGGGGTCAAAGCACAACCCACACAGCTAATGGGGAACACATTCCATTGTCATCTCAGCTGCAGGAATTCTAAAATTGAAGGGAATCACTTCTTACCTCGGTGCTCCCAGGACAGGACAGCTCCCTTACAGTTACCAAACAGCAGCAGATTGTATTGCCTCACTTTGCCTTTTTCTTCTTTTCAGCTCTTTGTACCTCACTCACTTGGCATTTGTCAAATCACCTCATCCTAAGAGGTGCAACTGTCTCCACATGAGGCTTTCCTTGACCTTGTTTGGAATGGAGGAAGGTCAGGATGGATCCATTCCTTAAGGAAAGCACGGTCAGAACAGCTCAGCATCTTTGCTGCAGGGACAGCCTACAGGTTGGCTCAGTTATTAAGATTATTGTATTTGGGGTATCAACACATTTGGCAGGTTGATACTCCTGTTATGGGATATCTCTGTCTGCACAAATCAGATGGTACAATCTGATGGTACTTTAAGAGAAAGCAACAGAGACAAATAGTAATTTCTCAAGGGGAAGGGTTGGACTGACTAAATCTGGTGATGTTTCTTCCACCTGGGAAAAAACGATCAAGAACTCACACAAGTATTCCGGACACTTCACAGGCACAGACACTGGGAGGAAGAGCACAAAAATAATTGTTTTGCCAATGCACAAGCAACAGCTAAGAACAGGTTTGGGGTAAAGAAGTGATCCAGCTGTGAGAGGAGGATAGCACTGGGCTCGGTGAAAGTGTGTGACACGGACATGGGTGGATGTGAGAGAGGTCAGTGGCCAATCCCACTTCCGTGAGTCTGCCTGATGAAACATTTCAGTGCTCCCTGAAGACTTCATCTGAATTCCCCACTGAGTACCTTTGCGATCACCCACCCAAGTGAATGCAAAAGATTGCAAAACATGACATTGTTCCATGGACATTGTTCTGCAGGGAAATGTAAAACTCAAAGGAACAGCCTGGAACACCCCAGTAGATCACCCACTTCCCATTCTGGTTTGCACCATCCAGTACCGAGAGAAGATTTCGTATTATCAATGAGTGCAGCCTGGTCAGACCTACACAAGACCAAAATCATGGTCAAACCAAGAAGAGAAACTGCAGAAATTGCTTTTTCACTTGATGATGCCCATTGAGACCTGCCCCCTGAGCTACAAGCAGACTCAGCCAAGTACACAGTTTATAGACACTCACTATATAAATATATTTGCTCCAGCAATACTTGTAGCTAAAAGCAATTCTAAGTGAACACTTGTCCAATTCTAGGTGGAAATATGCCAAAAAAGACATGCTGGAGGAAGATAGGCGCTCTCAAATGACACAGATGCAGGTGAAAGTGGAGTCACTCAATTAGTAATCACTGTGCAATTAGGCTTTGTATCAAAATAGAAATTACTTTCCTAAAAATAGCAGTGATGACATGTTAGCCTAAAAGGAACAGGCTTTATAAAAGAGGAAGATGAGGAAAAATAACAACTCCGAAGGCTAACATGAAGCTGAAGGGCAAAGCAAAGTAATCTAATAGAAACCCCAAATCCATAAAATCAGAGCCCTGAATGCTTAACAGCCTCAGATAGCACAGATGGGGTTTGTAATCCCAGTGGTTACAGTGGTTTTAATAGCATTTTCTGAAGTAATTCTGTTATTTCGTTGTTGCAAGGAACTGCAAAATGAGTCTGGTTTTTCAGATGTCACTGCTCATAAGTTCTGACAAAAGCCAGTGTTTTTATGCCATTTAATGGAGAAAATGAAAGCAAAACCAATAAAACAAACAAGCTGGAGCTGTGACTACTCTTTTATCTACCAGTTCATCATGAGAGAAGAGATTCTGTCACTATAGCAAATTGTCATCACTGGACATGAGGATGACCTTGACAGACAGTGAGTTCTTTAAAGACGAAGTGATGGAGTCACCTGAGTAACTTCCCTGGCACTAAATCATCCCCAGCAAGCGGCATTTCACAGGGGCCTACAAAAAATAAAGTGTGAAATAACAGAGATGCCAAGGAGAGGATCTCATATACCCCCAATGGCAACAACTGCTTCTGAAAGGTTTAAGGGCGACAGTACAGCACCTGTTCTTAAAAATGGAATTGAGGGGAAAATGTAAGATAGACAAGCTGAGAATTTCAACCATGATTTGTCACTTCTGTATGCAATTTTATCTTTAATTTGTAGTTTTGCTCATTTCTCACTTTATCAATGAAGCTCTTTCCTAATACAGTATTTTTCTTTCCATCTTTTCATCAAGGACGTTTCCTGACTAAAAAACTTAGTATTTGAGTATCTGAGCATATGCTGTTCAATCATTCTTTTTTTATATAACTTCACAATTTCATTTTCTGACCAGCTGTAGCTATGCATGTTTGAATCTTTTTTTTAATCTTTGATCACAAATCACATGTCTAGTCTTTATTAATTTTGAAGTTTCTGGTTTTCTTCTCTGTGGTTTTTTTTTTGCTAACATTTCTTTTCTATGATATACACGATTGCTGACGTGTCAATGCAACCTTGAGCAGGAAGGCAGCATTCACCATCTTCATTCCGTTCGTGGAGCATAAAAAAATTCCTTTAGAATTCAAGTACACCTTCCACTGGAATTCCTCCTTGGCAGCTGCACCAGGAGTCTCTGAACACCTCCCTCTTGCCTGCTGTAATCCAGCTATTATCCATCTCCTCTGGAAAAGCACAGCAGGCCAGAAAGACCCACAACCCAAAGGCCCCCAAGCTGGATGACACCACATTAAGGACTCACCCTCCCAGTCAAGTCAACAGGATTTGTTTAATTAAGGCAGTGTGTCACAAATCCACGACATATGTATCCCAGCAGTTGGAATTCATCCTGTCTGGAGGCAACCAGGGAGCAGTAATGGGGGGAAAATGTCCTCCATCACATTAATTCAATTAAATCAAGTAGCAAATGCCTGTTAGCAGCTCTGTGTGCATCACAAAGCATCCAGTGCTAACAACAAATGTGTTTCAAACCAGAATACTATATAATGTAATACCTGTGAAAACATATTCCAATTCTAATTGGATTTTCTTTTTTTTTTTAATTTAGAAAACCTCATTTATTTTTCCAGCCCGAGGAAAAGCCTTTCTGAGGACTTTTTGAGGGATAATGCTTCATGAAAGTAACATTTTCTACAATTATTTCTCTCAAAATACCCAAAACCGTAACATTAAAGACATGATCTTCCAATACACATGAAAAGGCTGATAAATGTATGAAGGAACTCATCTATTTTGCTCATTATAAAAGGAGGTTTGCTAAGTTTTTGAGCACTGGAATTGCACCATTTCTTATCTTTAATGGGAGTAGAGCACGGGGAATAATTGACCAGCAGCTGTCCTGAGAGAGCACTTTGGGAGTCATTTTGGGGCAAAAAGCACAATAAAGACAATATTTTTAAAATCTTCAAGTCAGGCAGCTTAAAGATCTTTTCAGTTTCTCTCTCTTAAATGTGATGAAGGCACAGACAAACCTATTTATTTTGCAAAGCTATTTGTTCATCTCCTGCTCTGTACTGTGCACTGTCCACCTGGAATGGGTAACATTCAACAACAAAATGAACCCTCCAGGTCCCAGTTTCCCAAGGCTGGCCTAAATTAGGATGGGCTCTCACCCAAACCAGGGAGGGTTCTCTGGTGGGATTTGGAAGAGCAGACAAACATTGTGTCAGTGGAAATAGGACGGTGGTTTTTACAGTTGGTTTTCCTGCCAGAAAAAGGTGAATTGAAATCCTTTCTGATCACATAAGGAAGGAGTTCAGAAGCCTGGAGTAAGTTCTCTGCAAATTTTTAGCCAAAAAATAACCATATAAAGCAACTGCATAGATAAAGTCATGGAGAAATTCTCTTCTTCGTTCCTGCTCACCAAATTACACTCAAATATCGTATTTATACGCTTGGAACAATTTCTGAAACAAGTTATTAATGCACACCAGGAAATTCTAAAACATTTCAGTCACCAACAATACAAGTTCCTGTTCACACAATGAGCATGTAATGACTTCAACTTATTCTGCTTACCAGTGAACACCCCAATTCCCCTGATTTGTCAGGTTTGGACATTTGGAATGAGTGCCTAAAACCTCAGATCCACCTTATAAAGCCTTACCAAGCAATTTTTAGAAGAGAGAAGGGAAACCAGCACCATACCTGAGATTGTGCATTAATATTGGCTCCTTCCTTCACCAGAACTTTGACAACTTCAGCTTGTCCTGCTAGGGATGCAATGTGCAGGGCTGTATTCCCTTTCTGTTGGAGGGAGACGGAAAAAATGAAAGACATTATTATCCTTCTTCAGGAATCATTGCAACCAGCAGGTTTTTGTAACAGTCAGGTTCATGTGCCTGCCTTTGCAAAGGCTGAGAGCAAAACAACTTATCCCACAGGTGGTTTTTTCCATTGTGTCCACGAGAGAAAAGGTTCTGGATATGGAAAAGTCACTGACTAGTTTTCACAGATTCCAAAAAAGTCTCCTGTTTGGAGCTGGATTCACTCCTCTGCCTAATGGGGACCTGTCACTGGAAATAAAGGAAAAATCTGGCACTGCTATAAACTTCTAACGTTTCCTCTGTATTACTGTACAAATAATATTCTCTTCATTTAGCTGGCTTTCAGCAAAAAAGACTCCCAGGCCAAAACAGAAATACCAGTTTAAATATCAGCAAGGCATTTATTTTTTTTTCCTGTATTTCTCCTATGAGTTTGACTCTTCCTTTCAGCGAACAAACTTGCAGACAAAGCATGAATTACCTTAGTGGCAGAATCCACAGCCGACCCTCTCTCCAGCAGTTCCTGTACCAGTCCCACGTGGCCTTCCTTGGCTGCCAGGTGCAGAGCATTGAGTCCATTCTGCAAGCACAAGGGCCAGATCCATTACAAACAGCAGAGACACATTCCTACCTTACCCTGGGATAAGAGGAGGATTAGGAGCTGGAGTACTGTTACCTCTCTTAGCTGACTGTCTACATAAGTCAGATGTTTTGAACGTGGCTCTGTGTGACAAACTTCTCCAGTAACATTTTTCTCATAGCAACAAAGACATCAAAACAAAGTGGATTTTGTGAGTATCCAGAAGACATTCCTTCCTTTCTGACAGCTTCCCATTTCCCCCCTAGCTTGGGCATCTCCATGGAGCTCAGTACTTCAACACCTGAGTGTGTTTCTGTCTTCCCTTGACTGTAATCTTATCCAGCTCCCCTGAGGAATTATCAACACTGAGAAATCACAGGACTTAGCCAAATTTACACAGGATATGTCTATTCAATCAGGATTATTCCGTGCTGATGTAGCTGAACCCTGGACTCTCCTCTGGGATAACTGGTATCAAACAGAAACCTAAAAGCACAAATAGACCAAAATGGTTGTTGATTACTTGTGCCTTCCAAAACTGATCCTTGATCTGGCACCCCTGCTGGTTTCTGAGCATGTCTTCACAAAACATTGAGGTTTTGAAACCTCAGAAAGAAAAAGAAAACTAAATAAGATCTAGGATTGTTCAAAAAGCAACCTAAGAAAGTCAGCATCTAAACCCTTTCCACATTAAACAAGAACAGGATACTTTATCTCATATAAATTCCAGCCATGGAAACCTTTTCTTCTTCCTAGTATCCCCATTCCACCCAAGGGAAAAAAAAATAGAATGACAGTCTATTGTAGCTGAATTGCCAACCTGTTTTTCACAATCCTGCAATAATTTTCATGCTCCATCAGGCAAGTGACAGGGACAGATCCTGCCATTCCCTCCAGCCCTCTCCTGGTTTCCATACTGCCAGCATCAGGAGCGATGCTCAGGTATTTGAGTCACCAGCAGCAAGTGCAGCACGGTGTAATTTTTATCACTTCGCTCATCTCTGAGCACTTCAGAGTCATTTCAGTTGGGAACTAAACAAGCAGTTTTCTGCCTTTTCTTGTCCATGCACAGAGGCAGCTCAGGCTTGTAATTCCCAGTGGGATTTTAAAGCACTTAGCACTTCACAGGAGGCATTTGATGGGAGTGGGTCCAATGGCTTCAGACACAGCAATCCAAAGGCAGCTCTGCTCTAACTCCATTCCACTCCACGTGAGCAGCACTGGCAAATTTTGTGGTCAAATTCAGAAATGGAACCATGAGAAAAGCAAAGGAACTGAAGGAAGGCTACACTCACAGCCTGCCAAAAGCAGAGGAACACCCTCGTGCAGCCTGGCAGTTAGGAAATGTTAATGAGAAACGCGGTTTCAAATCCCATTATGTGGGAAAAGCAGCAGCAACCAGATCCTCCTTAATCCACAGGAACACTCTTAACTACAGAGCTGCAGAGCCCAGGGGTGGCAGCAGTGCCATGCCCTGGATCAAGGATAAATCCTTGGCCAAAAATATGTGGTGAGGTTGACCATAATCACCAAGATGAGGAACCTGCCCATGTCAGGGAATATTTTGCAGGCTGAGAAGGTTTCAGAAACCTCTAATCTTCCCTGGGTTTTAATCTCAGCTGAGTATTAACTAACCATAATTACTACCTACAGTGGTTGAGAGCTTAGGAATAATATTTTGTGGGGAAACACCGTGTTCTTCTCGGCGTTTGAGAGAGAAGACCCGCTCTCAGATCTCATCTCACCAATTCTGTCATCAACACTCTCCATGGGAATACGAAGGGCAGCTGGGGCTCCCTACAGCTGTACATAGCTGATGTACTGTTGTGACATGTTATTAACCTTCCTGACTCTTTGGGAGCAGACTGGAGTCCACAAACAGCACAGCAACTGCAATATTTATGGCCCATAACCTCCCCTGAATGCAAAAGGATGAGGATAAGCCTCTAGTTCGGTTCACCACGTGCCAAAGTATGGAGAGAGCGAGGCTTGTCCCAGTGCTTAATCAGTAGGAATCTCTTGAAATACCTGTATTCCTCCCTCTGAGACACATAACTGCTGATACCACATTAAGCACCTGAAAGCTGATATTGCTGCATAGATTATGTGAGTTTCTTCGCAACTTTTTAATTCAATGAATACTCGAGGTCCACTAAAAAGGTCACAGGAAGAAACTCGAGCTTAAATATAGTTCCCACTACACACATTCAAACTCCATAAGTCCCTAAATAAAGCAAGCTGGGGTAAGCAGCAGCAAGCTCTGCACTTTAAATGCTGAGGGCCAGCACAACTGAAGCCTTAAAGCAACCTTTGTTCTGTTCCTCCCTAATCAGAACCAACGCTGCAATTATTTCCCAGCCCACGTGGCTGATCCCTGCCACTTCTGATGATGGAATCTCAGATTTAATCAATGCAACATCTCCGTTCCTGTCAACTGGATTCTTGCCGTTCACAACAACAAAGGTTTCTGACACATCCCTTTTTTTCCCCTCCCATGGCCACCAAAAAGTTGGGGAGGGTGAAATTAGTTGTGTGCTAAGCAAAACTGCACAGCCTGAGGACAAAGCACACATATACCAGAAGTGCCCTTCTTCTGGAGGCTCCTTGGTAATCTGAACTCTCATAAAGGAACACAAGCCTTCCAAGCTTGGTTCTTCAAGTGTCTCGCTGCAGAGCCTCACGACCTTTAAATCACCAGCCTCACAACTTCCTTGAATATAATGATTCCTACTTCCCTGAAGTTCCCTTCCATTTGAAGATATTCATTAATATCTTAGGAAGCAAGAATGTGTGTTGACAAAATTAACCATCGTCTCTCCCTATGTGAAGAGTCTCTCCCAGAGAGAGTTACAAGTTGGGATGCAACACTTTGCAGGAAGATTTGCCGAGAGCTGAGTTTGTACCCATCCCTGCCTTTGCCACTAAAGACTAAAATGGCATTTAAGCAATTTACAGACAAAAACATCACAAAAGCCAACAAAAATAAAACAATAATCCCCCCAATTTTTGTAATGTTTCTACATTCTCAAAGTGTGGAATGCAATGTGCTTTCATCGAGTTCCTTCCACTGATGCTGTGGTCACAACTTACATATATGTGGAGTCTTTTCCAACCTTAACTACTCCATGATTCTATGATAAAGGCCAATACCAAAGCATCACTTAAAAACACAATGAAAATTAACTCCCCAGCAGAGGCAGAAACTAAAAATAAACATCGTGATCTTTGTTAAAGTCAAGCACTTTTCTTTGTCTCTTTAATAGATGTCAGTCTAAGGTTGCTGCTGAATAAATTTCGTGGGGAGGTAAAAAGCGCGTGTGGTCAAACTCTCTTCAAGAAAGATTTGGGAAAGGGCATATCAGAGAGCTGGCCATGGCTTTCTGAAGTCCGAAGGTTTGTTGAAGTTTTTCCTAAAAATATCACAAAGAAGTGCATTGTCGAGAAAAGAAAAATCATTTCAGATTATAAAAATCCTCCCTTTGTGTCGCTTTGTAGCTTACGAACTCCAGAAAATGAATTAACCCACTGAGGGACATCAAACGTGATCCTGCAGATCTCATTATGACACAGAGCTCCTTCAGGCTGCATCTGGCACTGCTGGGAGCAGGAGTGCAGAAGACTTCAGAACAAGTACCAAAATCCATCGCATTTTTCTTTTCCAAGAAAGCAACTTCATCGCCACGAGAACCAACAGGTCTCCAAGCACGAGATGGAGAAACGTTACTTTGTGTTGCCTTTCGATCACCAGTTTCGAAAGTGAGCAGCCAGCTGGTGAACCCTGAGGCTGGTCAGGTGTTGGGGTCTAATCCTGCTGGAACTCTGGGCTGCCCAAATGCAGGGTGTCAAACTAAAGGTCATTCTGAACGCGGTGCAGAAGCAAGCTGTTTTCTCCTGCTACTTCACTAGAAACAACAACCACATCCTAAAAACCACATTTGTAACATAAGGAAAACAGCTCTAAAGGCATCAGAGATTTCTAATGACTATCAGTTATCCATCCTATAAAATAGCAGGAATTCGATTTTTTTTTTCAGGGACTGTTCTTAAAGCAGGGTAATTCTGTTCCCTGACATTTCTAACTCTCTCCAGAAATAAAGAACTAGAAACTTCATAATAATTGACCTTGATACAAGGCTAGCATTCAACAAAGCATAATTAAATAATAACTCATTATTAGCTATGTATCTATATTAGTAATGACTCCCTGTACTCAGTATACCCAGAAACATTAAGCTCCATCAGATTTTGGAAACAGTTACATTGGGAAAATACTTTGGTTATCCATAAAGACAGACCTCTGTGAAAAACTTAGGATCTGAGAAACAAACCCTGAACTTGAAAAAGCACCCCCTGGTGTTCTCTCTGTTCGGGAAAGCTTATTCTTAACATTATGTATGTTTTTCCCAGATGGGATCTCGTCTGAAAATAGCATCATAATGGGGGGAAAAAATCACCTGCAAGTACAAGGCTTCATTTGTGAAAGAGCATTGAGATGGCTCAGTCTTACAAATAAAAGACAGCCCTGCATTCTGCACCGACTGTGCTATGTTAACTTCTCCCCACAGACAGCTGGAACACAACCATGTGGACATCCCAGTCACACCCTGAGGAGGAGCTGGAGGAGGAGGAATAACTGGAAGGCTGCAGAAGGAGCTGCCATGGCTTACTCACTATTCCCTAACCTCTAGCAGAGGAGCCTGCTCCCACTCCCAATAAAATGTACAATACATCAGCTTCATCAGTAGAAGCTGAGGGGTTTAGTTATCAAAAATCTCTGTGAGGAATTTCTGTGGCACCAGAACTGGAGTTTGCAAGAAGCTGAAGTGCCTGTTCGTGCTCAATGGACGGTGAAGGAATTCGAGTCACTGCTCCTGAGGATGCAGGATGCCCATCTCAGTTCATCCCTCATACTTGGGAATTCCCACACAGTGATCAGTGTCCTCCGGGAAGCAGACTGGCCAGTGCCCAGGGAGAAGTTTTCCCTGGCAGACAGGGCTCAGACAATCCAAATTAGACGTTATTTTTATTCATGGATCTGAAGGAGTTATTTTTTTTGACAAGAGCTCAAAACACTTCCTACAGTCTGGAGAACTCCTGAGTTACCTTAATTGGAACATCAGATCACATTACTTAATTAAATCACATTAAAATGTTTTTTCCTGGTTTGCACACGAGTCAACCACTTTTTTTCCCCCCGTAACAACATCAATGAGCACTTTACCTATTTGAAACCACTAAGAAATTCCACAGTCTCCCTCCTGATGTTTGCACTCACCTGGCTCTGATCCCACCCACACAGTGCAAGAGGAACTTTGCACCGGTTGCAGGTGGGAAGCACTTCCCTCAGGAGACAAATCTGCAGCAACCTCGGTCATATTCCTCTCATAACCAGCGAAAGGGTATGAACACTGGAAAAAAACCCTCATAAAGTTCCCAAGTAATTATCATATCAACTGTGCTCTGTCCTGGGGGTGAATCTCTTTGTTAATATTGGTGCTTATAATAAAGATGGAAAATTAGCTGGATCTATTTGAATATAAATTAGACTTGAATCTCATTTACTGTCTCCTGACTGGGGAACTTGAAGTTTGCCAGGCCACGTCCCATGTAACTCAGGAAGTTTTTCCTTGACAGTAAGGCTTTTAATGCAAACTTTTTCCTAGACAGTAACAGAAGGATCTTTTCTGTATGTTTTCAATAAGCAGCACATGAAAAGCCTTATTTTTTTCTCATCATTAATGCAGACACTTATTTGCAAATTTATTTTAGGTCACAGTCCTATTAAATTTGATGGTTCCAGTCACTTAAATAAACATTGCAAATGTAGGTCCCTGAGCTATGAAGCCAAAGTAATTGGACTTATATGACAGCCCTACAAAAGCGCCAAGTTAAAACACTCTATCCCGTTACAGTCACATCAATGGTGACACTTTAACAATGTGTTTTTACATCACTAATAACTTTCCTGAAAGGAAAGGTGGCACGTTAAGCCAAAAATGTGGGCGCAGATGTTGAACTGGATTTGACCCAGTGACTCTCAAAATGTCCCCTTCTACAGGGCTTAAACATAATATTAAATATATTAAATAGATTAAAAAACCATATAAATTAAACAGGAGACCACTGAAGAGCAGGTTTGAGGTTTGAGGTGAATCAAAACATCGGTATGAAGGAATCCAGCCTGGAAAAACTCAGTTTTGATGGGGAGGTGTCTTGCAACTCACCCTTGCAAAGTCTTCTCTCCTTCAAGTGTCTTACCTGATTACAGGTGTTGATGTCTATTCCGCTTTTCAGGTATTCCACTACTTTGTCCAGATTGCCAGCTCGGGCAGCTCGCAGGAAGCTTGCATTGCTGTCAGACTGGGAAAAGAGAAGGAAAAAAAAAGTCTCTAATTAGCTCCTGCTTAAAAGAAAGCACAGCTTCAGCACTGGGGAAAGGTTCCCACATTTTATGCTGCAGGAGAGTAAAACAGTGAAAACCCCTGACTTTGCATTATATCTGCATTAATTCACACACTCAAATTAGGCAATAACAGCTCAAAAGAACTGCAGACCTATCGGAGTGAGCAAAATAGTGCAGCAAGTGCTGGAATTCAAAATTTAGCAAGAACTAAGGGGGAAAATAAAAAACCAAAACCCACACCATAAATCATAGCAACTGATATTGTCAATAAGGAAAAGATAAATGCATTGACTTGCCAGCCATGGTTTTCTAGGGGTTATACATATATATATATATGTATGTATGTATATATACTCCCTATATATACAATGTTTTATATTAGTTATAGATTTCTATGTATGTTATTTACATATTTATATCTATTATTTATATATATATATAAAGTGTAGCCAACCCTATGACAAAGTGCTCCAGGCTGAGCCCAGGATCACGCTGTAAACCTGCCCAGCTCTGAACTGCCTGTAATCACCCCCTTGAAAAAAACGGTTAAAAACCCCCATAAAAACATTTGCATTTTTCAGCCAGGTTGGGGGATGAACTGTTAAACAAGGGAGTGTGAAATGCATCAGCCCTCTTGCCTTTGTCTGTGATTATGACATGGAATAACTCTGGCTGTTTGAACTTCCACACAGGTAAAATTGGCTCCTAAGGCACCCTGGAGAGCAGGAGAAAAACCCAAGTCATGCAAGAGAAGTAATGATTAAACAGCATAAGCATTTGGGGACACGCTCAAAGACAGCAGAAATGTTCATACTTCAATAAACAGCGTGGGAGTGAGTTGCAAACAGCAGCTCAATAACTTTGGAAGCCTGTCTGGTGGGGGTGTGATTGGAGAGGAAGAGGTCGGCACGCACACCGTTGGACCAGCACTTGGTGTTCCTCTGGAACGCCTCCGGCTGAGCCTGTTCCTCAACTAATTCCACCTCCCTGTCACAAACACCGGGTAGAACCACTCTTCCCCTTGGTGACAATATCCTGAAAGCTCCTGCTTTCCCACTTCTTTCAGTCGCCCAACCCATTCCAAAGGGTTTATTTCGGTCACTTATCACGCCGCACTAACTCACTTCCCAAACCCTGAGCCCAACCTATTTTAATCTGCGACAGATGGATGCCAGCAAAATGATTCTCCTTACAACTGTGCTGCATGCCAAGATCAAAATATTCCCTTTTAAATTCCTTTCAGCAAACTTCAGCACATTTTCCACATCTTTTGCTGTTAGGAAAACAGACCTTCTCTCTAAACACACAGCAAGGGGAAGGGGAAGGTAACGCAGGAATTCACGGTGACAGAACCCTTGGATAGCTCCAGGCCCCAGTCAGGAGCATTTGGATGAGGTTTGACTCCAGCACAGATTCTGACAGGTACAAGAAGTTCCCTCTGAAGACTGAAAGATGACTCTTAGCATTGCACCCTGTCCTGGGATGTGCACATGCCCATAAAGACACAAAATTATATTTTTAATTACCTTGGGTAAAAACCGTAACCAATAGCAAATATTTGAGCACATAACGCGTAAATCTGGATACTGTGATTGAGAAAAGCATCTTTGCCCTCAACAGGACACTAAAAATGCTGACATCTCCATTACTGCTGGAAGCTCACATGATCACATTTCATTTGTTTCTGTCTAAGAAGACACAAGCAGTGCTTTCCACATAGACTCTCATTTCTTTGATTCACAATTTTGTTTACCTCCAAATTAAATTGCTGCACTGCACATCACTTCAAGACACTTTCCATACACCTAAATAATTGATCACAGTGCAGAATATGAAGTTCTTGCCTATGTGAAGAGTAATTCAGCAATTCACCCATCCAATATATAGATTCTCATACAAATACCAGGCACTGCTTCCATGAAATACTCAAAAGATTCAGCACTATGTTTTAAAGCTTAGAAGTCCTGGAAGTTGGGAGTTCTCAGATCTGTGTTTTCTTTCCTGCTTTGCCAGCTCTAATTTTTCAGTAGGTTGTCACTGGTTTGTCCTTTACCCTGTTCTTTTGAGCCTTTAAAAAACATTTTTGTCGGTACTTCTGTATCAGCCCTTTACTCACTTCAGCACATTACAAATTCAAATCCATTTTGACAAAACCCCCTCAGCAGGCAACAGCAGCACTTTCCTGCAGCCTTACCATGCCAGGAAATTATCATTTTGCATCTGGAGGCTTTTCCAAGGGATTCAGTAAACCTCAGGAAATGTTTTGTTTCCTTACATGCAGCTTTTTAGTTGACTTCAGTGACAGAGAAACTGAAGACAAACTGTCACCAACCTGTCATTTGAAGATCATTTCTTTACAAGAGAGAAGCCAAAACACAGAGCCAAGGTCCTCTGTACCATATGATACCTATCACGTCCCCTCTTCCTAAGCACACGCTCCTGAGGGGCTTTTTTTAGGAGTTTTACACTTGGAAGCACGACCATGCTCAAAAGCAAACACTCCAGCAGAGGGCAAAGGGAAGGTTTATACATACAAACAAGCCAAAAAACTACAATGTTAAACAAAATCAATACAGCTTTAAGTACACTCAAAACACGAATACAAATGTCTCTTTACAAGCACCTGGTTGTCAGACATTGTATAAGAAAATACAACAAGTGATCAAGTGATTACAGGGTTTCTTTTTTAAATGCCCAAAGAAGGCCGCAGATTCAACTTCTTTCTTGCTAATTGCAATGCCGGAATTTAGCCTGAATTCAAAAGATATATCTCAGGAAATCTCAGTAATTAAATCATATATGGAAATCAGTACTTTAATCAAAGTCACAACCCTTCCCTTCCAGTTCCTCTGTCCAAGCTCCCATCCTTGATCGCACACAGCACCTGCCTGTTCCTCAAAGGCATCTTAGGGAGAAGGGCAAAACTAAACCCTGAAATCATATGCCGTACCAAGCCCAAAGGATTGTCTCCACATATTCAAATTTGCTGCTGAAAAGCAGCTTCATGCACAAGAAGGAAAGACTGGGAGAGTAGGAGGCTTCAGTTTTCAAAGGACAGCTTTCAACATAACATTATCCAAACCATCCAAACACTTGTCTGAAATCGTGTCTGTAGAAAAACTATCCCTGCAGGTTGGATTTGGGGTTTTCCCCCCCCCAATCAGTTGAATGACCCCAGCCTGTCCTTCATCACCACTATCTCTGTGGGAGAACAGAGTCCAGCAACGAGGGGCTACTGAACAATTCTCACCTTTTATTAACTGAATGACTGCAAGAACAGAATTCAAAACTCAAGTCTAATAACCACACAGTAGGTTTACACCTTAATTTAACATATTTGGGTTGTACGTCTATTAAAATGTATACCTGAGCAGTAATAACCCTTTCAGACTTACCTTTCAAGCACTGGGATATACTGCTTGGATTTTAGGGAGACAAAAAAAGGATTTAGCTGTAACTTTTAAAGATATTGCCCCTGATCATGAGACGTGCAAAACCTGCTTTACATAAACCAAGAACCTGAAATTCTTAGCACTTATAAAAACTTCAATGCTAAAGTGCATGCTGTATTATCACTGCAGGTAAAATCAGCATTAAGCCACAGTGTTAATGCCATTTTACAGACTCCAGAGTTTGGAGACAGTGTTTGTCCAACAGCTGCTCCTACAATTAGCAAAATGCTGATGGCTTGTGAACTCTTCTTCTTCATTAAGAAGCTCTTAATTTACTGGTGGCTCATCAAGTTAATATACCAGGGAATGCCTGGAGTTGCGAATTCAGCTCACGACAGAAGGGAAGTTGCATCATCAAAATTCAAGTTTTCGTGGCCTCTTGATGTTATTCAGTACTTAAGGGGGGAAAATGACAGGTCTGTAAACACATCCATTAATTTTCTTTATTCCATATTTTCTTGAGTGCCAATTTGTGCTCCCTGTCCTTGAGACAACCACTAAATTTTGTCCCAGTTGGCTTGGTTATTCTCTGCTTTCAGGAACCATCTGTTCCAACCAGCCATCATTTCACTGGGTGCAACTCTAAAAGCAGTGCAGATGAGGTGTTACCATTACCCACCTCACTCCTCACACAGGTATTTTTGGCCAGCATGGACGATTCTTCCATTCAGCTGTAAAAGATAGGAATTCAAAAATAATGCTTTCTCCTCAGGGAATAGTTTCTTCAAACTCGCCAGTGAGTTTATCAGCAGCTCACATTTTATCTTCTGAATTATTTTATTATCCAGCTGAAAGTGCTGCTGATCTCCAAAGGGCAGAGACAGCAGTGACTGCAAGCAGGTAATTTTTTTTTTTATTTTTCGGTTTTAATTAAACTCCCAGAGCAGAGTCTGAGCCTGCAGCTCTGACAGACACGCCAGCACACCAGCTACATCTTGCACTTGCAATGGCACAGGGTCAGTAATCTACTGCTGATAAATGACTTAAATGAGATAATAACAGCTATAATGGAAACATATTTTCCCAGCCTTTAATGAAATAACATTCACCTTCTGGAATAAAAGAAATACAACGGTGCTTTGCTTTCCTTTCAAAGCCACTTCCTTTGCCTGTAAAAAATGTATGTTTTCCTCCTATTCATTTACTGGAGGTGATCAACAGGCCCAGTTTTCTTATTTCAATTTCAAAGCAAGCATTTTTATCACTCAGCTTTTCCCATTCAAGCATTTCAGGTCTGATTCATCCTTCTACGTACCTTTGCTTGTACAGAATCTGTTCCCAAATTGTGAACTGAAAAGCCCACAACTCAAATAGCAGCTTTCACTAAATGAACATCTTGTTCTCGTAATCTCAATCACCTTCTTATCCAGAAAAAATTCACAACTGGCCTGATAATAAACTACTATCTGTTAAGAAATGAGAAGAACCACAGGAGCTGTGGGGTGTGAAGAGGAAGGTAAGCTTTCAGGGAGAAGAGTTAAATATCCTCTGCCAAGATGGAGCTAACAGCATCCAGCAATTAATTATTTTTAATCTCAGGGGCCTGTCTCTCTGGGTTGATGATGATGGCTATAAATCAGGAAAATAAAAATATTCTCTTAAGTGTATATTATGCACCTGAATAATTTACAGTGCTTTGAGTATTTAGGCCAATTAATCACAGAACATCAGGAAGGAGATGGAGAAGTTGGCACCACTTTTACTGGCGTTGAGCTTGAGCTGTGGCTGGAGCTGCCCTCACCATATTGTTACAGACGGTGTGGACAGGGGCATAAAGACTATTTATACTATATGTAAGGACTATGGATACTTACACAAAAAATATTGATGGTGAAACAGCTATAAGAAGGGGAAAGGCTTTTGTGCTCTACACTGCATATGACCCAGGATGAAAACCATCAGTGATTTCAAATCAAAACTAGTTTGCTTGCATTTAAACACAGAAAATGACTGCCTGACCTGGAAACCTGGGATAGCACTGACTGGATTCCAAAGTGACCCTTTCAGTACATCCTATGCTCCTCAGAATGAATATTGGATCTGCTAAGGGATGTGTAGGAGCCCAAGATATGCAGTGCCAAAGCAGGTGGGAAGAGTAATTTAGCATTTATTATACATATCAATAAAAGCTTTCTGATGTTAGCCAAAGAGGCTGCAACCCAAAGGAGACACAGCGTGTAACGGGATTCAAGATGTAGAGCAGCAACGAGAAATTCATTTGGAAAGAGCTACTGAGAAAAGGAAGCTCGGGAAATAAAACTAGGTTGAGTGATTTATCATTTAAGCGCATTATAAATAACAAATGCATTATAATTCCAACACATTTTCATCAACCTGAATTGAAAGTCCTCTGGCAGTAATTTTAATATTTGCATGTAAGAGTTTTTGTGGTGGTTTCTTATCTTACTATAAAGAATGTTCTCAGAAAGCTGCATTTGAAATTTAGAGTTCCTTATGGCTGCTAGAGCAGCACAACAAACACAGGTTTTTGAGCGACATAAGGAGGAGAAAACTGCACAGGTAACAGCTTTACCTGAACACCAGTTCCTGCTCCAAACAGACACAGCTGAACAGTTATTAATGCTGATGGACACCTCTAATTCTGACTAATGGGAAAGCCAGGCTTTACCTATTTCATCTGAAATTCTCCATTATTTCTAAGGGGGGACTTTCATTTTATGCTGGTGGTTATATTTCAACACCTTTGCCTCTTTTGCCAGCTCCTCCTTGAAATTCCAGAGCTTGCAGGACACCAGAATCCAGCCACTCTTTCCTTTCACCTGGAAGGCACAAAAGCCTGAGCAGTTTGGCTTTGCTTTTAAGCTGGAGAAGAATGAAGGGCTATTTTGGCAAACCACTTCAACTGTGCCTAATTTTTACCATGTCTTTAGGTCTAACGGATCTCAAACTGAACTGATTTAGGCAAGGATTTAAACACGCGCTCAACTGTGCCCCTGAGTTTGGGCCTATGTGAGCAAATACAGCAGCAGCAAAAAGAGGAAGAGAAAACTACTGTAAAATCAACCCTTCCTTGAGCCAAGCAGCAAATGCCTTCTGTAAACCCTTTATGATCCTCAGCTGCCTCAGACATCCGTAGGAGGCCTCCCACTTCCTTCATTAACTTGCCATCCTGGCCTGGCTCCTGACCTGTACTGTGTCAATGAAGGACTTGTAAGAACTGAGGCAAAACTGCATAGTTTTCTAGGAAAAAAAACCAGAATAAAAGCTTTTTGCCCAGCTGCACATCCCTTCCAAGGGCAGTATTTGAATTGATGGAAGTTATTTTAGTCTAGACCAATCTTAAAAGTTACATCAGTAATGGGGGTTCTAATCCAGGACAGCACATCAGCACCAACTGAACTTCAGGCCTGCGCAATCCCTGATGTCCCCCTGGGCTATTCATGCTCTCAAAAACAAACATTTTGGTATAAATCCCAGCTTGGAAACAATGTCTGTGTGAGTCTGAATTATCATTGGTGTGAGTCTGGAAAAAACAGACTCGCAAAACGACCTGGAAAATATAACCTGGGTCTTTAAAAAAGAAGAAAACAAAAAAACGACCCAGAAACAAAACAAACGAAAAACCAACCAAACAGAAAAACACCAAACAAAAAACCCCCCACCAACTTAAAAACAACAAACGAAACCCCAAAGGATTTGAGTTTCAAGAATGAAAGGTTTTAACTACAAAAAATTTTCATGTCTTTTACTAAGACTTTTCAACTACCCTTAAAAAAAAAGTAGAAATGGATAATCCTGTTGTTTAATGGGAGTATTTCCTGGGCTGGAATTTGAGTCAAAGTATCATTTAGTCGTTTCCTGAAAGAGCAAGGATTTGGGATATGTTCTGAAGAGCCACAGGATCAGCCTTTGGTTCTCCTGCTTGACATTTACTGCAGTCTCTTAAATACTGATACGGAACCCAGATTTTTCCACTGCAGGAACTGAACAATATCCCAGGCAGGGAAAATATTTAGGATCCTCTGGATAGCATATACTGAGATGCTGAGGTGTTAGTAACAACTGTAGAACTTGGCAGGCATCTAAAGGGTTTCCATGGCAAGTTTCCATTACTGAGGATGTTCCTAAATAGAGGTAATAATGCTAGAACACCTCTAGAAAGAATTAGGATGCCATTCCAAGCGTATCTAGCAGGATAATAACTGGGCTTAACAAAAATCCAGCCTGTAAGTGAAGTTTATGACAGACTGCTGACAGATAATTCTATCACTCTCCATTTTTCACTCCCCGTGGTCAAAGTGGCATTTTCTAATAAAAGAAATGTGCAAACACCATTCCCTGCTAAAGAATCAAACTGCTTTAGTCCTCTGAACACCATTAACCGATCACCCATTGATTCCAACTTACTGGTGCCATAAAACAGAAAAAAATGATTTCATGGTGCTTTGGGACAGACTGAAATAGATGCAGATAAACGGGTGTTACTGAAACACAGCAGTTTCTAATTCAGTGCCAGCGAGACTCATCCACTTACTTGTACAGAAAGGTAAAATGAACACTGAAGAGTAAATGAAGAATGCTGTAAATGAAGAACCCTGCAATCCTGGGCCTAAATCTCAAACAAGTCAGCTCAGGTAGCAGAGAGAAGAACCAGTTTCATCTAACACCACCTGCATAAAAGCAACAACGATAGAAAATTCCACATTGTCAAACCCACTGATTGACCAGGGAGGGAAAACTCCTCTGAGTGCTGCAGTAGCGGGCTGGAATGATCCTGCCCTGGAAATTAGTCTGTCCTACACAGTCTGAAATACCTGGGCCTGAAGCAGCAGATTGCATTTGATTTTAGTTTAGAGAAGATTTGATTAGCAAAGCAGTTTGGCCATCTGAGTTGGCTGAACACCAGCTGAATTGTTCTGAACCTTGTATCCTGTACAAAGCTCCTGGAGTCACCACATTCCCTTGATGTGGCAACTCCTTTTCATGAGCCAAGACAGGAGCATGAGAAAAGCAGAGGAAATGTACAGCTAACAGAGTATTATGCTGGATACCACATTCCTGTTTGGGAAAAGTAATACATATATATATACTCAATTTCTCCCTTCAGCACAAAATTTTGACGACATTTCTAATTTACAGACGCCTCTTCCTTTTAACTCTTTTTGTATGGAATTATAAGTATGGTGAGAGGCTGTGAACCTTTTCAGGGAAATACAGGAATTTTCCTTTGTAATCCACCAAGCATTGTAACATCTGAATGAAGACAGAGATTCTAAAGAAATGTGGCCAGTCCCTACCAGAGCCATATAAAGCCAAGATCTTATGATTAAACACATCAAAGGCATTATCAAAGTGCCTGTTCTCTGCCTGCTATGAAAAGCTACGTAGGCTGAATGAAAAGTATCCAGAAAAAGAGAGAAAAAAAGCAGGAGAAAACTCCTCAAAGATCACATGCTGCTCAGTCCTGCCTCCTTAAAAACCTGACCCTATGCCAAAGGGCAGCTCGGAGACTGAACACGCAGGGAGAACAGCTTCAGAGTTTGCTCATTTGTGTCACAGGGGACTTCCAAAGTTTTAATTTCATGGTTTAGCTCAAAGAAAGTTTTATTTCAGAGAGTCTGGAACTAGAGGATCTTTAAGGTCCCTTCCAACCCAAACCATTCTGTGATTCTACGAAGACCAGGTCCAGCTGTGTTGTCAGTGAAACCCACAGTCCAACTGGGCACAAAAATCCAGCCCAGCCAACTTCCTACCAGAAAAGCAAGACAGCATCAAAAGTGTTTTCTAGGACAATGCAGAACTCCCTGAGAGCTGCTGCTGCGAGTGCCTCTGGTCTCCTTTCTTCCCCTACAAATGCTGGGAGTCAGCTCTCCTACACTTCTGCCCTGCACTGCAGTAATTCAGGCATGTACAAAGCACAGCGTTGACCTGAGAACAGTTTTATTACAGATAAATAGCAGAGAACATAATATTTGAATATATTGACATGGGAGGTTTTCTGATCTTCCTGTTCTGCCAGAAGCTCTGACACTATACCCTTTCATCGCCAATTTTGAATGAGATGACCATTTAACAACTCATTTCCCAAACAGAGAAAAGGGGGGGAAAAAAGGGAAAAAAAAGGGAGAAGAGGCACTTCAGTTGCCACACAATAAAAGTATTCATCTCAATTACTTTCTTCTGGTTTGCAGAGCAAATGCTGACATTACCACCATCAGCATGACCCCCTTGCCTGTGCCTGGTCCCACTCACTGTAACCCTCATCTGCATTAGGATCTGTGGGGCTCTGTCTCCGCGGCAAACTCAGAAAGTAATTTCATGTACTGGGCAGAACACAGCTTAAAAATAAGTTTCTGAGTTCAAGTCTGGAGAAGGTTCAATACAAGATGATTCCCTGCAGTTGTGTACACCAGGATAATGGCTTGCATCCATTCACTGAAGGGCTCGTTTCACTCCACGGGGCTCTCTGTCCAGATCTCTAAACCTTTTGGTAGCTGACAGTGCTTTGAAGTGACTGCACAGCTTAGTGACAGCTGCTCTTTAACCACAGTCACGAGAGCAAAGCACAGCTTCAACAGGGACGTGTTTAGCGGGTCTCTCTGCACTGCAAGCTCTCAAGTGAGGTTCTGAGCAGAGAGATCCTTTTGAAATCCAACATGCACAATCCCTCATTTTTCATTTCGATTCCTGATTTCTTCAGCCAAGACTTACCAGGGCTTCGGGATCTTTACTTCCTTCACTGCTGAATCCATAGTAGTCAGGGGTTTTATCCAGATCCTGTATGTTCCCTTGTGCTTTCAGCCCCTTGTCCGAGTGACAAGCCTGGCAAATCGGTGCATTGCCCATATCAGTTCCGCTCCCTCCGGCCGGGGGGATCGCCCTCGCGCCGCCCGGGGTGCCCTGCGCTCCCGAAGGACAGATGGCCAGCCAGGAGGAGGATCCCAGACCACGAGTCCCACGCTCACTTCCCTGAGCCCTCCTGTGTCACGGAGAACCCGAAACCCCAGCAACTGCGGGCAGCAGTCGGTGACCATTTCCAATTCAGGCGCTGCCTGGCTATTTTTACACCTACCAGGCCAGCTATGCATGTCGATGGCGTGGGGTGGGCCGGGGGCCGGCTCTCCAGCACGCAGCCAGCCTTCCCAGCACGGAAAGTTCAAGTCCCACCGGGTGGAATGCTCTGCACACACGCCTTATTGAGTTACCCACTTGCGTGCCTTGCAACGTTTTGATTTGTTTCCCCGCCGCGTTTTCACACAAAGCTCCGAATTTCAGCGCACTGCCAAAGCCTGCAGAGCTCCTGACTCAGAAACGTGATTGGTTCGATCCGTTGGAGACTTACAAACCAAGGTGAAAGGGGTGAGCACAGATTTCATGAGCATTTCGTCCCTGTGATCCATGTGGGGTTTCAGGTTCATGGGGCTAGTAACTGTGATGAGCTTGCTTTGGATTGATATGGCCCCTGGGTGTGATTTCAGACGAGCTCAAATGTAACCAAAAAGGACAATACCTGATGCTACATTGCTTTTGCTGTTGCCTGTGTCATGTTTGATCCTGTTTCAGTGGTTTTATTGTTGTTTTGGTTTAGGGTTGGTCTTAATTTTTTAGCTAGAATAGTAATTTTAAAAGAAAAACAACAAAACAAAAGCAACAAGCAAAACTCCAATCAAAACTGAGAATATGGACATTTCCTCCAGGTTGGAATTACTTATCATGACTGCACCCATTAAGATAAAAATAATTTTGATGATTGCATGTTGGAATTCACTCCTAGAAGAGGCTCACTGCAGAATTAAAGAACTCCAAAGGAAAAAAAAAAAAAAAAGTTGACTGAGAGATAATTAGCAGTTTTCAAATGCTTCAGGACCAGTTGGAGGGAATGGGGACAGACTACAGGTACCAGTCCTGCAGAATATACCACAGTGCACATCTAACCCCTAAGGGGAGATGGGAGCATATCTGAAAATTTAAACCTGAAATTCCTCAGAAGCAGAGAGATCCTCATAGAACCGCAACAAGCAAGCCAAGTTTTTCTCTTTGGGGTTTCAATGCACTGCCACTGCAGTGACACACATCAGCAGGCAGCTGTCCACGGCAGCCTATTGACTTCTCCCCAGTTAACCTGCACGGCAGCACCAGTTATGAGCCAAGAGACTGAGCTCTCCCCAGCTCCCCTATTAAGGGTTATTGATGGGCACAGGGTTCTCTTCTGTGTTAATTACCAGGAGGGAGATTTAACCCGGCTGATTGAAACCTTTTTCCTTGCTGACGGGATGGGATCACCCAGCGCCTGTGAATCGCCTCAGGCCTTGGGATGTGTAATGAGCACAGACACATGCTTGGATAGACATGCACAAAATAGTTAAATTCACTGCCATTTGTATCTTTTTTTTCCATTTTTGCCAGCAGTTGGCAAATGTTTCAGGAAAGCCTGTGCAAGGCTCACCTGCCTGTGGTTCCCTGACACTGATTTCCCTCAGCTCTCTCAAAGCGTTACCCTGTGACAGCAGTAAGGTGTGCACACGCTGCCAGAACTTCTGCATGGACTTATAAAAATAAAAGGATGCAGGAAGGAATCCCATCAAACACTTGACCCGACCCAAGTTCATACAACCAAAGTCCCGACGCAAACTGGAACCAAAAATCTTTGGATATTTAATGTAAAAGGAACTTGCTGGAGAACACAGGCATCACTCGGGAGGAATGGGTGAGTAACGTGCATTCCTGGGAAATAATGCCTGCAGAAAGCAACAATCTGTGCAGCCACCAGAGGGAAAGCAATGGAGGAGCTCTCTGCCAGAGCCTTTCAACAATATTCCTGTTGTTTGTGCAAATGCCTCAAAGTCGTTAGGGCAAATTACTCAGAAAGCAAACATGTTCATGTTTTGCCAGACTTTGTTGGGGCATCACATTCTAACAAAGTGTATGTCTTTTGATGTGGGGTTCAAAGCCCCTGTGGAGGAACGTGGTGCATATCTCTGTAATTCCCATGCTCTCCGCTGTGTTGTTGGGCTGCAGACCTCTCCCAGCAGGCAGAAGTGGAGAAACCAAACACAGAGGCACGGTTTGGAAGCAGGGAGCTCATGGCAAAGCACCTCACTCCCCTCTCTGTGTTCCACTGCCAGAGCCGCTCTGAAGGCTGCTCACAGGGGAGCACAGCTTGCTGAAGTACCTCCTGTGGGTAATTCCCTGAATCCACTTGTTTTCCCGTGCTTTAATGTACCCTCTCCTCCTAACTCCAAACCTTAATTTACTCCCTTCACCAGAATGTCACAGAAACACTTTAAAGTGCCTGTAAGAAAGAGAGCAGAGTGTGTCATTAAGCTTTACTGGTGTTAGGACAGGGCCAGTCCTGTGCCCCAAAATCAGGGAAACATTCTGCTTTCATCCCTGAAGCCTTTCTAAGCCTGCAGCAGTTATTATTATCAGCCCTAGAGAAACACAAAGCCACTCACAGCAGACAGCTGGGAGTCTTGTAGTAAATGGCATCGGGGTCAAATACTCTGAGTTTGCTACTACTGGCCATCCAAAAACCCCCAGTGTGGTACAAACCCACCGGTTTGCAGCCACTTGCAAAATCGCAGCCAAGACCTCCAAGACTAACAAGTGAGGAGCAGTGAAATCAGAGCTGTAAGCTAATCTCAGGAGAGAGATTTCATTTCATGGGATATCATTCCACGGTGCGGGAATATGCTGACCCAGGACTACAGACAGTCACACACACTCACACACAGGTGGGCAGCAACAAAAGCAGAACTATTCCGTTTCCACCAAAAATGCTTCTTTACCCTTTTCTGCCATTACTATTAAAGCTTAACTTGTCCATGGATGTTTCAATCATGTTTTCAATTTAGCTTAGTTTAGCTAAAATAACAATTCAGGAGCCACTGTAATAGCACTTAGAGCCACAGAATAAATTCAGAAGGGGAAAAATGAAGAAAGGAAGAGTTTCAAGTATCAAGACAACTCACAGTTGTTAGTGACATAAAGCCCACATTTATTATTGCCAAATCTTTCCCCAAAGAGCCATTTCCCATGACATTTTTATGGTTAAACACAGTAATTAAAAAAAAAAAAAACAACACAGACTGCAGTGGGACCTATGTATTTCCAGGAGATTCCTGAACTCTGAAATGATTCCTAAATGCAAAGTCTTTCACTCTTGGGGATTCTTCCACAGGAAGGTCAAGTACAATATGGCTCACTTGCTGCTGGCAATTATTTTGGGTCAGATCTTGAGCTCAGGCACACTATAAACTCTGATGATTCATGCCTTTATGTCATTTGTGCCCCCCTTTATGTTTTGCAATAATGACACTGATGCAATCACTATTTCCCAAAAATTCAGCCTTTTCTCCCTTCTGGTCACAGAGACCACAATAAGCAATTCCCAAAGCCCAAGCAGCCTTTAGGAAGGGGTAATTGTCTGTTCCAGAGGGCTCAACAGCAAATCCTCTCCAGCTTAAATAATTTGAGTCCAATCAATTGCAAAAATCTATTTCGAACCATTTTGAAGAGGACTTGCTCTGCTTTTGGTGGTGAATCATTCAACACATTAAGCCTAACAATCCTTTCTGGACAGCTCTTAATCCAAGTGGTACCTTGGATGTATTTTAATCACTATGAGAACAAGCAAAGAGAGAATCTGGGGTTTAATCACTGCAGCTACAGGCATGGCAGGACTGGGGAAAGGCTGTTTCATGGATAGGAAAGAGGAAGGTAAAAACAACCCCAATAAATCTAAACCAAACCTCTGGCCCTTGATTAGCCCTAACAAGATACTAATTCTGCCTTAAGCCATCTTGTAGGATACTGGTAAGCCATCACATTCCAAATGTGGAATATCAAGTAAGGCCTCAATCCTCTTCTCCAAGACAACCACCCCACCTTCCCTTCTGGACACATAAGCAGGAGCTCCACAACTCCCAGTCTCCTAAATCCTTGTTGCTGAAATACACAAGTTTCTCGAGTTCTCACTTCTGTTTGATTTCTTACAAATTTGATACAACTTTCAAAACCAAAAATTGCCTATTTTCCTCTAAAATCAGTTGAGGAGGGGAAATATATATTTCATATATAACATCTAAGAGACAGTACGCCTCATACATAGGGACACAATATCCACAATAAAGTTTTCCATGTGTTGCACCTTATGCTTTCCTGTGGTTTAAAAGAACCAATTAATTCAATGAGGAATGAAAGGTAATAATGTTAAATTCATAGTCCTTCTCGTGCAAAAGAACTTTGCATTCTCTGACATTCACCAAAATTGACTTTATTGAGGCTAACGCCCAACATCTATTGAAGTCTAAATGTTTTCCTGTCTAAAAGTCAATTGTCCTCTTACTTTTTGTACAGGCAGCAGGAATATCTGCAGTGCTGGTAATGGGAATCCAGAGGTTAATCAATTATAATAAAACACAGCAAAAGAGCAAGATGAAACTGAGAGAAGGGGAACTGTTTACTTCTGAAATTGAATATTCTGCTCATAAACTGATATAAGGAAGAGAAAGTGGCAACGCTTCAAGTGCTGCCCAAATGTTAAACAGCACAAAATCTTGGATCTGGAACCCAAACTGCAGGTTGTGAAAGATTTCCTCGTGGCTTTATCCTGAAAACATCAGTCCTGTTTTAAAATAGATTTTTTTTTTCCTTCCTAAAAAGTTACCTTATCACAAGCTTTGAATACAGTTTCACTGAAACTTCAAAGAGAAAAAATGGTCTGTAATTAAAGCATCTCCCTCCGAGCGCTGTCCAAGGCAGAAGGATGAAACCTACTTAGAGTTTAACAGATGCAAAATGTCACAGCTGGTTATTGGAAGTTTTATGGTCTTACCAGGCCTTTTGTGCCACTAGGGAGAAGATCTGATTTTTAAAGTGCTTTCAGAAAGCATGTTTTATTTTAATATTCAAAAAATCCCAAATTGGTGCCTGTGTAAAGGTGTTGCTCATGAACACACTGCTTGAAATTGCTGGGGAGAGAAACATCCTCCCGTCTGAACAGCAGTTACATCCTGGGTGTATGTTCTGCCAAGGGAAAGGAGGAAACTCATCATCATTAATAGTAAATAATCCCAAGTGGTACATTACAGGTCCTTAAGTGGACACCCATAGTCCATTTACTCAGTTTCTATTTTATTTTGTACCCTGTGCCCATCTGTTACCTCAGGGCCCATTAAAGGCATCTCTTAGAAACAAGAGTTACTACTAATCTGCATAAGAAAATTGAATCTTGAATATTAAGCTGTTTGGTTTAGTAAATTGCTCTTTATGGCTATAAACTAGAATCATAAAGAGAATATTAGTGGCACTGAAAGGAAACTGAAGCTCACCTCCCCCCAGTTCATACTCCAACATGATCAGTACACACACCCAACAAACCTGTGCTGATGTCTAAAACAACCTGGCTGCGCAAAGTGCACTTACATTTAGCTGAGCTACAACCATAAAAGCTGCAATTTTTTTCTAGTCTGTAATGTTACAGCTTGTGTTTTATGCGCTCAACTAATGCACCAACAGCTGCTTGAAAAAACAAGCCAGAATCCAGCATTACTGATTCCAAGTCACTGGTTTTAACCAGGTACAGAATCAAGAGCCACCCTTTTTGGAGCTCAAAGGGTTTCTCTACCCAACCTCTAAGGAAAGAACGAGTCACAAAAGGCAAAGTTATGTGTGCATTCATCATATGTCAGCAAACAGTACTTGAAAGCTTGGGTTTGTATCACTCCTGTCTGATACTGTGCCTTTCCCCACACTGCAGGAGTTGCAGGAGATGATAAATAAAAGATGACAATCTTCCAAAAGCAATTCTCTGCCATCAAAAGGGTTCTAACGGAGTACAATCAAGAATTTTTGTTTCTGTAAGCAAGCAATTTGTGCCTTATAGTTACATAAATCATCCAAACAAGGGCCAGAATAGCATGAAAAACAAATAAGTCTGCTGAGCAACCGACTGAACTTTCATTATTGCACCCATACACACGGTTCTAAAGAGACACTTTGAGATCTTGTGACTGAAAACACATCTTCACATCATTTATCAGCTGGTTAAAGACTTGCCACCCAGCGGAAAAAACCCAAACCACCTCCATGCAGCTCATAGAAGCACCAAAGAATGCACCAAAAAGCACAGCAGCTCCAACCAGGTTTGCATCCAAGTCGTTCTGTGGTAATTCTGACTTATGTATAAATGAGAAATTGGGAGATTGTGAACAACTGACAAAAGGCCAAGTGTTTGTGCACTGTAGTCTCTCAGGACTATTAAACCCAGCAGCATCTATAAATTAATTCCAGAGAAATCCTAGGAATGCTGTAAAACTTTCTTCAGCTGCCAATTATAACTCATAATGCTGCAAAATGCACAGTATTAATAGTGGTTGTTGAACATGAGGCAACATAATCAAGGTTTTAAGAATGACTTCCCATTCTTAGGAGAAATAAACACGTAACAAAGAGATAATCAAAGAAGTATCAGTTTTGTACTGGATCCTCTCAAAACCCAAAAATGCAATTTTAGGGAAAGCGTAATTACAACAGAACCAAAACTGGATGTCAGTAAACTCTATTAATGTCAATTAATAGAAATAAACCAGCAAAACACCCAAACATACATAAATCCAGAGATTTACTGCCAGCAAGAAAGGGAAAAATTCACTAAATGATCTTGCACAAGACCTGTGCTTTTCTTTCAAAGTCCAAATTTTTCACGGCAAGAAAAGCACTGCAGCATTTGAAATTTTATGTTGCATTGTAACCATAATATTTGACTATTACCAAACAAGTTATGTCAGTGAGATATCCTACAGTGTCCCCAAGAATTGAGGAAATCCTAAGCCATGATCACTCTCCACCCACCCCCAACTGAGTCCCTCAACTCCAGTGTGGGCAGAGCCCGGGGAGGCAGCAGAACTCAAATCAAGCAACAAGAGTTTCATCCCTCACGGCATCCAGCACTCTTCCTCTTCCCCCACCTCCAGTACTTCTTGCCAGCCCCAAAATTTGGCCCCAAGGCCATGATAAGATGGAAAATAAGTCACAAGCCTCCACACAAGCCAACACTCCCCTCTCTGATGCCTTCTCTCAACATCGGACTTCCAGCTTTCCTCTCTCACAGCATCTTCCTAAAACCAGCTGTGGGGCAAAGATATATGAAATTTCAATTACATGGAACAGAAAATTAATATATTTCCAATTAGGTAATAAGCAGGGTCAGAAATAGATCCCAGTTACCTGGACCTGCCTCCTGCTACCCTTCCTTCCAGAAAGCAGCACCTCTTCCTACAAGAAGCCTGACCCTGGACTTCTTTATTTAAGTGCATATCAACAGAAAAATTACTGCTAAACTGCTCCTTAACCTGCGCTACAGAAAATTAAAAATAATAATTAAAAAAAAAAATAGAGAAGAGGACCCAAGATTCCCACCTCAATGGAAACAACCCCCTATTTTGTGGAATACTGCCCTAAGCTTACCCTTTCCTGTGAGACTTACACCTTCAGGAACTCAACCCAAATGATATTTCAGAACAACAGCAAAGTATGTTCTTTATTGGACATATAAATGCCTATAAATCAGTAGTAGGATCATTTAATTTAACACTGATAAGGTGAAACAGCTGTAAGTATTTCAGCCTGAAGTCAGGAAGACCACTGACAAAGCCCCACATCCCAGGTGGAGCAAAATTCCCACTTGAATGTGTATTTGATATTCAAAATGGGTAAAAATAATGAGAAAAACAAAGGAATTCTGCAAGCTAAACAATAGCCAAACTCCCCAGGAAAGTCAAAGTACATCTATTATGCAATGATACTCTAAAACAAAGTAATTTTGTATAATGAAATACTTGAAGAGGCTGCCAAGTGAATACTTAGTGAAAAACTTCAGATCCTGTGTCAGAGTTCTGCAAAGTCCTGCTGCTTTCCAAGTGACAAATAAAATTCCTTATTATTGCTCATTTATGGGAAGGCATCAAAACCATGGACAGGGGAAGCAGCTGGCTGATTAAATGAGTGTTTGGCTGTTCTTATCCATTCTCCATCACTTCTCTGGGCAGCCTCTTCCAGGTCTAGACAACTCCCACCACCACCTGATGCTGCGTTGTCTTTGCAGAGCAGAAAAACACCTCTATCTTTACATTTTTTAACACTTGCACAAATAGCTGAGGTAAAACCACTGAAGCCCTAAAAGAGCATTTAGGAAGGGAAGACTGTTCCTTCTCTGATCCAGCTTTTCACTGACAGCAGGGGTCTCCCACCCCCACAAAACACTAAGGGGGTTAAAGTACCAGCAAGTTTTCCCTCCAATTCCACTTGTGATTTTCCAGCTCTTTCTGCTTTTCTAATTATTTTTAGAAAGGTATTACATTTATAAATAGTTTAGAACACCAAAGCTCTCCCCATGCCAAAAACATGAGCAGGACAGATCACAGAACATCAGACTTATATAAAGAACATTTTGGAATCAGAGGTACGTTTGCGTGACATTATTTTTCACCATAAATAATCTCACAGAACTAAATTACAGGAACTGGACACATGTTCAAAAATTACATTAGAAAACATGAAGCACTAAGATGGTTACGTAATAGGAGGTGAATTATCTCCTGTTTGAAATCATCTGGAAAAAAATCCTAAATCTCTTCAGATCATTAGCAAATCTTTCAGGGAATTCGATGAGTTAAGATTGTAATATATAGTGTTACAAAACCAAGTGTTCCTTTATAACCTTTAATTACAGTTCTCTATCTCTAAATTATCCTTGTCCATCTCAAACACCTCTTCCAAGAGGAGTGTGGTTCCTCTCAAGCCTTCTGTTTCCCTAACATTCATTTTACATATTAAAGTTGATTAAAAAAGGATCATATATCCCTTCCTACGTTTCAGGCTCCCGGACCAATAATCATTATTACAGCTATATAGAGACCACAAAATAATGCTGGTTTATTGCTCAGAATCAAGGAATATGTGCTGCTAAATGCAGCCAGATGACTTACAAAGTGGCTAAACTGAGATGAAGAGAAAACTGATGTTAATTAACCTTCTTTACTCCCTGCATATTCACTGGCTGTAGCAATAGTTTGGTTCCTCCTAAGCTGCCCTCAGAGAATTTCCTTCATTCCTGTCTTTTAACAGGTTTCCAAGCCCTGCTAAGAGCAAACACATGCTAAGATTGGTGTCAGAGCTCTGTGCCACACTTAAATGCTGCAAGGATGAATATTCCCTGTAACTGGAAAGGACACAGGAGCCCCACACTTGGCTGTACTGGCCCTCACCTCTGCAAGGAATCACATCCCACCTTCTCTCCTGCTGGAACTGCATCTCCACCAACAGAGCCACACTGCAGGTGCAGGGAGCATCACCAAATCCTAAACCAAACAGGTTCAAGTTCCTTAGAAATCCAGGGAAGACAGCCAAGCACGTACTTCCTTAAGCCTGGGAGAACTCGTACTGCAATGCAGAGCTGGCTCTGGGCACGGCCATTAATTATTTCTGATTTCCCTTGTTTGGGAAAGGTTTTCCAGGGCCTCATCATTCACCAGGCTAATACCCTGCACCACTAGAGGGAACCAGGTCTAGGAAAGAACCTGTTCCTAGTGCCTGTATCCCAGGAAAGGAGAAATTAGTAAATAAATTATCACCAAAGGAGTGGCTGAGTGGTTTAGCTACCTTGCAGACAGCACTGCGGGGTTTGTGCTGTCGCCGTGATAATCAAGAAAAGAGGATAAAATGCAATGTGGGGGATTTTTCATCATCCTAAGAACACCCCTGGGGCAGTGGCCATTGGCTGGAGCTGCCATTTGCCACGCAGGGTGGGGCTGTAGAGCACAGGCACCGTGGCTGTGGGGGCAGTGGGGGCTGGCAGGATTCTCCCCAGGAAACACGGCAGCAGCACGGAGAATATAGCACAGATCTCTTCCAGTTGCTATGGAGTCTCCGTGCATTGCTTCAGGAAAATATTGCTGGGATACAGCAGTTGCTGTTGCCACTGACCAGTCAAAATAACTTCTATTTTTTATAAAAATCTAAATCACTTTTTGTCTCGAGCAAATGCCATTCTGCAGAATGAATCCAGGGCCGGGAAAGCCGCTCTGCTCTGCACACAGCAGCTTGGCTTGATGGCTTAAGGCTCATATCAGCATTTTAAATTTCACTCAGTTCTTCCTGCAAAGTCATGTCACTCTACCCAAACACAGCCCAAATGTATCTTTTCCACAAGAAACACATACAGAAATAGGCATCATTTGGGAAAAGACTGGCTGTTCTTTTGCTGCTACATAAATTTTGAGGTTTTCATTTATTTGGTGCAAGAATGTTATTTCAATAACTGTATTTCAAAAACAAGGGGTAACAGCTTCCCACTGCCAGAGGGCAGGGTTAGATAGGATGTTGGGAAGAAATCCTTCCCTATGAGGGTGGTGAGGCCCTGGCACAGATTGCCCAGAGAAGCTGTGGCTGCCCCATCCCTGGAAGTGTGCAAGGCCAGCTTGGATGGGGCTTGGAGCAACCTGGGATAGTGGAAGGTGTCCCTGCCTATGCACGGGATGATCTTTCCAACCCCAACCAGTCTGTGATTCTGTGATTTCCAACAGGCCCTAAACAGAGCTAATATTAAATCCACGGAGAGCCTATACCAGAGAGAACTCACATTGTTGCCTGACTTAACTAAGTGGAATTGAGTGTCCCTGGCCTGGAAATGTGGATGACAGCAACGAT
Organism: Pseudotriccus pelzelni; assembly: GCA_035584735.1. Lineage (NCBI taxonomy): Eukaryota > Metazoa > Chordata > Aves > Passeriformes > Tyrannidae > Pseudotriccus > Pseudotriccus pelzelni. Next base: position 2,146,206 of record JAWMRA010000130.1, on the reverse strand, counting down.
TCCTTTCCCCAGGCAGCTCTGATGTCCAGTACCACGTTCATCAGCAAAAACAGAAGGGAAAGACTTGCTGAGCATAACTATTCTCCGTTAGCGTAATGGGGCCATCTGGGAAACCTCAGTTACTGCCTCTCCCTGCGCAAGCAGCAAGACCAACGTGGTGCAAGTGATTCCTTTCCTCCCTTCCTTTAAAAAGGAATGAAGCAGGAGAGCAGGAAGGCTCAAGTGGGTCCAGCCAGTCCCCAGGAAATCAAGGCCTGGGCAGCAAGGCACAAAGCTGCTTTTGTCTGCCCAAGTCTCCTGTTGCACTGTGGGCTTCACTGGTTCTGAGTGCTGACATGTCCCTGTTAGACATCCTGGCACAGCACAGGCCAGGAGTAGTAAATAATTTAAAATCAGTTTGAATTATTCAACCTAAAACCGCCTAGAAAGGCTTGTAATTATGGTTCTATGGGCTGAAATCATCCTCCACAAGCCTGGGGAAATATAAGAGCTACGCCCATTTGGCGAACGCCGCTTGTCAACGCTGCCTGGATTTTACATACAGGAAAAAAGAGAAGGCAGGTCTAAACTATCAGGCAAAGAGAAATCCACACCCTTCCTTGGGTCACGTACAACAGCATCACATTAATATTTCCTAAATATGAAACACTAGGAGTTTTTCCCGAGCTGATTCAAACAATTAGTCTCACTGGTCTGCTTTAGAGCACATGCAAACAGGGTAAGTTTTTTAATCTAGTGCTACTTCCTTCCCCCTTCTGTTCGTTCTTATTCTCTCTTCATCAGAAAGGGATTTTGCTGGAGGACAAAAAAGCTGACCTTAAATAGGAGGGTTCCCCAAAGTGTACTCTGAAACATACACAGGCTCAGTTCCCTAAGAGAGTCTCTTTTCCAAAGCCCCAAGGAGATAATAAACCTGCAAGATTTTGGAGAGGTTAACATGCTAAATTCTTCATTAGCATCAACAAATAGATGGTAATTACAGACTTTTTTTTTAATTGCAGCCTTTGTTTTCAGTTGCCTGTAAAAGGGCAGCTACCAACTAATCTGTATTGATCCCTGTGTGGAAGGTCTTACCATAGACTGCTAACCCTGAAAAACTGTCGGCTATAAACCACAAACACCAAATCTATTTACAATATATGGAACTTTTATAAAAAATTACCCAGAGAAACCCCTTGAACAGTCCAACATGTCAGCACCTTGTGAGGTGCCAACTCTGTAAAGCATCCAAAATTCACTTGATTACAATGGTCAGATTTTAGTAATTCATATGATACGCTCCAAGAATGTATAGATTTGTGTAACAGCGGGGAGTATCTACTCCTACCTGGACAGCTCCATGGACTGAACAGGGAAAACAGTGTTGATTTTAGCTGTCTAAGGCTAAAGGATTGTTACCAGGCTGCTAACAGGCACGTGCATCAAGATGTAGTTAAGCATAGAAGAGCTCATCAGACATTCAAACAAAACTACCAGTGCCACAATGACTGCACAAAAAGAATTGTTTGGGATTGATGCAGGGAACAGCAATTACTTCTTAAAAAGCTTCCAGTAACACCCACATTCTCAAAAAGTAACACAAAAAAAGGCTTTGTGAGCAGAGAGTCAAGTCAATAAAGTAGGAAAACCCATCTGACTGGCAGCTGGAGGATTTTGCACTATCTCAGGGAGTGAAGGGCTGCCTGAATGGCAATACTCCTACTCCCCTCACGGACACCTTCGCTGTTGCCACACACTCTGCAGGCACTATATGTTGGCAAATATATACCCAGGGCACGGCTCCAGACTTCACCATTAAACTATGAACTCTCAGTGCTCATATGCCACTGTTACTTCAGGTGCCAAACTTTCCTCAGGAGTTCAAAGGAAAAGCCTGAGGGACTAAACTACACAAGCCAGATTCCTAAAAGCTTGATACTTCCCAGCTGAACATCTGACATCTACATTAAACACCTTTTTATTAATTGCTTAACACAAAGCTGCCCAACAATCACGTAATCATTCTTCCAATGGTGCAGGAAATATCATGAATTTAAAGGACATAAGACATTTTAGGGGGAGGAAAAAAAAGCCATCCCAAAAGCCACAGAAGTTTATCAGGGATAATCTCATTCAATGGGTAAATGGCCTCTCAAATTTTTTAACTATTCATGGTTCCTGGTAAGTTAAATTTGCAGAGACAGGAGGGGTGGACAGTTACTGTAGGCAGGTGCTGACATTTCTCCTCTCTCGATTCTCTTTATTTACTGAAATAGATGGAGGGAGAGATGGAAACTCTGGCATTTTGAACACTTTCATAACTTTATGGAAGCAGTCACATAAGGAGTCGATCCAGCCATAAAATCCTAAGTGTACACCTTTACACTGGACTGCACCAAGCAAGCTTTACCATGCAAAGGGACTGAGCATTTCAGCAACACATTTTCCTTCTCCTGAACACAGCATCTCACACAATGGAGTCAGGAGGCCCTGTCAATATTTTCTCCAGTATTCCACATATGGAATAATTCAATTTTAACTCGTGAAGAGGCACATTCAGCCTCAAAACCAGAAACACACTGAGGTAAACAATCAGTGTTTTGAAATATTGTCTTCATATGATTTATTAAGACCAAATAAATTTTGTCTTTCAAACATTACCAAAGACATTAAACTTCAATACCACATATAAATCACAGTATGGTTAAACAACAATACAAAATGTGAGCAAATTTAAACTTGCAGTGGAAAATCGCTTCTTCCCCATCAGAAGTAAGGGAATTGGGGATCATCAATCTTCACTACAACCCCTGGCTTGTTTCACTCCAGAACAGTGTGTATTTGTTCCCTTGCACATCACTCCTCAAATATGACATTGATAAAATGCAGCAGCAAGTGCCAGTCTGTTCTGAAATGCAAAGTCATCTAAAGAAGCTCCATTTTACAAGGAAGCAAAGAGCGGGACGTTATTTTCATGCCCAGAAACATCTGCATCAGGAAAACACAAGTTTGAGTTACAGGAGGTAAATGCTGAAAGGGCACCAGGAATAAGGCACCTCCTATGCAAACACTCCATTAAAAACTACTAGAAAGACTCCTTTTTTGGTGGCTGGAGGGACATTTAAACATCCAGAAATTCTAGCGGAACACAGAGATGTTTGCCAATGCAACAAACAACAACACTGAGCGGGTAAGACGTTATTTGGTGCTAAAGAAAGAACAGTGGGTTAAAGCTGCAATGAACCTTGAGAGCTCCAATATACACAGGTCAGACAGTGAGAGACTTGCTCTGCCTTCCTTATATAATCTGATATAAACTCCATGATGATCCTGCAAGCAGCAGGTTCACAGCAGGTGAGATATTTTGGTATCCATGAATCAACACAGGAGGGACCAGGAGCAAAGAACTGTGGCTCCACGTGACTTTCTCCTCCCTGGGATGACTTTTTCCAGCATGGCCAAACTCATTAATCCCTCTCTTTCCTCACTGAACTCCGGCCCTTCCCAAACTTTTTCAAATTGCTAACTAAATAGCCACTTACTGCTAGTAAAAGAGCAGCAGAGCTCAAACTCTTTTCTCATTACTGGTGGTAAAAGGTAACAGCGATCAGATTACCACATTTATAACATTCAGAAGTTAGTTTTCTTTGGCAGCAAAAGCCATTTTTATAACAGCTTTTTTTACTTTATTTTATTTGAGTTTTCTAAAATCTTTCCAACACTTGTCACATGCAGAGACAGGAAGCTCTGTCTGCTTTGAGAAGTACTTTAGACAGCAAAAAGCAAGTGTGTGTTACACAGAGCCAGGGGCAAGGCAGCTGGATTCCCAGGCTGTAATTCCAGCTTGGCTGCTGACTCAGTGAGTGACCGTGGCATAAACACACCAGCTCCCCTCTCCTCACTCCCCGAAGGATGAGCCACAGTCAGCTCTCTCAAAACATACCAAGTGCCAAGTGGACCTGGGCCTTACATTCAGGTATAGTGGAATTAATCACACCTAAATTTTGGTAAAATTTATATACTTGAACTCTCAACTCCTCTGTTAGTAGCTGGCTTTTAATGGGTACATCTGGGTATCCACACAATTATTCAGATGCTTGGGGGGCTTTTCTGTTTACATACATGTGTTTATATCAATATCTGGTTTTCCACGTTGCAAGAAAAGATTTTCTGCACGAAAGGGAGAATATCTCCCCGTGGATGCAAGGTGAGCAGAGCTGCCTCTTGTCAACCAGATTTTAAAATCAACAGAATCAATCTCAAAAAGAATCAAGGAGAGGCTCTTCAGCCTGCAGGCTCCTTTTCCAAAGTTTTGGGTGTGGAATAATTCCACTCATCTTTAACGAACTACTAAGGAGGGTAAAAGGACACCATCTGAGCGAGATTGCTGCTGGTGCCGGGCCTGTTCCCAGCCCTGCCGATGGCCAGGGAGCTGTTCCGGCCCGCAGCTCCGTCAGGCAGCAGACGTGATGACATTTAGGAAGCTTCTGGTCCTCCCCAAGCAGCACAGAAGCTGCAGCCACCGTTTGTGGTGCCACTGCCAAGACAGGTGATGATCGCACTGCAAAACATCACGAAGCAAAACACTCAAGGGAAGAGGCAGTGCCACCAAGAGCCCACGCCCTGCGGCATTCCCGGGAGCTCGGAGAAGCACGGGATGGTAGCGATAGATGCCAAACATCCTGGCAGAGTGGAAAAGATAAAGCCCTGGCCCTTCATTATCCTCTTTTGCATAATCAGGATGTTCCAGGGACACAGAACAAGTTTCCATCACAAGGCCAAAGGAGCGCTTCATGCACACGGCACGTACGGGTAACACAGCATGTGTCCAAATGAGGCTTTGGAAAGACAGGCCACCACACCTGATACATTCCCACTCTCGCCATTCTTCTCCAGACAAAATGGATATCCATGATCCATCTCCACTGAAAATCCACTCACTGCAACGCAAGAGCTTTCCAGTAAGTCACAAAACTGGGACCACATTCCCCCTATGCTGAAGAAAGAACTGAAGTGCTGAGAGCAACCAAAAAAATATCCGTTTGTATTTTGCCTCTCATGGACCTGCATCCACGATTTGTTTCTAGCCTCCATTTTCCAAGGAAGTCAACAAAAACTGGGAGAACCCTGCACCTACTAGGAGATAATCCCATTCCACAGTAGAACAATGTACGGTTTTTAAGGAACTTAAATGACGTATTTATAAATATATACATCTCAGCGGTATAAATCTCAAATTGCTGACTAAACAAAAACATACTATTGTATCCAACATCTATTGTATGTTTGGGTTATTCTGTGTATATCGTGGGTGTGTACACATACCCATGTACCTGATCTGCACGTATGCACACACAGACACAAACAAACTCAGCCCTGTGCCGCTGTGTGTCTCCTGCAGCAGGAGCAGGAGGGAAAAACCCAGCCTGACCCACCCCCAGCCACGGGAAGGCAAGTTCAGGGTGCAGCCAGGCACTTGTTTATGTAACAGCGAGGTACAGCCGCAGTAGAAGGGAGCCAGGAGCAGGGACTGAATATTAAAAAGGGAGGAACGCGCCCCGCACCAAGGGGTTCTCCATGTTTGCTAAGCAGTGACCACTGGAGATCCCTGGATCTGAAAATCTGATTAGGAGCCTGCATCACCACACATGATTACTAACACGAATGCGGCCTGAGCCTGGCCTGCCTGCTTGCAGCTCTCTGGGAAAGGAGAGAGCAGAAGGGGCAGTATTAATTCTATCCAGCTTTAATTAAAGTAGTCAAAAAGGTATTGGAATCACACACGTTGCTGAAATAGGATTTGTGAAAACCAGAAAAAAACAACACACACCGTGATGAAGGAACTGAGGTGGGTGCTGGGCAAACACAGAAAAAGCCCTTCCAGCAAGGACACCCACATGTAAAATATATCTTTATTTTAAAAAAAGGTTGTTTTGCACAGGATTCCACAATCAAAAATGTAATCACAAAAACTACCTTATGCTGCAGTGTCCCATTTACGGGATTAGGAGAGTAATCACAATCTGCCCCAAGCAGCTCTGCCCAGCATCCGGGCACTGCATACATTGGAAATGACATTCCTGTTTTCATAAAGAGAATTGGGATGTGACTTAATGAACTCTGCAAAGCAACCCTTCGGAAAGTCACGGAGATCACACCCAAAGGTCCCAAAGGCACCAAACGACCTCAGTCGTTTTATTGAAGCCCTGCAGTTCAGAATATAAAAGTCCACAACACTGAATGTAAAATGAATTCAAAATTTCCAGGTATGCCAAGGGAGCAGATGGCTTCTGAATCCTAGAGATTTGCCAAAAGGATCTGTAAATTCGAATGTTACATGGCTGGATTCTGTGTTTTCCTTTTTACAGAGATCTGTGATTACATGCAACGTAGCAGAAAAGGGGAAAACTAAAAAAGGACAGATTATGTCTTCTGATATGATTCCTTCCAGAGAAATTTATAAAGAATAGATACAAACATGGTGTCAGGGAATGAGTTAATGCATGTGACAAGCTAGAGATTCCAGAGATGGGAGGAAAGAAACAGCAGTGAGGAGGCATTAACACAGGTACTCCCAGTGTATCACAGTCCTAAAGCTAAGCTTCACAGAACCTTCAGGTTTTAATATTTTCTCCACTATTCCATAATTTTTGTGTCCTTGGAAACTACATATATATCTCTGGCAAACAAATCATCTCTATTGATGTTTTTATTCTTCTTTATTTTTTTACCCTATGGCAATGGGAGTTGTCATTCTCCATTTCTAACACAGAAGGAAAACAACAGTTAATTATAAATCAGGAGACACCTCCCCAAAACCTGAACCACCTAAACAGAGATGCCTTAAGAGAATCAGAGACTGCCAACCCGACAGATTGCAGACCCGTGTGCCAGGCCCTACCCCGACAATACACCTGCAGTGTGCAGAGTAAATACACTGAATCACGGCGCCAGCCCAGAATCCCCAGTGACACCCAAAAACTGCATCATGGCTCGTCTGAGGCGCCCAGCACCCCGAGACAGGTCCCACACGCAGCCTTGAGCACTGCTGGGGACACGGGAAAGGGAACTGAACACGGGAAATGGGGGGAAATGCTGTCGGGAAGTAGAGAAATGCACCTTCACGCTGCAGAACACAAGCACAGCCACCTCCCTCCCTGACAACTCCTTCAGATCAGCTGGAGGCTTGGAGCACCGGGCTGGGAAGGAGGGCAGGCAGCTCCAGCTCTTCTGGGGATGCAGGGAAGGCGGCAATGCTGGCATGCCATCTTCCTGGGCAGGATTCCTGGGTGGCTCTGGGCTGCCATGGCTGGCAGCACTTTAATCTCACTGCAGATGGGCTGAGTCCACAGCGGGGCTCCAAAGGGATGGAAAGGGACGCAAAAGGGAAATGTGATGGGAAAGGTTCGGAAAACGAAGGGCAGAGCATTACACATGGCAATGAACACCTGCGAAGTGCTGCAGGGAGGGAGGAAGGGTGGGGGGGGGAAAGGAGAAGGGGGCTGCTTTTCCCCTCGTACCTTGCGTTTCCGATCAGCCCTAGAGATTTTCCGCTGCCTTTTCCTTTCCTTCTCAAGGTTTCTCTCCCTCTCTTCGAGTTCAGACTCTCGAACTTTTTTAATGGAAGCGGCTGCGTGAGCCATTTTGGTGAGGCAAACCCCAGCTCCAAGGAAGCCGTTCCCACCACACGCAGATATCCAGGTGATTTTTTATTTTTTTTCCCCCCGCAAGGGCACTGGCTGCGAGCCAGAACTTCACGGCGTAATCCACTCTTCCTCCTCCGGCACCCCAGGAAAGGTCAGGGCTCCGCTCCAGCCTCTGCAGCACCCATGGCTCGGGAGCATGGGAGCCACGTCCACACAAGCAGATGTGCCAAAGTGCCCGCAGCCACACGCACACGGCCAGGGAGCAGCTGGAATTACCTCCTAGCAGCCTGAAAGCCCTTCAGCGCGGCTGCGGCTGCAGGAGAAGGCGGGCTTCAGGCTTAGCTTAGGGGAGGATGAAAAGAAAAAAAAAAAAAAAAAGGAAAAGGAAACGAAAAACCGGCCTTTAAACACACATCACCGAAGTGGGAAGGTCTTTCGGGATTCCTCCTGAGAGGCTGTGTCTTCTGGCTGGGAGGAAGACTCCGGCTTCAGCATCACCGGCAGCAGGGGGAGGGGGCAGCTCCCGTCAGCTCCTCACATCGCCTTTACGCAGGGTGAGAAGAAAATGGTGCAGTCTGACTTGGTGACTTTGCCGCCGCCGCCACCGCCTTGTGCCGGAGCCCCCGGCAGCGCCTTCCCGCCCTGGCGGCTCCTCACGATCCCCCCGCGCAGCCGGGTCGCTCGATGGGAAGGCGGGAGGGAGATGCGGCGGGGCTAGGAGAGGCCGGGCTCGGGCTGCTCACCTGCAGGCAGCACGGAGAGCCGCCTGGGAAGGGCTGGCAGCGCTCAAGCCCTCCTTGTGCCTGCCCGCAGCCACGTGAGGCCGCATCGGGAGAGCTGCATTCAGCAGCGAGGAGGGGGAAGCACCGCCGTAATCCGGGCTCGGCCTGCCCCGCTCCGCTCGACTCCACCCAGGGAAAAAGAACACCGCCGAGGGTGCCGCTCCGTATTATTCCACCCAAAAGGCTGCGCTGAAGATGGAGAACAACTGCAGCCGTGGACCAACAGAGACGGCAACAACACGTTGTCACTTAGTCTCCCTTCCCCCACCCCCAAAATATCATTTGGGTTTGGGACACTGATTTCTAGCGTTAATATCAGAGACAGACGGGTCCGGCATTCCCTCATTGCTTATCCCCCCTGCTGAAGCAGCACATCAAAGTCGTACTCCCTCCTCCCTGGGTAACTGTTATCACTATTAGCATCAAGCATTTATTCACCAAAATAGGACGTGGGTAGATAAAAAGAGCCTTTGCATTACTCACTGGCAGACAGCTGATCACATTTCAGCTCCCTCCAACACCACTGCTCCGGCCTTTTCTAGGCAGGTCCCGAGGGAGAGAGGTGGGCTGCCACACTCAGAGCTGTTAGCATCCGTGACCTGGCCACCCTAGAGACACAGGGACGTGGGAGCTCACTGACAGCAGCACAAAAACCCACCAAAGACACAGCTCCCTGAGCCAGGTTTCCCTCTGCAATACATCCCTTGACTTCAGGCTGAATTGTACGGACAGCCTTTAAAGGAGGGCACCATGGATTTCTCCGTAACACAGCACCACCACACCAGTGACACATCCTGTGAGCTCTTCATGTAACAGCAGCCCATGGAGCAGCCATAATCCCCACTTCGTGTTACTGTGGTACCCACAGAACCTGGTTTCCGTCCACATGGACCAGAACCATTTATTATCACCTAATCCTCATTGATGACTTCTGTCAGTACTACTACAAGGTTTCACTTTGAGAATCTCACAGACCAACTTATCTCCAGGGAATATGTATGGAAGCTACCAAGGACTATGAAAGCATCTTTAAAAGAGGGATCTATTTTGTGTTTGTGCCAGTGACCTGTGCATTGTGCATTCAATCAAAAATACGTCTCTCTACTGGAGTGAGGCATGGGAAGAAGCAGGGTAGGGACTGCCAGCCAAGCTTTTTCTGGCTCCTCCATACATACAGGCTGGTTTTCTCCCAGTTGTTCCCATTTGCGAGAAACTGGGCTACACAGAGCTAATGGCTAAAAGACAAGCAGGAGCTGCAGCAATGGCCACCAGGAAAGTGAGACAGGTGGAGGCAGCTAGGGGAAAACAGGAATATTTAACAGGACTATGGCGTGCCTTGTCCTCTTAATGTTGTATGAACCTCACTTGCAAACCAGAAATTAACAGCTGGTAGTCTAGAACTCGACCTTCCTGATACCTTCCCAACCTTTTTGTGGGATCTTAAACAGGAAATATGAAAGTAAGGCCAACTTACAGGTCACCACACTTAAAAATCCTTGCCTTGGGATTTGCCTAAATCACAGTTCAAGGTGTCCTTGAGCCACAAAATGCTTAAATCCTGACACAAGGTGCACACAGTAGGGTTTGCTACACAGGAGAGTTCATAGCAGTCATGATTATTAAAAAATTTTATTTTCTGGTGATTGATATGTACAGGCTCATCAGCTCAGTATCAAATAATTATTCTTCCAGAAAACTCGCCTAAAAGTTAAAGAAGGACTTGATGCACTTTGTAACCCAGGTTACACAAGAGAAAAACACCAGACACTGGAATTGAACAACTGGTGCCAAGCAAGACAAAATGAAATAGCAAATATTCTTTATAAGATTATTAAAGAAGAACTCCAGGTCAGCTCTGTGAGTTCACTATTACATCCCATAAACATTTGATCCCTAACCTCAAAGAGACATTAAAACAATTCATCATTGTGTGACAAAAAAAAATAAGTGACTTTCAATAGAAAGAACATATCCAGGCTGGGGAGAAGAACATGAAGTATGTATCAGTGTTTGACATAGCTTATGTCCCTGCAGGAAAGAAGTGTTCTGTTTTAAGATGGATTTTCCTAAAAAAAAAAAAAAGTAGAAAAGGGCTTGTCATCGCATTGCGTATTTAGATCTTAACAAAGAGAAGTCCTTCTGCAGACATCAGTCTGAAGATTGCATTTTCAAGCAAAAATGGAGCCTGAACAATTTCCCCCTAAACATAGAAACTGGATTGTGGAGCTGGTACCTCAGAAAAGCAGAATATCCAGCGATGCTGCCACAAACGGCGTGTGGGAGGGGAGTGGGAGAGTGGGCAGATGCACAATAACACAAGAACACAGATCCAGAAAAAGGGTGGGTTTTCTCTGAAAAGCATGTGTCATCACTAGCTCTGAATGTAGAAATAGAGAACTCGTGAGATTCAACAAATTCCCACTTGGGATAATGAAGCTTGTAAGACTCCAGCCTCCAGGTTTTGCTCTCCAGCATGCCCCAGTAGCTGAGACAATCGGCTCCTGCACTGCAGTGCTGCAACAGCCACAGCTCTCATCAGCACTGGGCTTTACCTGCCAGCTTTCAGGTGGACAGACACGATTTGCCGAGCAAATCAGCATTTTCAGTCCATAAAAACCTAATGGATGAGAACCAAGAGTAACAGAGTACGGGAGGAGAGGATGTAAACAAGTGATTATCTCCCCTGAAGCATATCCACTAACAGGGGTCCGTCTCACAAAGACGAGCCTCTCTCCACAGAAATCATGTGGGCAGTGCAAAAACAAACTTCAAACCAAGACTAGAAGCCATACCAAAAAAATGAGACTCAAATATTTTCCCAAAGGTAAAAAAAAAAATTAAAAAAGAAAAAGATGGAGGCAGTGATGGAGTGGGAAAAGCCTTTCATGCTTTGAAGCCAGAAGAGAGACTGTTCTTTCCAGTTCTAAGCTCTAGTCCATTCAGGAAACAGCCTGGGAATCAAAACTGGTTTCAAGCAGATAAAAAGGAGAAAGGGCTGTCCCAGGCAATATTTTTTCCCTGGAGAACTCAGCTTTTTGCCTGCTGTTGCAGAAAACCCTTCTGGAACAAGGCAGATCACAAGGTGATGCACAGCCATGCCTGTATGTGATACCCAACAGGTACATCCACAAGGTATTTCACAAATAAAAAACAATAACCACCACCTCTGTCCCTACAAACCGCATCGCTTTAAAATTTACCTCCTTTCTGGGAGGCAGGACGGGTTAGACCAGGCTTGGAGCTGTGCACACACAGCTGTTGGTGGCCTGGACACCGGAGAGCCCTGGCCTGCCAAACTGCCTCACCTCCACCCACAGCATGGATGTTGACCTCCCCTGTGCTGCTATTCCAGCCAGGCTAAATATCAGAGGTAGGCACAGCCTTCTTCCTCTGGTCAGGAAGCTCTTCTCCAAACACCTCCTCTTGAGGGATGCAGATGGAGGTGATGGAATATTTTTGATAGGCACAAAAATATTTGGAGTGCCAGAGCAGGGTAACAATGTACATAACTCTTTAAAATTATTCAGTTGGATTGTGCATATTAGCATATTCAGCCATTTCAGTATCTACAGAATTGCATAGTCCTAGAAAAGCAGCAAAATAATCCTTTCAGAAAGCAGAAGCACGAAGCCAACAATGGAAGCATATGCTACAGTTACAAATTGCCTCCTGTCTCACTCACTGTTTAATCCATACTCTTATTTATTAGTCACACACAGTGGCAATTGTCCTAATTCTAAAGGTACAATAACCCTGGAAGTGAGTTACCAATCACACACCCAGTACTGGATGGGTTTCATTTCATCTTTCCCAAGAGAAAAATATTAAAGTTAAAAAAAAACCAAAACAGCTCTACACTCTCTCATTCTTTATGTTACTGTGTGGAGACAACATGTTCCTGAAAGTTCCAAGCTGGAAATTAATGTCACTGAACTGGCACTGAATAGATAACACATTAAACTACGTTCTGGCTTTTTTCTGCACCTTAAATGTTTTATTAACTGAAAAGCAGCAATACAAAACAAGAACTTCAGGTACAGATAGACCTTAATCAGACCAGTCTTAACATCTTTCCTTTCTTTTCTGTTAGACCATCTGGATATAAATCACAACACCTGACACTTTAGTGGTCAGCACTAAAAACATACTGCAAATGCAGGAATACCACACCCTCCCTTGCACAGCAGGTTTCTGTCTCAAACATGTTCAGTTCAACACTGACAAACTTTATATGCAATTAATAATTACCCAGGGGAAAAAAAAAGATACTACTTAGCTACCTTCATTTTGGGACAGCTACTGGAAATATTAATCTGCACTTATACAATAATTTTTCTGTATTATGGATGAAGAAAGTGGAATAATACATTCCTAGGAACGACTGTGGGATGAGACCAAAGTCTTCTAGCTTCATCAGCGGCCAAAAATCAGGTATTTAGCAAAGTGTAGAAAAGGATGAACATGGCTGATAATTTAAAGTACTCTCCCAGCTTCTGGTCATTTCAGACTGCTGGGTATCTGTGCCAGGCATTTCCCTGTACATAGCCATCCTCCCAGGCTGTTTTCCATGAACTTGCGCAGCCTCCCTCTGAATTTCCAGCATCCATGACCCACTGAGGCTTAGTTCTACAGCTCAGCTACACATTCCAAGTACCACTGTCACAGGGGAGTGCTCATAGCCAGCAAAGGGGCAAGAGAAAATAACTGATAAGAAGATAAAATAGTTAAGAGAATCCTGAAAGCCCTTGCAGTCATCCTTGGTTGCTGTCCAAGCTGTGCCATGGCAAAGCAAGAATTCCCACACACCAACAACTTCCTGAACACCAAGAACAGGATGTAGAAAGGCCCTTCAGACACTGATGCCCCCAGTTCAAAGAAATACCCTGGTTATGAAGTAAAGACATCCCAGCTGCAGCCAAGTTGGCAATTCAGGAAGCATATTTGTTTCATCAGAATCCTAAATAAACTAGAGATAGTTATTTCTGGCAAGAGTGCCCATCCTGTGGTTTTCCAATGCCTGCTAAAGTTGCATTAACTCCCAGTATCGCTCCACTTATAGTAGTTTTCATATTGATTGAAAATATTGACGTCACGTTGTATTTTAACTCAGTCAAATGGGACCTCTCCCAATAACTCACTAAGGGCAGCAGCAGACATTTTATTGATTTCAATGGACTTCAGAACAGGACCTTGATCTTTTAATTCACCAGTGAAATGCACCTTCTCATCTTCCTTCCTGCCCTACCTACTTTCATCTTTGATTATTGTGTTCTGATCTTGTGAAGCTGTTAAAGAAAAGGAGGAGCTCAGGGATCGTCCTGAAGGTGCTGCAGAGCTGCCAGGTCCGGTTCCCAAGGTGCACACTGTGTTCCTCGGGCTCCCTCCTCTCACTCCCTCAGCCCTGCACTTACACCTGCTGGATCTGCTGAAGAGGGGCAGGGTCCCACCTTCTGAAAGTGCAGTTTGTCTCTGCTCTGCTGACAACCCAGGGAAGATCACCCACAGCCAACAGCAGGGGGTTTTGTTGGGGCCTGCACTCACCCTGCTGCTCCCCAGCTACCATCTGGTGTCATGGACAAGTGGTCCAACAGCCTAAGGGAACGCTCCTTCTCTAATCCTGGCTCCTTCTCTAATCCTGAAACAGGGCACGTTTCAAGCTTAAGGGTAATTATCAGGGAAAATTCACAAAAAGCAAGTTATCTGCTGAAAGGCACTGCCACACATTCCACCGGTGTCCCTCATGAATCCATCCCACCACCACTTGTGATTTAAAAGTCCTATTCCCTGTCTTCCCAAAAACCAGGGGAGCCTTGCCAGTGAGCTGCCTGGGGAGTCAGAAGGAGGGCTCTTCATTCTAACCCCGTTGACCTCCCTGCTGTAAGAGTTCATTCCACTCAGAAATGATCCTGTTACTATAATGTGGCTGCACTACAGTGTTGCACGGTGTGTAACCCATTTAACAAGAACATCTGTTGATCTGGAAACAGAATTCTGTTCTCCTAAAGCCAACAGGGCCATGTCAATAAAAATAACTTCACAAATTACAACGATGTGAAAAATAATTATGCCTGGGCAGCAAGAGCTTACAACAGGAAAACTGACTTGTTTGCCACTGCGTTGGAAGCTGTAAACCAGCGTGACCCAGATCTCATCCACTGTAAATCCTTTCAGTTGCAACCTAGATGCTGCACATAATCAGCTCTGCTTAAGCACCCTTGTTACGTGTAAAAGTGTCCCTGCACTTCAGTGCAGCATCAGGTCACACGGGTTCATGTTTGAATGGGCCTGATCTACTTTGAACTCAAAGTTTACAAGTCCACGGTGATCAAAACAAAGGCTTGAGTAAATCACCACTTACACAAATATTATTGTGTGTGGATCTGCACACGTAACAGCCTGACTCCCCAAAAAACGAATCCTCTAACATTAAACGTGACCCACAAAATAAATTGCTTTTCACAGTTTGTTTCAGTTTGCAAAGTACCGAAGAAGAAAGGTATGACCAAATCATGCACCTTTACATTTATATAATACATGAAAATATATTATATACTATATATAGCTATATATTATATATACGGTACTTGAATGGCATTTCCCTCACTGACATACCATCAGGGCTAATGACATGGTTTGATTTCACCCACCCACCTGGAAGTAGGCGCAGAGCCTGAACATTTAGGCCACAACAGTAGATATCAAAAATAACCAATCATCATAACAATTCTAACCACACAGCTTCTAAAACACGTAAAGTATCGACACACATTAGTCTAGTTTACCTGCTATGAAGTAAATAATGCCATTTCCTTTCTCTTTTATTGTTTGTTGTAATAAAAACATGAAGAGTTAGATAATGCTTTGCTTCATGGAATACCTATGGCAAAGCTATTTTATTATGTCTTTCAAGCACATCTTCCCACTGCTTAAAACACGAGAAGACCTGTCTGCTACTCATTTATAAAAACAGAGGATGAAGTTTTATATTAAGGATTCTTAAAGAGGTCTCACAGACTATTTTTAGATACTCCCCAAATTCGCAACCATGTTAAACACATTAACATATTACACCCTTTTTTCTAAGCTAGATGCTTTACACTGTTTCCTCGCCAAGAGGGCGAGATTCCTTTACTTTTGGATTCCCTCTCCCCAGCCAAATAACTTCAGTGGTCTCAGTGCCTGACCAAACCAACCCAGTTGCAGCACTGTAGCCTATGAAGTGCTGAATTCCACATGCACAGCCAAACAGTGCCTTTAGCAGAGCTTTATCTGGCAAGGACAGCAGGAGGACGCAAGGAATTTGCTACAGAGCGAATCCCAAGGACGAGAGCTTTGTGCTCCCCCGGGCACCCTCGGCAGAGGTGTCTCGGTGCCCTCCGCCCTCCGGGGCAGCGGCGGGCGCTCAGAACCCTGGAGAGCGCCCAGAACCCTGGAGAGTGCCCAGAATCCGGGGCCAGGGATGCGCCGGGCGGGCAGGGAATGCCTCGAGTGCAAAACTGAGGAGTGGCGAATAGCTCGGGACACCTCCTGATGCCTCGCTCTGCACCCGCTGAAAAGGCAGGTTTCAAAATCCAAGCAAGCCAGAGCTGCTTCCTGTGACACACACGTTTATTCCTGTTGGAAACATGGAGGGACGTGAAGCACGGTCCGTGCTGTGCTTCCCAGCAAGAGTGCCTGGGGAATGGATGGCAAACGATCCCCCTCTCCTGGTCAAATAATGCCAACGCAGCCATGAATTCACATTTCACACAACCACAGACTGGTTTGGGTTAGAATGGACCTTAAAACTCATCCAGTTCCACCCCCTGCCATGAAGCAGGGACACCTCCCACTATCCCAAGTTGCTCCAAGCCTCATCCAACCTGGCCTTGGACACCTCCAGGGATGGGGCAGTCACAGCTTCTCTGAGCAATCTGTGCCAGGGCCTCCCCATCCTCACAGGGAATCATTTCTTCCTAATACCTAGTTCAAAGCTACCCTTTTATCAGTTTAAAGCCATTAACCCTTGTTCTAGCCCTACGTGCCTGTGTCCAAAGTCCCTCTCCAGCTGTCCTGTAGAGTCCCTGTAGACACTGAAAGGGGCTCTGAGGTTTCCCCAAAGCCTTCCCTTCTCTTGGCTGAACAATCCCAACTTTCTGAACCTGTCTCCATGGCAGAGGTGCTCCTCCCCTGAACATCTTCATGGCCCTCCCATGTGTCTGCTCCAACAGGTCCATGTCCTTGCTGTGCTGGAATCCTCAGAGCTGGACGCAGTGCTCCAGGTGGGGTCTCAAAAGACACGAGTAGAGGGAGAGAATCACCCGCCCTGACCTGCTGGGCAACTTCTGATGCAGCTAAAGCATCAAACCAGCCCAAGCACAAAGTTTTGGGATGGCTAAAACACAGCCCTGCTCTAGGATAAGACAGAACAAGATGCATATCCCTGTATATCAACAGCACTGTGACATCCTTGGTGGCCCAAAGATACAGACTGCCAGGGAATTTCTACAGGAAGCACCTGAGAAGATCCAAACACCCCAGAGGCAGCAGAAATAAACAGCCTCCTTATGTGACAGACAAAAGCCAAAAAGCCAAGTCTGAACACTAAACCAAGCAACAGGCCCCCCTTCCCTCATGAGCTTCGGCTGGTCTTGGATTAATTGTCTACATTCCTCACTAAGCATCTGCCTGGTGACCTTTTAAAAGCCCTTCATAACCTATTACAAATACCTTTTGTACATCATATCAACTTTAAAAGTAATTTTTGAGTCAGCTAAATACATAGATTCCTCGGAAGTCATGGGGGATGTAGTTTACTGTCCTTTCAGGACTTAAAAAAAGTAATATAGGTCTCACTTTCCAAACACTAGTTTTTTTCCTTGTCTGCCTAAAAGTGGGTTTTTTTTCCTTGTATGCCTGTAGCAGAATTTTTATTTGTTAGCTTCCAGATCTGTGCTCATGGAACCATATAACGAAAAAGTCCTCATAGACATACACAAAAAGGAATGTTTGATGCACATAATTTTCTTTCACTGTGAACTCAGTGGGTAAAAGAGCTTAACCATACCAGGACAGTTATGTGAAACAAAGCATTCCCCATAATCAAGGAATGTGTGTGACACACAGAAAGGCTCATATTACTGCGGATTTGTTCCTGAAGTGCCTTCAATTCCCATTAATTCCTGTGGAAGATGAGGATGAAGAATTTGTCTTCTCAAACAACTAACAGGAATGGGTCCCAATTCAGGGAACAAAGGCAGCGCTCTGTCTAGATTAATCACCATTTTCACTTTAAAAGCGCTATCTTTCTAACAGGAATAATTTCTGAAAAACACTTTGTGACTTCTGGGGAGCCTTGGGAATAAAGACCTTACAAAGGGGAGCTGTCTGAACCGCTCTCCCAAACAACCTCTCGCCATTATGGAGATTTGAAAATGCAATGCAGGGATCATTACCCAAAACACATCCTTGCAAAAGCTCGCTGTAACCTGACGTGCCTGCTGTTAACTGGGAGCCTTGCTGAAACCCAGCTGAGCTCATCTAATGATGCCCCCTTTGACTGTCACTACCATACCTAGGGATTTAACATGTCACCAAGACAGCAGCATTACAGAAGATGAATAAAGACTGTGGCAATTTACCCATTTCCTCACCCTTACGCTGGAGGTCACCAATGGGATGCCCCCGCTTGGAAACCAGATTGATTATGGTTAAGGTGGCAGTGAACCGGGCTGAGAAAGGACTAGAAGTATTTTTGCACAAATCTAAGCAAAGCTGGCCCTCAGCTGCCAGAGCAACTCAAATTTGAGCTGGACATCTCAGTTGGTACATCCGTAGCAAAAGGGCAGATGATTCATGCACAGGGGTTAAGGCCATGCTCTGCACTGGCAAGGGATAAAGGCAGCAAATAGGGATTTAATATTAAAAAGAAGGGCAAAAAGAACTGTAAATGTCTCGGTCTACACCAAAGACATGCTTCAACCCAGGCTTTCCCTCAGTTTATCACCCTTAAGCTCTTGCAAAGAGCAGAAAAAGCTGGTATCTCCACAACAGCCAGCACTGGATTACAGGGAGTGTTTTAATTCTGCTCTGCCTGGTTCATGCTCCTGGAGCACCTGTGAGGAGCATGTGGAACAGAGGTAATTCTTCCTCCTGCTCACAGAGCTGCCAGCCCGAGAACTCCTTTCAAGACAGGGAATTCCTTTTAAGACACACAGGATCCTCTGATGGCACTAACAATTACACAGGATGAGGTTCACAGCAGGAGTTAACTAGCCTGTGTGGAAGAGGCAGAAGCTGGACTTTCCAGTCAGGGATAATGAAGACAAACACTTTAGCGCATCACTAGGGATGTGAGAAACCTAGATCTACAATCCCAGGTGTCCTATCACCTCAGTGAATGAATGGCCCAATTAAAACACTATTATTTATGTAAAGTAGAACAACTCCAAAAAAAGGAGGAACAGACTAGTCCAGCACTAATATATTCATTTGGGACTTCAGACAGCTCTCTGAATCCAAAACCTCCAAGTAAAGCCCTAACCACCACTCTTCTGACAAAGATTTGAAACGGAGCAGGCTGGCAAAGCACCGAGTCAGCCAACACATCCGCATGGCAGAGCACGCTGGCCAGCCAGAAAAGTAGGAAAGGCACCTCAGCACCTTGTGCCCCATCTTTTACCTGGGTTAATTTTTAGCCTTGTGCTCTCATGCGTCCCTGGTCTCTCTTGGTGCTGACTTGAAGATCACTGCATTGTTCCCCATTCCATAATGCACAGACATTCTGAGGCATCATCTTTTCCATAACATTTTCAAAAATCCTAAACAGAACAATGGATTCACATCTCCATAACTGCAACCAGCCAGCAAACAGGATCCACGAGTCCCTTATGCCCCTTTAGGTGTCAGCTCTTTTCTTTGAAGACACAAGGATGCACAGCAGAGGGCTTTCTTCGTGAAAATCAGTCTTTAATTCAACATCTGAAGGGAAGGAGTGGCAGAGAGGGACTCTTATGTACTGCCTGTAACAACACAGCATCCATCTACAAGGATAAAGGAGCAAGGCTGAGACCGGGAAGGGGGAAGAACAGTCTGCTTAATGCTGTCTTTTTATTTCCCACTAATAAATCAATTATTTTGCCCCAAGTGGAGTGTGTTGCCAAGGCTGGTGCCACAGGGTGGCACTGCAGCCCCAGCTGTCCCCAGCAGCCTCCGATCTCCAGGCCAGCACAGTCTAAGGAAAAGCAGGCACTTGATCAAGAGGTGCCAACATTTCACTCTGCCTTGAACTGGTCTCACAGGCTTTAATACAGTTAATACTGTTTGGTAGCTTAAGATATAATTTAGGGGAACAAAACGTTTCCCACTGGGCAACTGGTTTTTTACTGCTTGAAATCAAGAGTAAATTAATTTTCCACTAATACTCTTTAACTTCTCTTGGGGAAGGTCCCCTCCAGATTGCCTGCCCCAGGGCAGTGAAATGACAGTTCTGCTGGCCTGAAGCTCTGCAGCGACTGCTCTGATCCCATGCCTCTCCTACCATAACCCCTGCAGACAGGTGCTCCCAGCAAAGGCTCTCTACTCGCTTTCTCCCACCTTGGAAAGACCACAGTGCTGCCTCCTGCTTTTCTGCACCACAATACCCTTCCTGTTTCTCCAAACTTGTTACTGTGTCATGGCTTAACACACTGAGGAGGTTACATCAGGCAGCCTAGGGTGTACCCGCACACAACACTCAGTTTTCCCAGGAGAGAGAACAGCACGTGGTTTCTCGCCCTCCATCAGCAGAGATGCACTTGGGATTTAATGCTCCCTTTCAAAACACAGGAAGGGCAAATCTTCCACTTTCAAAAGCAAAATGTATTCCTTTTAGCCACCAACAGAGGTGCCTGGGAGAATAGTGTTTTCCACAAGCTCATTATCCCCCAGAGGCAGAAAGAAAACCGCCTGGCAAGGACAGAGGAGTAACCTTTGCAAAGTCTCCTGCTGGCTTGTGCTCTGTGTGATCTCAGACGAGCTGCTGCTGTGCAGTCATGTGCAAGGGGGCTATTTCTGAATTAATCATGCATCAAACTGCATGTGTGTGCAGGAATAGTTGCTTCAGCTGCTGTTTTGTACAGGAGAGCACAAAAACCCCCCTGATTATTGCTGTTTTGTCCTTTGGTTTCTTCTCCCCGATTCATTTACTGGTGCTGTTTTAACCTGTTCCTGTGCTGGGAAAAGGAATTTCTGCAGTAAAAAATATGCTTGGCAGGGTTATACGTGTGGTCTCACCTCCCACAGCATCTTAAACTAAGAGGTATGTACTTAACCTTGCACCACACAGGAATGTAACCAAGGTGAGACACGTGGGGGAAGACGCAGATGGTAGCCTGGGAGAAGAGTGAGGGGGCTGTGGAAGAAAATGGTATCAGACGGCAAAGGATGCGAAATCTTTTTCATTTCTTGGAGCGTAAAGAGGCACATCGACAGCCGTTTTTATTCTGGGATCTTTCCACCATTACAAGCTCAAATAAGGAAATTAAACCCTGAGAGCTGGGAGTGAATGCTGAGCGTTCACTGTGGAAAAATGACAGCGATGAGGCTCCCACTTAAAACCTAAACAATTCCTAATTAAGACCATAATCTTTATTAAACCTCATTACACACATGTACTGTGAGATAGTCTGTAATTAAAGATCATATAGTATACATATATTCATGAGACCTCTGCCCCCTTCAGTGAGCAGGCCCAGGCAGCACACACTTAAGAAACAGAGCTTTGAGCACTTATTTTCTCTTTGATGCTCAATGGATGGCAGAAGGACTTTCATTCTGCAGGATAAACCTGATTTCTGAAGATTAAATTATTAATTCCCTCATAGGCCTTTCTGCAGTTATGTTAAATATATATATATGTATATATCTATAATAAGTACTAATGCATTTATTTTCAAGAACAGCTCTGTGAAATGAAAGGGACTTAATCTCCATAAGGCCAAAGGAATCCTCTCATTTTGGCTGCACCAACCAGGAACACCCTGAATCTTATTTTTCAGGATATATACATGACACAGAACGTTTGTATTTCAAAAGTGGCATTTTCTACTGTCTTCATCTGTTATAATGGTGCTCAGCATTTGTACAAGTAGACCAGGAATCACAAGCCAACCTGTAAAACTGTTGGCTGTCCTTGAACGCCTGAATTTTCCACATGAGCAGCACCACATAGGAACCTGGAAGGAGAACAGAGCCCACGTCTCCAGGGCAGGGGTCTGTTTCCTAAATGGCCAGCTCTGCTCCCTTTCCCATGATCCCACATCTCAGACATCCCATTTCCAACACAGCCCTATGTAAGAATGCCACTCCTCCCCTGATTGTTCGAGTCAGGTGTATAAAAGTCATATATATCATGGAAAAACAGAGGACAGCTCCATCATCAGAGTGATGCACGGGAGAACACATCTTATTTCTGGCACTTCCTAATCTTTATGCATAACTGTCCTCAGACTTGCTCCTGGGAATATCTGGATGCTCAGAAACACTCTTGCACCTGACACACAAAATGTCAGGCCACTGTGTCACCAGCAGTGTCACCATTTGTACCTGCACACAGGCAGCACGCCCAGCACTGCTGAAACACAGAATGGGATGAGACATCTAAAAATATAAAAAAAAAAAAAACAAGGAAAGGGAATAACCTCCCATCAGCAAGCACTGAACATAATGCCAGCTTGTGGCCTGCCTTCCAAACAAGCCCCTGGACCAAAGGGTCGTCTGCTGACACCTCCTTACTCGTTTTGGCAGCCAGTCTCCTCTTGCCTCTTCCACCATGCCTTATCCTTGCCATGCAGCAGTATTTCCCCATGCCCCTTCTCCTTCCAGAGAGTGCCTTGTCCTGTCCTGTCCTCCCCATCAGATTTTTTTCAGATCCACCTCCAGGCAGCACTCAGTATTCTGTGGAAAATCAGAAGGCTCGGCAGCAAGCCTGCTTAGACTCATCCCTCCTGAATTCCAACACCTTCCTTCCTCCCGGTAGCAGGTCCCAGGGAGGGCAACCTGTTGACCCGCAGCGCGGCTGACACGGTGCAAACACACCGGGAAGAGGCGGGAGCGTGTGAGCCAAGGACACGGCTCCCTCGCTGCGGCGGATGGCAGCAGATGGGGTCAGCAGAGATCCCAGCGCCGGCTGCCGTGCACGTTCCCTGCCCCTGATCCCAGGGCACCATTAACAGCGGACAGCGAGGCTCGGATGGTTACCGCGGAGAGCCCCGGTCCCCATGGCAACGGAGCCTGCGATTCCGCACGGGCGGGGCGGAAAACATCCCCGCACAGCCTGTGGATTGACACGGGGTGAGCCAATGAGCTCTGCAGCCTTCTCGGACTCAAAGGACCCGCACGACAAACGCTTTGCTACATCAGAGTGCCACAGTCCTGCGAATTTGCAGATGTGCCTCTCGCAGCAAACGCTGGCGGGAGATGGGCACTATAAGGAGTCAAGGAGGGACTGCGGTCCAGAAGCTGGAGAGGGAGCAGACACTTGCAGGGTGTTTCTGGCTCATCTGCCCGTATTCTATTTTTCTTCAGGCAAAACACATTGAAATTCTGTAAAAATGTGTACAGTGCTACATTCCCTGTGGTTCTGCCAACTAGCCCGGTGACTTCAGCAGATAAACACGTCCACAAAAGTAAGAAACCTCTGCCAGCAGCTGTGTGATTATATTAATGCACGCGGATAAAAATGGAAACCCAAAGTTCCACACATCTACCACCATGTAGATTTTTTTTTTAGCACAAACCTTCACTTTCCATCTCCCATTTTTCCCCATGCCCTCCAAACTGGGGGAAGAAAGAGGGTTTCCCCTCTATCCTCACCATCCAGGACATTCCAGGACTTACTGTAACACCTACACAGTATAATAAACTGGCTACATTTCTTCTCTCCCTTTGCTTTGCCGTAAATTTCGTAAATACCCCGAGCTTCCATGTAACTGTACTATTGAAATACCAAACGAATTGTTTCTTTGATACTGAATAACAGTAGGGGTTCCCTCCCTCCCCCCCCAATCCCGACAAAAGCCATGCAATTCCTGGACAACTTCCTGTGTAAATATACACTGATGTAAAATGTTGTTGCAGTCTGGATTCTCTTGCCTTAAATAATGGATAAATTACTTTGTTTCTTTACCCTGAGAAGTTTCTGTCTCTCTATACTCACACACAAACATCTGTATATACATTTATTTAAAGCCTTTGCTAAATAATCACTGACCAGAAGAAAAAAAGAAGACTGAAATACGCAACCCTGCAAAAGTCTCAAGAGCAAGACAGTTGGGGTACAGCGCTGCTATAAAGTACAACAGATAAAGTCAGCTTATTTCTAATTGACCCAGGACTCAATCCACAAGAAAATGAGTTCTTGCAGCTTTACCAGCCCTATTAAACTCCATTTCTACAGAAGCCTGCGGTAATAAGAGTCTTAAAATGCATTAGGAAATTATAATTAGGGATTTCTTATCTCTTTTACATGCTTACAAATTAAAATCCAACTAAGTCAAAGAAAGGTTTCCATTGACTGAGAAGGCTTTGGAGAATGTCTCTGTAATTTCGACTGATGCTAACACAGGAACTGTGTTTGTAAAGGAAAAATGAGAAGCTGATGCTTTGCCAAGGAGAAAACCATACAAACAATGTGTAGGCAGGTACTGGTGAACATTGTTCTGCATACCAGGAGAGCAAGTGGAAGGCAGACAGCTTTGCCTCACAGCAAAAAGTGAAGAGAAAACCCTATTTCACAGGATCAGGAGCTCACAGAGATCAATCCCAAAGCAGCAGGTCAGGCACTGTCTGGGCCCAGCCGTATCACTCACCTGCTATAAAGAACCTGCCCAGAGTAGTTGGCTTATGGGGAATGATTCTTAGCACACACACATCACCTAAGCCTATTTACCTTAAAAATATTAATGCAAGGACACCTACACACACTCTGGTGACCTCAGTGTTAGTGTCTCATGCCTTCATTCTTCAGGGCAAAAAGAGCAAGACTTAAATTTGGCAAATGAAACTAAATTAATCCTTTTTCCCATGACAACAATTTTCCCTAACTGTGATAGACTGCATGGCCCAGCATTGTGACAGCTAATTAGGCTCTAGCAACAGTGCCAGTGCTCTGTTTCTACAGGATTTCTGGGCATTTCTGCCTTCTTACTGGACACAAGTTATTTCAATCTTGTATTTTGTTTGTATTTAGTTGTGTTTTTTTCTAAAAAACCTCAGAAACACACATGCATTATCGAGAAATAAATGTAATTAAAACCCAACTGCCTTCTTCTTCAGGCTCTGTGCATTCTTCTTACCTTACCCTTTTTGTAAGAACCACACAGAGCCTTAAAATACCTTTTAAAAAAATTGTTCTAGGAACACCTTATATTCCCTGTAGGTATAACAGTATCCCACATTAATTCTGTATTGTATCTCTAGCAACAGTTGTGAGAACATTTTAGTTAACTCATAAAAAAACCTGATGTACAGGAATATTTTGTAGCAGGATACTGAGCTAACTGGAGGTGAAGTGTATGTGGGATGCTCATAATAAATGTCCCTCTTTTGGGGGACACAATTCACTGCTGTGTCTTAGGCTCTGCTCTCAGCAGTCAACAGCTCTAGAAACTCCTACAAAAATCATAAAATCATGGAACAGTTTGGGTTGAAAGGGACTTCAAAGGTCATCCACTCCAATTCCACTGCAATGAGCATAATTTGCTCTAATGGAAAGTCAGATACCTTTAGAACTGGCCTGAGCTTCTACTCTAAGTTGTGCTCAAATAATTTATTCCATTCAACAAAAATCAAATATATTGATTCCTCCACATCAAGGGTAAATATATATAAAAAATGCTAATAATTCATTACAGTAAACAACCTATTGCTGCTTGTTCCAGGCACCAGTAGCCCTACAAACTAACAACTCTACATCCAAGCACAGACAGAAATAAGCACCTCTCAGAACAGAACCCAAAATAACTGGCTTCCTACCCCTGCCTCCAATCTGACACTTCCAGTGATTCCAGAAAAGCAATCTCAGCTGTGAGGATTTTGGTACCTGGGAAGAAATGAATTGTCCATACTTGGGATGGGGATTTGCATCCCATGAGGAATCAGATCATCAAATCCCTTCCCACAGAAACTCGAGAGTGTTTTAGGGAACTTTCAGTGCAAACATCTCTCTGTGCTTATCAAAAATTCCTAGTCAAACTTTTTCAGCTGCATAATGGCTTGCCAAAACAATACACTTAATGAGGTGTCTTAGCAGATCACAAAAATACCTATTTCCCACTGAAAAAGTTGCCTTTGCTTAGAGATGGGAAGAAAAAAAAGAGAAAGAGAGAGAGTACAGCACAAAAAACTCCTTCCGCCCTGCTGAAACTATCGCTTTCAACAACAGCAATCACTGCCAGCCAGGACTCAAAATTAATGAGGAACCTGGGGATGGGGAAGAAAAAACAAAATTCCCCAAGCTAAAACTATATTTGGATGGCAATCTGCAACACTACCCAGTGCTGCTCAGAGCAGTCTGCACTGGGGGATAAACAGCCACCCAAGGTTGCAGTCAGGTTATCTGCAGGCTGATTAACCTGCTGGAGAGGTTGCCTGGTTTGATGTTTCACCTCAGGGCATCTCTATCAATCTCAGCCTAAGCACTGTTCCCACACTTTTCCAAAGAATCACCATGCAAGAAACTTGCATCGTGGTCATTGTAGCTCCAGTACACATGACAGGACATCCTGTGATGTAAGGGCAAAATACAGTTATTTTTTGTGTTTATCACACAATTAAGACACTGAGATAGATAGATAGATAGATAGATAGATAGATAGATAGATAGATAGATAGATAGATAGATAGATAGATAGATACACGACTTACATACATGTATCTAACATTCCAAATAAAATTCCAAGGTGAAGATGCGCCTCCAGGTGGCTCCAGAGTAGGACCACACTTGTAAACGTTACAGCCCGAGTGACTGTCAGTGGAGTGATGTTATTTTTGCTTTATTTTAAAATCATGCTGCAGGAAAGGTCAAGCCCTCCATTAGCACCTGATGTGGATCTGCTGGATGAGCCAAAGAAATCATGCTGACTAGAATCTGGTGAGGACCTGTCCTTGGAACTGGTCCTACAGTAGAAGGAATGTGGCAATTAGGACAGTTTCTCCCTCTGTAATTTCATTCCTCTGCCAGACCCGGTTGGTCATTCAGGACAAACCACCTTAGCCATTTTCTCCCACCATCACTGGTAACATCCCAATGATTCAAAATTTGGATCCAAAGATCCAAAATTTGGCCAAGCTGTTCCAGGAGGCTGAATAGCTTTCCCTGAAAGACTGGGCTAATGACTATAATCCCCAGCAGTGTTACTGAGGTGGCAAAATCTCAAGGGCCTGGAACGGGTGACAATGGAGTGACAATGGGCTTAGGGACAAAGTCTCTTTGTGTTGATAAACTGGGTGTGCTCAGTACCAGCAGCTGTAACTAATATTTATTTCCTTTGAAAATTGGTGACCTGATGTTCTGATCTGTACACATCAGTGATTTGTACAAAAGTTCTGAAACTCAGGAAAAAGGGAGGGGAAAGTAAAGGAAAAGTCAAGCTCTGCCACAGGCTGCCCAGGGCAGTGATGGAGTCACCATAAAACCCCAGAATGGGCTGAGTTGGGAGGGAACTTAATGCTCATCTAGTCCCACCCCCTGTCATGGGCAGCGACACCTCCCACTATCCCAGGTTGCTCCAATCCCTGTCCAACCCGGCCTTGGACACTGCCAGGGATGGGGCAGGCACAGCTCCTCTGGGCAACCTCTCCCTGGCAGGATGTAAAAGATGTGCAGATGTGGCACCTGGGGACAGGGGGCAGTGGTGGCCTTGGCAATGCTGGGGAAACAGTCGCACTCAATGGTCTCAGAGGACTTTTCCATCCTGATTCCATGATTCTACCACTTTTGCACCAAGAGCAGACAACAGCAAAGAATGAAGAGCTTTTGACTGATCAGCCAACATTTTGACGGCCAGAAAACCTCTTAAAAATCTGTTAAAGCAGTCCAGCAGTAAGGATTTTGAGCAAGGCTCTGCTGACCTACCTAGGAATACTTCTGCCCTCTGAAATCCCAAGTACACGGTGACAGTCACGGAGCAGCTCTGTCTGAGCATCCACTGGACCCCCAGGCAGCTGCAAAGCTGCCCCAATGACACCTGCATGGCTCAGCAAAACCGGGACTGCAAACAGCTCCCTGCTGACTGGATTGCAGGAAAAATTGGATAACCTTCACAAAATTACCCAGAGGACTTCCAGAACAATGGAGCAGCCCTGACATAAAGGGAATAATGATCATAGGAGCAGCCAAAGTGAATTTGTTAGGAACTAATCACGTCAAATAAATTGCAGGGCTTGGGGTGGTTTTATTTTAATAAGCCTTTCAAATGGACCTGCATAAGCAAACTGGTATGGAATCAATGCAGATAAAGGTACAAAAATAAGGCTCTTTCCTAATAAAACAGAGAAAACCATTCTTTGCTGGGCATCTCTGATGTATGAATGCTGGAGATGAAACACTGGATTTGTAAAAAGTGAAAACACAGGTGAGGAGATCCCTCATCCAGAAGAGGGAGGGCTGGAATCAGCTGTGCCCTATTCATCAAGCTGCCCAAAACCTGGTTTCAGCTTCAAAATCCAGAACTGGGAAAAAGCAGACCAACAAGAAGTTTAAAACAAGCTCACATCAATCAACAATTCTAGCCATCTCTGTGGAGTTTTCATGGTTTTCTGCCAGTAGTGATGATACAGGAAGATGGCTCTGCACTGACAGACTTCACACCTTCTTCAGCTCTAATTGGTAGCGTTCATGCAGTCAGCTACTGATTGCCTTAGCTGTTATTTCCAACACAAATACACAACACAGATATCTCCTTACCCCATTTGTCTCTTCAAAAGCACTGGCTGGTTGTGGCATAAAGAGCCTTCCCCAGAAAATAATCAGAGGGAAAAATTCCAAGCCTCCTGCAGATACACTAATTCCAGTATACATCTTAGTTATGAGGCTTTGCCTTTGATTTGGACACTTGTTTCAAGAAAATTAACATACAAACCAGAAATTATCACAGATAAGACAAAAGGATGAAATTAATTTTAATGTTTCTGTCCTTTTTTTTTTTTTTTGGCTCCTCCTTCTTTATTTCCAGTCAGAACATCTAAAGTTCCATGTTCCATGGATTGCAAAATGGGGGTTGGTGCCTTTCATTCACCCACTAACACTTTTGTCAGGTGGATTTTGGTACCACCTGAAGTGGCTTTCGTCCTGCAGCATAAAAATAGGTGATTACTTTGTTAACGTGCTCTGGCTCTTTTGCTGACACACAGAGGGTGTAACAAAGTCACAAACACAGAGCGGGCTGGAAAGGACCTTAAGGATCAAAGTCAGCAGCAGAGGTTCATTAATCTACAAACGGCTACATTTTAAAAAGCCTAAGTGAGAGAGTGGGCCTTCCTAGCCTGAAAAAGGAGGGTCAAATAATGCTTGGATCAAATTATACAAAATTCTTTCTTGCTAATTCTGTTCATGTTATTAAAATGCCTTACATTTATCTCAGTGAACTGTGGAGCTGATAGTATTAATGCTCACTAAAGAACTGCACAGAAATGCTTCTTTAAAGCTAAAATGCCACAGGCAGGGGGCAGGAGCCCCCCAGATCCAGCACTTCCCATGAGGCAGCTCATGGAGAGGTAGGAAAGAAAGAGCAGCCACTACCACTATCGCTATTTTATCCTTTCAAAGATATTACTTCAGGAAATATGAGCAGATAATAAAATGAAGGATGTTTTTAAATCGTACAAGAGCCCCAAGGCCAGGACTGGCATCCCACTACCAACACACATGGGGCCTTGGTACATCCTACGTGCTGGGCACGGGAGATGTGCGCCTACAGGAAAAACCCCCACACTCCCCATCCCCACTGAACACACGTTGTAGGAAAGCTGCTCATTACTGCTCAACATTTCTCAGCCTTCCTCATTTCTAACTTGCATTGCAGCCTCCCCTACTTGTCTACAAATAACCACCAAAATCAGCACGTTTCTGAGGTGACAGGCACAGATAAATAACTATTGGCCTGGAAAGACTGAAATAAATGCAGCCAAACTGACACTAACCCTTCTGAAAACTCTCTTAGGGCTTTTAAATATCAATCAGTTTTTTTAAAATGTAACCCATGAGAAAATATATATGCATATAGTGTTTCAAATTAATACACAAATGCAAATAGAGAGTAGTCATGCCCAAGCTACTCTGAACAAAAACACCTTGCAAGCCACAATACAGAAATAAAAATAATAATAATTTTAAAAAAATTAGTGAACCTGAGAATCAGGTACATTTGAAGCCACCTCCTCATTAAACACCAGAACTAAAGTATTGTGCTGTTTTATAGCCTTCCACTTTTTTTAAGCAGCATCCAAACTAATTCAACTAATTATCTGCCCTCTTTGGCGCATCATCAACTAAACCACCACCTGGCTTAATTAAGAAGGATTGAAATTATTCTGCATAAAAGTAAGCACAAAAGGTGAGAGAAACCACATGTTCATCTTTAATCTCATATTTACTCATGTCCCTGAAACCTAACAACACTTTCATTCCCTGCTGGACTCCTCACAACTAGAGCTGTGCTTTATATAAATGCCATGAAGTTTCACAATCTGTGTAAAAATGCATCCATGGACATGGTATCCAGTATGTGGAAATCAGAGAGCTCGCTCTGGTGACACCCCACTTGGAATGCTGCATCCAGCTCTGGGGCACTGACACAGGAAGCACATGGAGCTGTTGGAGCGA